>JZKD02S1304746.1:260994-310071 GCA_000966675.3 Picea glauca
TTCCTCTAGATGGTTCTATTGATAGACATATTTAGTATAAATAGGAGTCGAGGGTATGAGAACACTAGCTTGGATATTATTGTAATAGAGATCTGCTCAAATGGAGGTTTCCCCCTCGAAGAGGCCCGTGAACATTTCTCTCAAAATGAAAGTGTATTTTCTGGTGTTATTTCAATATCATTCCAGTGTTAATGTGGTGATTTTTCTGGTTATATTGTTGTTTATCTTAATATTTTATTTATGTTATGCATAATTTTTAGATCTTGAATATTACAAGTGGTATCAGAGCACTTTCCTTGAAAGAAATTGTGGTTTAAATGTCTTCTCGGTCTAGAGATGTGTTTCGACGTATTTAATCCACAAAGATATGTCGTTATGTGCATAAACCCATGGTTGAGGGATTCATACAGATAGGAAATACAAGTGGTAATTAAGCTCACATCTATTGGCCACCCTTGTAACCCTCGTTGGTACCCCTTTGAGTGGTATCCCATCTGACAACAACTCCATATGGATCAACCTAGATTTCTTGAAGCCTTATTTAGACAAACTGATCAACTGCTTGATTGATATATTTCCACTGAGAACAACACTCGGGAAGATACTCTTTAGTACCTAGGTAGTCGGGTAGTATGGATAAGGGAACGGTCTAGCCTTCTTAGTTAGTGACCTGAGATATTTGGCCGAGTACTACTGTTGGACCTTGCACGTATATCAAAGAGTTATAGCAGAGGGGAAACCCTTGTCTATAGAACCCTTGAACACCTAACCCTTGGGGAAGAAAACAAAAACATTAAAACAGACAAGATCTATTGTTGCACAACTATGTTTGGGTTGCCAAATCACTACACATTTCTTCCTATTTAAGAATTTGGGAATTTCATCACTGCAATATTCTTCAGACCGGAGTATAACTCTACAGGTGTAAGAAAAAAAAAAAAGGTCTGGAAATTTTTGCACCATTATTTGAGACCTATTCCATTGTATTTATCTCTTCTCCCTTATCAAATTCATAAATATCATTTTTCAGAAAACAATTTGACCCCACCCACCTCGTTTTGGTTCCCTCCTCATCATGGCCTATACCTATAGCCAATATTTGGAAGCTCGCTTCAATACCTTGCAATATAATTTCACAGAGACCAAACAAGAAGTGAAACAACTCAGTGTCAATGTTGTCACCATCAATACCACCATGTTGTCCTCCATCGTTTCCTCAATCAAGGAACTCAAACAATACATGACTACCCAACTTGAATCTATCATTTCGATGATYTGCACCAAGCTTCATATTGTTGTAGATAACCATTTTTCAACTCACTTCCACATATAAAAGTTGAAACTTCCTCTCATTCCCATAATTTGCATCCCCATCACTTTCAGCGTGACCTACGCCTTCCACGGTTGGATGTGACAAAATTTGATGTCTCAGATCCCACTGGTTATGTAACTGAAATGGAACATTATTTCTGTTTATATGGCATTACAAATGACTTGGGAAAACTCTTGTATGGTGTTCTCCATCTAGATCAAGAACATTGGCAATGGTGGGAATGGAGAAAAACTTCCCGTCAAGGGTATATTACTTGGACACACTTTTTGGTATAGCTTTATGAACTCTTCGACATTGACACCAACCATTTAGGTCATTTGACAAAGTTGAAACAATCAGGAACAGTGGAAGACTTTATAGGTTCTTTTGAGTGCCTAGCTTTTTGGACAGAGGGCATGTCTAATTTCTTTTTTAGAGAATGTTTTATCAGTGGCCTCAAGGATCAAATTCATGCCCATGTCCGCATGGTCTACCCTCAGATTTGGGTGGAGGCTACTAAAAGAGATAAAGAAGCACAACATGTTATATCTTCTCAAAATCAGAAACCCTGCTTTATTCCTCGCACTAAGCTGGAAAATCCCACTACTCCCTCTGCTCCCCTAAAGATCCAAAAATTGACCAGGGTTGAAATGGATAAATGCCAACTTAAAGGCCTTTGTTATAATTGTGATGAAAAATATTTTCCAGGCCATAAGTGTAACGAATAAAATATTTTTATGGGCATCTCAGAGGATATTTTAGAAGAGGATGTTGAAACTTCCCTTGTGTCTAAGTCACGTAAAACCACTGACATAACTCCCCCCTCAGACCCTCTCGAAGTAGAACCGGTCATTTCACTAAATGCTCTCACTGGCTTCTCTACTCCCCAATCCCTCAAGCTAATCGATTACATCAAGCATAGGAAGGTCATCATTCTTGTTGATAGTGGAATCACCCATAATTTTATTCATCACCACATTTCCCAAGAAATTCATTATTATATCCATGCATTCAATAATTTCCAAATCATGATTGTTAATCATGGCTCGATGAAATGTGGAGGGCATTGTGAAAATGTGCATCTCCAAATTGGTGACTACCACCTGAAATATCATATGTTTTCTATCGACATGGGCGGTTCTAACATTGTCTTAGGTGAAGACCTGCTAAGGACTTTGGGTCCCATTCTCATGGATTTCAAAGAATTAACCATGCAATTAGACTAGGAGGGCCAAAAATATAAGTTCCAATGAATCACCATCGGTTCACGTGAGATCATTAGTTCCTGTCACATGGAAAGGCTGCTCAAAAAACATCATTCTCACGTTATTTACCAACTCCATGCCATACAAGCAACTGAGAAACCCTCTGTGCCACCAGACCTCCAATCTATCCTCTCTAAACATCAGTTGGTATTTTCCACTCCCCAAGGACTCTCGCGTTCCCATGGTGTTCATCCTCATTCCATTCCCCTTATACCAGAAAGCATTCCTCCCAATATCTATCCCTATCCTCACCCCTTTTCCCAAAAAAATGAAATTGAGAAAATGGTTCAAGAACTGCTTAACGCAGGCATTATCCACATTAGTACGATCCCCTACTCTTCTCATGTGGTCATGGTCCTAAATAAATAAGGTTCTTGGCACATGTTTCCTGACTTTCGTTCCCTCAACAAACTCACCATTAAAGACAAAATTCCCATTCCTTTCATTGATGACCTCTTTGATGAATTGAGTGGTGCCTAGTTCTTTACCAAACTTGATCTTCATTTTGGCTACCACTAGATCCATATGAAAGATGAAAACATTCCCAAGACTTCCTTTTGAACTCATGAGGTCCACTATGAGTTTTTGTTCATGCCCTTTGGCTTCTGTAATGCCCCCTCCACCTTCCAAAGCCTCATGAATCATGTCTTTCGCCCTTTTCTCCGTCATTTTGTGTTAGTTTTCTTTGATGATATCCTCATCTATATAAAAACCTAGACATACTGTCTTGCTCATGTGGACCACATTCTCTATCTACTCTCTCAGCACCAACTTTTCCTAAAACAATCTAAATGTGCTTTTGGCACCTCAAAAGTTGAGTACTTGGGTCATCTTGTTGGAAAGAATGGCGTCAAGGTGGATCCTAAAATGATTGAAGCTATGCAAGACTCACCTCACACAAAGACTCTCAAAATCTTGCGAAGATTTCTGTGCTTAATAGGTTATTATCACAATTTTTTTAAGAATTATGGAAAGATTGCGGCACCTCTCACTTCATTCCTTAAAAATAATTCTTTCACTTGGACTCCAACAATTTATTAGGATTTTCAAACCTTGAATATGGCCATGTGCACCACTCCAGTCCTATCCCTTCTTGATTTCACAAAGACCTTTGTCCTGGAATGTGATGCTTCAGGGAAAGGTATTGGCACTGTTCTTATGCAAGAGTGTTGGCCTTTAGCATTTACCAGCAAACAAATGTCTGAACAAAATTTGGGAAAATCAATCTATGAAAAGGAAATGTTGTCTATTCTTCATGCCTTTGATTTGTGGCACCCTTATCTATTGGGGAAATGCTTCCAAATTAAGACAGATCATCAAAGCTTCAAGTATTTTCTGGAACAATGCATTTCCTCCCCATAGCAACAAAAATGGGTGACTAATATCTTTGGATATGATTATGATATCATTTACAAGAAATGCAAATACAATGTGGTTGCGAATGCACTTTCCCGAAAATATGAAGATGAAGGATCCCTTTTTTCTCTCTCCTTCATTGTACCAGATTGGCTCCAAACCATTTTCTAGGAATTGCTACATGATCCCAAAAGTTCGCATATGATACAATAAGTGTAGTCCAATTCTCCAATTTCCCCAGGGTACTCTTGGCTCCATGATGAGCTTCAATACAAAGGTTGTTTGTATTTAAATAAACAATCTAAACTTAAATCCACAGTGCTTTCTGAGCTTCATGCTACACCCATAGATGGGCACTCCGATTTTACCAAAACCTATGACAGGGTCAAACATTATTTGTTCTGGGATTGTATGAAACAAGACAATCATAATTTTGTGGCTGAATGTAATGTGTGTCAACGCAACAAGGTAAAACCTATCAAATACCCTGGCACACTACAACTGCTTCCAATTCCACCTTCTATTTGGAAGGATATATCTATGGATTTTATTACAGGCTTACCTAAATCAGGCAATGAATCAATCATCATGGTGGTAATTGATCACCTTTCCATGTATACTCATTTTTGTGCTCTTCAACACCCATTTAAAACATCCACAAAGGATCAACTTTTTATGGATCAGGTCTTCAAGCTTCATGGCATGCTCAATTCTATTGTTTCTGATCGTGACCCAACTTTCACCAGCAATTTTTGGCAAGAACTATTCAAGCTACAAGGAACCCAATTGCATCTCAGCATACATTATCATCCCAGACAGATGATCAAACTGAAGTTTTCAACAAGTGTTTGGAAACATACTTGGGGTGTTTTGCATCATAAAAGAAAAATTAGTGGGCTCAATGGTTACCCCTAGATGAATGGTGGTACAACACTTCATACCATACAGCTACCCACATGACTCCTTTTGAAGCGGTATATGGACAAAATCCACTGTTAGTTCTCTCATATTTACCAAATGTCTCGAAGGTCTAGGCGGTTGACGAAACGCTTACATTTCAAGAGGCTATTCTCCATACCCTCAAAGAGAATTTGTTCATGGCGTAGAATCACATGAAGAAACAAGAAATCAAGTTCTCTCTAAACATCATTTTGAAAAAGGGGATCAAGTGTTTCTTCGACTGCAACCTTACAAGAAAACTTCCCTCAAGGCTGACCATTGTCAGTGTAAAATCCTACTCTGGCACACTGAGAAAACTTATTGTTTGAGGACACTTGCTTGCAAGTGATCTGGACTTTTTTTATGTTAAAACATTTATACTTGATTATGATGCATTATGATATATGACATGAGGTTTTACTATTTGATGTAGATAGATGATATTGACTCAGTTTTATTGAGTGTACAGGGTTTTGGACCTTGATGATGTAGAGGCATCGGTGGAACCCTTTGAACTCTGGATTGAGTCAGGGAGTGTGCTAATTGGATTGATTTATGTACTGTGATATTTCATTGATTTCATGATTTGATGATTGACATGTTCTCACACAATTGTTGTTGATGCAGGCTGACGATATCTTGCCGACCAGACTCACATATGGTGTAAAGGGGCCACACACGATTTCTAGAGAGGTTGAGGGAGAGGTGTGGATAGCAGCCCTGCCACGACCTACTAGCACTCCAATCGTGGCTTGAACTATAGGTTAATGATTACCTAGTTTGAGAGGATCCACGATGTCGTGGGGGAAAACTACAGAAGTCGCTCATGATGATTCTAAGGGGCGCGCAATAAGGTGGGGGCCTTATTCCTTAGAGCCCTTAGTCTCCCACAATATCACCTAGCAGAGTGTTGACTCCAAGGGTTATAGATGTCTACCAATCAGTCAAGTCAGCAAGTGGCACCCTTGGAGCACGTGGTGCATCCTGAAGGGAACATCGCGCAAAAGAAACACAAGTCGGCGAGTGGCACCCTTGGAGAACGTGGTGCATCCTGAAGGAAACGTCACGCAAAGGGAACGAATGAGGCAAGTGGCACCCTTGGAGAACGTGGTGCGCCCTGAAGGGCACGTCACATTGATGTTGATGGAAGACACAAACCTAGATGGCCCTAAGACATTAACGCCTTAAGAAATCCTTAAACAACATCCCTAACCAATTGTCGCCTAGCTCAGAATCTAAGTCCTAAGCCTAAGACTTTTCTAGGGTAAAAATTTTAGTGTAACCTTAAAGAAAAAGGCCCTACCATAAAAATAAAAATTCAAACAAAAACCCACTTGAGTAATAGTTAGGTCTTCATAAAATTATTGGGGTAAATAATGAGAGTAAGAATTAAATTAAAACTAATGGTTTTAAAATTTTGCAAAGAAGAATTATTTCCTAACTTGTGAAAGAACAAAAGATAATTAAATAAATAATAAATGAAAAGATTAATTAGCGCATTTACCTTTTTGGTTTTTTAAAAAAAAAAAGGAAAGAAAGGGAATAATAAAAATAGGGAAATGAGCCTTTTAATAAATTTAAAGAAAATAATTGGTGAGAAACATGGGGGATGAGTGACACTTGTAAGACAAAGAAGTTTTAGAGGGTTTTCATTAAAACTTAAATTAAATGTGATTTAGGGAAAGGGAGGGGTCTCAAAACTCTATAAAAGAAAGGGAAGAGGAGGAAGAAAGGGATGGGTGGTAAGCGTAACCTTACACTACCGGATTGTGGCTTGACTGATTGCTTGTGAGGAGTTGGGATTTTCTCAGCTCGGATTGGAGTGGTAGCTCAGCCTTGCGAGGCAAGATGAGAAGCTAGACTTATCTTATGGATCTTGTGTGGCCCCTTTGCGGCTCGGGGGGCTAAGGGGGAAGCAGAGTACCCCTAGCGATTGGCTAGGAGGTACCGGTGTAGTCTCGACGGTCGGCGAGTAGGAGTGGGATGGAGCGCATCGAAGACACTCGGGGACAGCATTGAGGCAACGATATGATTGTTTTAAATTTGTTAAATTGTATGCATTATAACTCATGCTGGGATCGGATTATTAGTTGTAAATGGACTTAATGGATGTTTTTAGTTATATGCTCAACGATTAAAATCGTATCTGCAGTTTTATTCTTAAGGTTCTTATGCGATAGGTATTCTTGATCTTGCTATAATGAAATACCCCTGTGATAGTAGTTCATCTATTGTATCCTTCAGCGAACTTATAGTCGGCCATTATAACCTTGCTGAAAATTCTACCCGTAACCTTGTTTGAAGGCCAGTGATTTCCCTCAACCTTTCTCGCAGACAACACGCTTGATGTGAGCAAATTTTAGACCGTCATTTTCAGTTTGCTAGCAAATTCTCCTTGCTTGACAGCCATTGATACTCTCATTTCTACCATGCCTGTTCCTAAATTGAATGAACAACAAATTTAATTGATTTCTTGTATCCCTTCGCTGCACCTCCGTAAGATCGGAGCTCCCCACAACATAGACAACAGGGATATATCTGTGTCACCTGGCACCATTACCGATTTAGACCACCAGGCTGGAACCTTTCTACCGATTTTAAAAGTTTGTTTCCCGATTAGATGAATAATAGATATATTCCACAAAAGATTGAAGGTGTTACGATCACCTTAGATCTGTGCCTGTCGCCCAAATAAACACCTAAAAATCTAAAATTTAACTTAATTAAAAAAAACAATCGATACCCTGGGGGGGTACTCATCTCCTGTTCTGCTCTTTCCTCCTGAGATATGTCTTGGTGAAATTCCTTCTCGACCTTTGCAGCTGTTTGCAAAAACAAAAAAAAAAACTACCTAAAATTTGACCCGGGGCGTATATATAACTGTAGATAACTGTGGATAACCGCATGTATCTAGTTGGACGAATCTAGCTCTGGTCTTTTGTTGACCTTTTGTTTAATTTTTACTGGGAAACCGTTTGATGGATCGCGTCCCTTTGTCATTCTACTCCTTACATTCTCTCCCTTATGGCATGCACCTCCTTTCCTTATGCAAGTTCCACTTCACCCTTTTCCTGTAAGATTCGATTTTACTGTTTAGTTGCATCTACCAAGTTCGGCCTTCGTTACATTGCCTCAAGTCGAAGGGCAGTCTGAAAATGAATGGTAGAGGTCCAACATTCGAGTCTCTCCCCGAATACCAAAGGGTTGCATGGGGTAGAGTGAATGAGTCGTGTCAATTTCGTGTTCCCTTGTCGTATGTCTCACTTTAATTATTTTTCCTTTTCAGTCTGGCGCGTGGTAGAAATGGTGGGGTTGCAACCATTTAAACCACGAATGCCATTGATTGATTGCGATTTTCTTGACACACTCCCTTTCCCGAAGCGCGCATGGGATTACCCATGCGTACTCCAGTAGTAGTTGGGTGTGCCCTCCTCTGCCAGATGTCGTCGAACCGCCTAGCCTTCGCCCCTCCTAGCTCTGGACATGTTGAGCCTGTCAGGTGGACAACGCAGATTTAATTCCAAGTGTCTCTAACTGAGGGGGATAGGAAGCCAATGTCGCGTTGTGTTCTTGCCATCATTCATTGCTCTTAAGTTAGAGGCTGGCGCATTTATGGGCAGCTTTAATTTAATTTTCTGCAGTCTTCCTTAAGGGATTTAAATGATTGCCATGATGAAGTTTCAGGCATTGGGTCAGCACGCTAAGAAATTAGTTGGTTGATTTTTTAAGTTAGAAATTGAGTCATGTTAATGATTAAATTTTATAAGTTGTTTAATAAGATAGAAGGTCGTGTTATTCGCTAAATTATCAATTGCAGTTTAGACGACTATTGTTGCCTAAATGTTATGTCATAAACCCTTCATTTTATTCATAATTAATGCAATGCAGGTTAATGTGAATTCTGCACTGCATGAGTGCAATGATTTAGAATGTGGTGTTCTTATTGAGTTATAATAATCGATAAATGTTAAAGGTTGCATTAATGGTAAATCCTAAACTATCCATCTTTATTTTTCAATTAATAAATGAGACAATTGATGGTAGAATGTGGTGAGGGTAAATTAAAACTACAAAATATGGTAATGGTAAATTAAATGTTAATGTTAATGTTAAATTTAGATTTTACCTTAATGTCTTCATGCAATTTAGACTTTAGAATTAGACTGGGCTAATCGCCTTAATGGTTGTCTTGTTGTCATTATCTTGTAATGTGATTCTTTTTACTGCAAGTATGGAATTCAATGTAATGGTGTTGACGTTTCATGGTACTGGTATTGTAGCCTTGATAACATAGGAATGAAAGAAAATTGTGATTTGTTTACAATGTTGTGGTAGTATAAATGTAATGGTATGGTTAATTCATGGTAAGGACATTTAATTCTTTTATAATCTCAACACAAAGGGTAATGCCCTTAAACTGAGGGCAATAATTTAATTAGATTTACCTTATGCTAATGTACTCGTGGGTTAATAAAATTAAATGGAGGAATTGGCTAATAATCTATCACGGTTGAGTCATGGACACTACCTTGTCGTTAACTTTAGTGGTCGTTGTCTGAATCCTTGTCTTGCGCCTTTCATAGAAGACGTGGTTGCTCTTTTTCTACAGTTGCGTTGGGTTGTAATAATTTGTTTATTGGACTGCTTGTGTAGGGTGGGATGTAGACACCTATAGGTAGACTTAGTAGATATGTTTGTGTGTGTGATTTTTTTTTTTGTGTAAATAATCTAGTGTCGTATCAAGAGTCTCGGGCCCTTTAAAGGCAGGGTTTCCACTCTTGCGACACACATGACGGAGATTAGTAGTTTCTGTCTCAGCAGTCGACCAGGAGCCTATCTGACCTTCTCTCTCTCTGGAGCAAAGAACTAAGATTAAACGCCCTGCTTTCCTGTGCATAAATAGTAAAATCTACTACTATGGATTCTTCCTTCTGTGTTTGTACGGTACATAACCCAGTGGTCGTTTAATGCTTGTAGTCACTTGTTATGCGCCTTGTGTCTATGGTCGTTTACTGCTTGCAGTTACTCATTGTGTGCCTTCAGTCTTCTTGTGATGAACATCGTGGTTGCATCTTGTTGGTGGTCGAGGGGCGATGTAGAGTCAAGTGTGTCTGTTATTTCTATATGCGCGCACACCTTAAACACAAAAAAAACAAAAAAAAAAATTCACCTCTTATCAGAGTTGTTTTCGTAACGAGGTCATTACATATGGTATCAAAGAGAGGTTCGACCCATGACTTGGGATTCGCTACGGATTTCGTTGGAATGATTAGATTTGATTATACTATTGTTGATCGAGTTGATTGTGTGCGTGCAGGAAATCATGGTTAGAGGACGTTGCAGAGGCAGATGACGGGGTGCTAGAGGAGGAGGCGTGATGCCTCTAGTAGGATCCACGCATGAGGGGTATAAGCCCCAGGGAGGTGAGAAGGTTATCGAACATGAGAAGATAGCGATTGGCGATGTGGTTGGGATGATGAGATCCTTTCAGCGCATGTCCAAGGCTCTGATCAGCCGATTGGACAGAGATGACGCCAGGGCATCGACACCCGTTGAGGTTCTGCAGCGCGCACCAGTCGTTACAGGTAGCATTCACCATGAACTCGAGAAGGTTAAATTTCTCGAGTTCTAGGGTGCCCCAGACGACGCATCCGCCGAGGCATGGTTGGAGAATATGGCGATGTGCTTCGCACTTCATGATTACACCTCCAACATGAAGGTTTGCATGGTGGTCTTTCAACTAAAGGGGAGCGCTCTTCTATGGTGGAAGATGCTCCTGCCGCAGCTGAACATGGTCGTTGAAGACGTTTCATGGGAACTGTTAGAGGAATGGTTATGAGAGAGGTACCTTTCAGAGGAATTCATTGAGCATCAGCTCAATGAGTTCAACGCATTACGACAGGGAGGTCGTATGGTCCCCGAGTACGAGGCACATTTTATAGAGCTTCTTCGGTATGTTCCGCACCTTAACACAGAGAAGCTCAAGGTCAACAGGTCCATGTTTGGCCTTAACGGCAGCTTGCGTGAAAAGGTTAGGATCTTGATGCCTCAAACCTTGCACGACGTTGTTCAAAAGGCCCTCATAGCAGAGGAGGCGCTTATCAGCGGGGGTCAGACCAGGACTCCAGCAAGACCAGTAGGGCAGGGTTCATCGGGTATGCCGCAACATCAGACACCAGCGAGACATACGCCAGGATATCGTAGCTTCCAGAGGGGATCCACTTTTTCTACACCCCGATGACCGTCGCCTCAGCATCAGACACCTTATAGAGGACCACAACACCAGCAGCAGGGTCGCCCGCAGCAACAACAGTTTAGGCCTGTTCAGCAGAAAAAACCAGGGATTCAGGTCGGTGGGCAGTCATCTTCTACTTCGGGTACCAAGACTACTGGGCCGAAGAAGGGGTGTTGGACATGTGGGGAGCCACACTACCAGCGCGATTGTCCTGTGGAGAGAACCAGAGCATCCGGATCAACCGGACCCACTACAGTGGGAGATATGGGCAAGGCCCATCGAATTCATGCAGCGGTGAATAACCACCAGGTAGAGCACCAGTAAACTATGCTTGAGACGACAGGTACTGTCGCTGACCAGACCCTTAATATTTTGATAGACCGAGGTGCTACTGAGAGTTTCATTTCTGGTGCAGTGATAAAAAAGATTAAGGTAAAGGCAGTCGAACAAGACGAGTTTAGCTTCGTAGATATGGCTTCAGGAGCCAAACAGAAGGTTGGAGGAAAGGTTATGGGCGGTGCCCTTAACCTGGGAGAGTTTGTCACGAGGTTCAACTTGTACATCACAATATTAGGATCTTACAACATCATGATTGGTATGGATTGGTTGGAATCACATGAGGTGATACTCAAATGTAAGAAGAAGAGGTTGAGCTTGGATAATGATGAAGGACAGAGACTTGTGATTGTAGGCAGGAACCAGGGATTTTCCCTGAGGTTTGTCTCTTCCTTACAATTACGGAAGAGTATGTGTAAGGGGTGAAATCTTTATGTGATCCTTGCGATAAACAAAAAGGGAGTGGCGAAAGGTCTAGAACACTTTCCGGCGGTGAAGGAGTTTGCGGATGTGTTTCCAGAGGAGTTACCTGGGATGCTGCTGCAAACGGAATTGGAGTTTACCATAGACCTGAAACTGGGGACCGAACCGATAGCAAGAACACCTTATTGGATGTCGACCCCGGAGTTGTAAGAGCTGAAAATGCAACTGAAAGAGTTGTTGGACCTGGGACTGATACGCCCTAGTGTGTCACCGTGGGGCGCACCAGTTATTTTCATACGAAAGAAGGACAGATCATGGAGGATTTGCATTGCTACCATCAACTAAACAAGGCTACGATCAAGAATCAGTATCCCTTACCAAGAATTGATGATCTGTTCGATCAAAGGAAGGGAGCGACGGTGTTCTCCAAGGTCGATTTGTGATCAGGATATCACCAGTTACAGATCAAGGAGGATGACATCCCTAAGACCGTCTTTAAGATGAGATTTGGACATTACAAATTTACTATCTTACCGTTTGGACTGACAAACGCCCCAGGGGTATTTATGAGTTTGATGGATGGGGTGTTCCGTGAGTACTTGGACAAGTTCGTCCAAGTATTCATTGACGATATATTGATCTATTCTCAAATGACGGAGGAGCATGACAAGCACTTGCGCTTGGTACTACAGTGTCTACGAGAGCACAAATTGTATGGGAAGTTGTCCAAATGCTCTTTTTACCAATCGATGATTCACTACTTAGGGCATGTCATCTCCGGCGAAGGTATCATCGTGGATCTAGCCAAGGTTGAGGCTATTATGGAATGGCCTGCACCGACGAATGTCACAGAAGTGCATAGCTTTATGGGTTTAGCAGGATACTATCGACGGTTTTTCAAGGGATTTTTGATGATAGCAAATCCGATCACGGAATTGCAGAAGAAAAACAAGAAGTTTGTTTGGACCGAGAAATGCGCGGAGGCATTTCAGAGGCTTAAAGAGTTGTTGACAACAGCATCGATACTAAAAGTCCCTGACATGGACGCAGACTTCTTGGTATGCACTGACGCATCCAAGGAAGGTTTAGGTGGAGTCTTGATGCAAGATGAATGAGTGATTGCTTACATTTCGAGGAAACTGAAAAGTCATGAGGAGAACTACGTGACGCACGATTTGGAGGTATTAGCCATCGTATATGCCTTGAAGGTTTGGAGACACTACCTTGTTGGACGGAAATTTGAATTAAGGATTGATCAGTGTGGACTACAACACTTTTTACGCAAAGCGACCTGAACGCTTGACAACGGTGTTGGTCGAAGTTGCTTAGCGAGTACGACTTCGAGATTACTTACATAAAGGGAACAATGAACCCAGTGGTGGATGCTTTGAGTCGGAGGTCGCGCATCTTTTTGGTGTTGCCTCTTCAGATGAATCTACATGAGAAGATTCTCACTTTACAGCATGATGATGACTCGTACAAAGAAGTCGAGGATTTTATCGGACAAAACACAATGATGGTACCACGATATGAGGGATTTTCTTTTGATAGAGACGTGTTATTGAGGTTTAGAGGTCAGATTTACGTAATGCCCAACGACAAGTTGAGGATGTTGATCTTGAACGAGGCTCATAGAGCGGTTTACATGGCTCACCCAGGAGTCACGAAGATGAGGGAAGATCTTAAACCCTTATTCTTTTGGAAAGAAATGAAGGGCGACATAGTCAACTTTGTGGCTAGATGTCTAGAGTGTCAGCAGGTAAAGGCTGAACATAGACAATCGGCAGGATTACTTCAACCACATTCCATTCCAGAATCGAAATGGGAAGTTATTTTGATGGATTTTATTGTTGGATTTCCACTGACGGCAAGGAGACACGACTCGATTTTTGTAGTAGTAGAAACTCTGACGAAGAGTGCTCACTTTATTCCTATGTGTATGATGTATCAAGAACCTAACATAGCAAGAGTTTTCATCAGTGAGATTGTGAGGCTGCATGGCATGCCTAAGAGGATTATATCCGATCGAGGATCGGTGTTTACTGGACGATTTTGGATGAGTTTCCAAGAGGCCGTGGGAACTCAACTTAACTTTAGTACTGCGTATCACCTAGAGACGGATGGACAGATAGAACGTATGAACCACACATTGGAAGACATGTTTCACATGTACGTGATGGAACAACAAAAATGTTGGGAGGAATTCTTGCCTCTAGTAGAGTTCGCTTGCGCCTTTTGAGTTCCTTTATGGGCGATCGTGTCGGACGCCCTTGATTTGGGATAAGCTTGAGGATAGGGTCCCGGTGGGACCAGAAGCAATCCAATAAATGGAAGAGCAAATGAAAACCATAATACAAAGGATTAAAGAAGTGCAAGATCAGTAGAAGAGCTATACCGATGTGCACTGAGTCGACCATAGTTACGAGGTCGGCGATCGAGTCTTCTTGCAGGTTAAACCGCATAAGATTTCAATCAAGTTTGGAAAGGGAGCTAAACTCTCTCCTAGATTCGTGGGACCTTTCGAGATTGTGGAGACAAAGGGGCCCGTGGCCTATCGACTAGCCTTGCCTGATTCTTTGAGGCGTATGCGCGATGTTTTTCATGTATCTGTTCTGAGACATTATATTATTGATCCTACACACGTGATTGACATGAGTTCCTTGCAGGTATCGGAAGAGGGAGCACTCATGGAGGAGTCGGTCCACATCTTAGATCATCGCGTTCGACAGTTATGACGTCAAACGGTAGATCAGGTCAAGGTCCAGTGGGACATTTATAGTCTGCACTCGGTGACCTGGGAGGACGCATATGATATGCGTCAGCAGTTTCCATTTTTGTTGATATATAGACTTATGATACTGTGATACTTTTATTTTGGCATTTATACTGAGAAACTTCGGGACAAAGTTTAGACCAAGAGGGGGTGTATGTAACATCCCTCTCTGGCGCACTGAGAAAACTTATTATTTGAGGACACTTCCTTGCAAGTGATCTGAACTTTTCTGATGTTAAAACATTTATACTTGATTATGATGTGTTATGATAGACGACATGAGGTTTTACTATTTGATGTAGACAGGTGCTATTGACTCAGTTTTATTGAGTGTGCAGGGTTTTGGACCTTGATGATGCAGAGGCATCGGTGGAACCCTTTGAAATCCAGATTGAGTTAGGGAGTGTGCTAATTGGGTTGATTTATGTACTGTGATATTTCATTGATTTGATGATTTGATGATTGACATGTTCTGACACGATTGTTGATGATGCAGGCTGACGATATCTTGCCGACCAGACTCACATATGGATTAAAGGGGCCACACAAGATCTCCAGAGAGGTTGAGGGAGAGGTGTGGACATCATCCCTGCCACATCCTACTAGCACTCCCGTCGTGGCTCGAACTGTAGGTTAACGATTACCTAGTTCGAGAGGATCCACGATGTCGTGGGGGCAGACTGCGACAGTCACTCACGATGCTTCTAAGGGGCGCGCAGTAAGGAGGGGGCCTTATTCCTTAGAGCCCTTAGTTGCCCACAAGTTCACCTAGCAGAGTGTTGACTCCAGGGGTTATAGATGTCTACCAATCAGTCAAGTCATTGAGTGGCACCCTTGGAGCACGTGGTGCATCCTGAAGGGCATGTCGCACAAAAGAAACACAAGTCAGCGAGAGGCACCCTTGGAGCACGTGGTGCATCCTGAAGGGAACGTCGCGCAAAGGTAACAAATGAGGTGAGTGGCACCCTTGGAGAACGTGGTGTGTCCTGAAGGGCATGTCGCATTGATGTTGATGGAAGACACAAACCTAGATGGCCCTAAGACATTAACGCTATAAGAAATCCTTAAACAACTTCCCTAACCAATTGTCGCCTAGCTCAGAACCTAAGTCCTAAGCCTAAGACTTTTCTAGGGTAAAAATTTTAGTGTAACCTTAAAAAAAAAGGCCCTAGCATAAAAATAAAAATTCAAACAAAAACCCACTTAAGTAATAGTTAGGTCTTCATAAAATTCTTGGGGTAAATAATGAGAGTAAGAATTAAATTAAAACTAATAGTTTTAAAATTTTGCAAAGAAGAATTATTTTTCCTGTTCCCTTGTCGTATGTATCACCTTAATTATTTTTCCTTTTCAGTCTGGCATGTGGTAGAAATCGTGGGGTTGCATCCATTTAGACCGCGACTGCCATTCATTGACTGCGATTTTCCTGACACGTTCCCTTTCCCGGCACGTGCATGGGATTACCTGTGCATAGTCCAGTAGTAGCTGGGTGCGCCCTCCTCTGCCAGATTTCATCGACCCGCCTAGCCTTCGCTCCTCCTAGCTCTGGACATGTTGAGCCTATCAGGTGGACAACACAGATTTAATTCCAAGTACCTATGACTGAGGGGGACAGGAAGCCACTGTCACATTGTGTTCCTACCATCATTCATTGCTCTTAAGTTGCAGGCTGGTGCATTTATGGGTAGCTTTAATTTAATTTTATGCAACCTTCCTTAAGGGATTTAAATGATTTCCATGATGAAGTTTCAGGCGTTGGGTCAGCACGCTAAGAAATTAGCTGGTTGATTTTTTAAGTTAGAAATTGAGTCATGTTAATGATTAAATTTTATAAGTTGTTTAATAAGATAGAAGGTCGCGTTATTCGCTAAATTATCAATTGCAGTTTAGATGACTATTGTTGCCTAAATGTTATGTCATAAACCCTTGATTTTATTCATAATTAATGCAATGAAGGTTAATGTGAATTCTACACTGCGTGAGTGAAATGATTTAGAATGTGGTGTTCTTATTGAGTTATAATAATCGATAAATGTTAAAGGTTGCATTAATGGTAAATCCTAAACTATCCATCTTTATTTTTCAATTAATAAATGAGACAATTGATGGTAGAAAGTGGTGAGGGTAAATTAAAACTACAGAATATGGTAATGGTAAATTAAATGTTAATGTTAATGTTAAATTTAGATATTACCTTAATGTCTTCATGCAATTTAGACTTTAGAATTAGACTGGTCTAATCGCCTTAATGGTTGTCTTGTTGTCAGTATCTTGTAATGTGATTCTTTTTACTGGAAGTATGGAATTCAATGCAATGGTGTTGACGTTTCATGGTACTGGTATTGTAGCCTTGATAACATAGGAATGAAAGAACATTGTGATTTTTTTACAATGTTGTGGTAGTATAAATGTAATGGTATGGTTAATTCATGGTAAGGACATTTAATTCTTTTATAATCTCAACACAAAGGGTAAGGCCCTTAAACTAAGGGCAATAATTTAATTAGATTTACCTTATGCTAATGTACTCGTGGGTTAATAAAATTAAATGGAGGAATTGGATAATAATCTATCACGGTTGAGTCATGGACACTGCCTTGTCGTTAACTTTAGTGGTCGTTGTCTGAATCCTTGTCTTGCGCCTTTCATAGAAGACGTGGTTGCTCTTTTTCTACTGTTGCGTTGGGTTTTAATAATTTGTTGATTGGATTGCTTGTGTAGGGTGGGATGTAGACACCTCCAGGTAGCCTTAGTAGATATGTCTGTGTGTGTGATTTTATTTTTTTTGTAAATAATCCAGTGTCATATCAAGATTCTCAGGCCCTTTAAAGGCAGGGTTTCCACTCTTGCGACACACTTGACGGAGATTACTAGTTTCTGCCTGAGCAGTCAGCTAGGAGCCTATCTGACCTTCTCTCTCTCTGGAGCAGAGAAATAATATTAAACGCCCTGCTTTCCTGTGTAGAAGTAGTAAAATATACTACTATGGATTCTTCCTTCTGTGTTTGTACGGTACGTAACCCAGTGGTCGTTTAATGCTTGCAGTCACTTGTTGTGCGCCTTGTGTCTATGGTCGTTTACTGCTTGCAGTTACTCTTTGTGTGCCTTCAGTATTCTTGTGATGAACATTGTGTTTGCATCTTGTTGGTTGTCGAGGGGTGATGTAGAGTCAAGTGTGTATGTTACTTCTACATGCACGCACACACCTTAAAAACAAAAAATAAAAAATAAAAAAAAAATCACCTGTTATCAGAGTTGTTGTCGTAACGAGGAGGTCGTTACAGTAAGAATCTAGCGCCCAAATTTTATGGTCCTTATACACTTCTCAAGCATGTGGGACATGTGGCCTATCACTTAGTTTTTCCCAGTCATTCTAATCTACATCATGTTTTTCATGTTTCATGCTTAAAGAAGGTGATTGGAACTAAGTGCCAAACTCAAACCAACCTTCTCGAGTTGGACAAAGAAGGTTCCATTTGGCTACAAGCACAAGAAGTTTTGGACCAGCATGAGAATCTCTTGAAGCAGGGAACCATCGAGGAAGTGTTAGTCCAGTGGAAAGATACAACTCCAACATATGCCACTTGGGAACCAACTACCATTCTGCAACAATTTCCACATCTCAAGCCTTGAGGACAACGTTGTTTTTAAGGGGGAGGACATGTTAGGGACCTAACTCCTCACATAGGTAGAACAATGTATTCTTATGTAATAAAGGTCAATATTAATAAGGCCTTGCAATAAATTAGAATAAGTTGAATGTAAGAATACCTAATCCCAGCTTCCGCTTCTAGAAGGATCTTCCTCTAGATGGTTCTATTGATAGACATATTTAGTATAAATAGGATTCAAGGGTATGGGAACCCTATCTTGGATATTATTGTAATAGAGATCTTATCGAATGGAGGTTTCCCCCTCGAAGAGGCCTGTGAACATTGCTCTTATAAACAAAGTGCTCTTTTTGGTGTTATTTTGATATCATTTCAGTGTTATTGTGCTGATTTTTCTGGTTATATTGTTTCTTATATGCCATTTATAGCATTTTATTTATGTTCTTCATACTTTTTATATCTTTCATATTACAAAACGTAGGCATTCAATTTTGTAAATGACACACTGTCTATTAAAACGCAGGTTCACTATTAAAAACGCAGGTTGTCTATTAATCAACACGGGACTTGCTTCCATGGTATAAAGGGTATCACTGCTCTAAAACCCTTAATTTCACAATACATATCTATTAATTTTTTTGCATAAAACTATTACTTCATAGTAACCCAATACAAAATCATTGCCAACATACTTGCCAATATTCTATAATAAATTTCCATTAATAAAATTTATTATCACTATGCTATCAACATGTTATTAATAAAATGGTTGTCACACAACATGCAATGCAATAATTATGCCTAACCAATTACCAATAAATAAAAATGCATATATAAGTTCACAGACAATGATCTCATAGATAGAGCAATAATAAATCGTTTGGACATTTAAATGGTAATGCAACAACATAATAATGTAGACAACATAGTCAAACATATACTAGATCTAATTCACAGTCTACAACATATGGTTGATTCTATAATTGTCTCAAGTCTATGGCTAAGTTAAATAATATATTGTTGTGTAAAATGATATGACTCACTATTTAAATAATTATTTTATAAAGTTGTTGAACATATAATAATAAAAATCACATTGATAGCAGAATTGGTTGTCTAGCATATAAAATATTGTCGCAGTCATTCCATATTAGAATGTTGAGATTAACATATTAGAAACACAAAGATCCTTCCAATCAAGCGCTGGGTAAATAAGATTCAATTCACGTTCAATCAAGGGTAAATTTGTTGCATATCAAGGTTTGAATTCACTATCATTCACAGGTTTAATAACGCAGTTAACAAGGGTAAATTCATTTTATCAGAACTAGGTATTGGCTCAAAAATTTGTGGGGTACAAGCTGTTCAAAACCAAGAGGAACGGGGTTGAATGTTGTGGTCTAACAATAAAAACATAGAGATTTTCCATTAAAACATTGGGAAAATTCATTGAAAATATCGTAGATATTTTATCAACCCAAACACAGAGAAATTCCAAGTTTAAGCCATTAAAAGCATAGAGAAAAACAAGTGAAGAGATAAGGAAACAAAAGATGCAAAGATAAACCATACACAGAGGTACTCAATCGCTAGAAGGCACAAGGAAAAACATTCAGTCATGAATTAATCAGTGCAAAGCTGAGTGGGGGTAGACAACTGTGAAATGTTTTATCCTTCACTCATCATCCATGCACAGAAAAGCAAGGCATCAGAATCTATAGGTCAGTATGCACCAAAGTGACAATCGTCGATTCGACTCCTGGCTGACTTCTCACTCGTGGACTTATGATCTAGGGACGAGGATGAAAGATAAATAATAACTCTTCAAATAATCAATAAAACAAACAAAACATTCATAACAATCAAGGATTGATGGCCAAGGAGATCAAATCAATGAAATAAGCATAAAGCTATGATGATTTTAAGTTCTTGATTAAAATGATAAGTAAAAAACTTTTCTTTACACAATAAAAGTACATAAATGAAAGCGCAATATCAATAGTAATCTACCATTCAAAATAAAAGCATGTGTACCATAGCCCAAGGTGACAGCTCAGAGTCTTTGTCCCACGTGCTCGATGCAACTCCTGCTTTTCAACCAATGTGACTTCACCGGTACCTCCCAGCCAATAGTAGGGATACTCTTCTTCCCCCTTATTCCCCCAAGCTGCAAAGGGGCCACACAATCTAACCCAAAGAACACTAGCAACTAGCTCACCTCGAAAGGTCGAGCTACCACTCATACCCAAGATGGGTATCCCAACTCCTACAAGATAAGTCAATCGAGTAAAAAATTATGCAGCGTAATGTTATGCATCAAAGAAGAGATCCATCCTCCTCTTCCTCCCTCCTTTATATAGATTTTCTAAGTGATTTATTTCCCAATTTCCCATTTAATTTATTTTTTTAATAATTTAATTCAGAAAACTCTTCCCTCGTACACATGTCACCCATCCATTTCGTTGCACCAAAAATTAATTTCATTAATTACTCCTATTTCCCTCACCCACCTAAAAGCATTCCTATAATTTCTCTTAGGTGTCCCCATATTCCCTTACACCTTTTAATGACTTACGCCCTTACTAAATTCATAGTTGATTTCAATTTAGAAAGTTCTTAAAGGAAAGATTCCTTACTAAGTTAGTCATTCTACTTTTTCCTTATGTTTCTCTTTTTATTTATGTTTTCCCCTTAGTTTCCTAGTTATTTTAAGTTTCCCTCTTTTCCCCTTTTATCTAAAACTTAAATTAGCAACTGTAGAAAATTATCCTTTTTCCCGTTTTTGGTTTTAATTAATAAATTTTAATTAGCATATGTAACAAACACTCATTTCCCCCTTTTTAAGAATTTAATCCCCCAAAGTAATTGATTTTAATAAATTAATTGAATTTCTTACCCCCTTCTAGTCCGATGTTTAAATATGAATAAATTATTCTTTTACCTCAAGTATCACTTCAACCTAGATTTTAATTTCCTAGGTTGGGCGACATTTTTATTACGTAAATTGTTTTTAAATCTTTTTTGTCACATCATTCTTTCTAAGGCCATTTAGGTTTATTCACTTATTAGTTAACAATGCAACATGTCCTTCAGGACACACTAGGTGCTCGAAGGGTTCCACTCACCTCATTCTGTTTCCCTTGCGTGACGTGCCCTTCAAGATGCACTACATGCTTGAAGGGTGTCACTCGACTCTATCCATTTTTCTTATGTGACGTGCCCTTCAAGACACACTACATGCCCCAAGGGTATCACTCACCTCTTGACTGACTTGGTATAAATAAAAAAACCCTTCATTCAAAACTCCACTAGGTGATCTTGTGGGAGACTAAGGGCTCCTAAGGAATAAGACCCCTACCTTATTGCGCACCCCTTAGAATCATCGTGAGTGACGATCGCAGTCTTCCCTCACAACATTGTGGGTCTTCTTGAACTAGATAATTCTTAATCTACAGTTTGAGCCACGACGGGAGTTCTAGTAGGTTTTGATAGTGCTGTTGTCCACACCTCTCCCTCAACATCTCTGGTAGTCATGCATGACCCCTCTACCCCACATGTGAGTCTGGTCAGCAAGCTATCATCAACATGAATCATCAATGAATAATGTCAAAAATAAAATCGATAATCATAACATCTAATCATATGCACATATGTCATATATACAACAATCAAACCCTAATAGTTCACTGCCTAACTCAATCCAGAGTGCAAGGGTTTCATTGATGCCTCTGCATCCTCGAGGTTTAAAATCCTGCACACTCAGGAGAACCGAGTCAATATCACCTGTCTATGTCAATATAACAAAATAACATGCCATCATATCCATCATGCCTCATAATCATAATCAAACTCCCAATAGTATAATAATTTGGATCACTTGCAAGAAAATGTCCTCAAAGAATAAGTTCCCTCAGTGTGCGCAAGAGCGAGATGTTACAGTTTAAGACATACTTCTTTTAAATTAATAATTTAACTGACATTTCAATTTTCATATACAACTAAATTTTTTTTCAACATGCAATGATACCTCTGAACTCCCACCCTCTTCAAACTTTTCCAATGAGAATTGGGACAAGCCTGCCCAAGTAGTAAAAGATGGAATAGGGATCTATGAACAACACAACTAAGAACTAAATCTAGGATTCAATGTGTTCACATTTATACAAAAACATAAATTCCATGTTGTTGATCTTATTCAAAAGATTAGAGGTTGGAAAACTAAAGTGCTCATATGTGGATATTAGGAAAGACATACCTGATTCAACCCATCCAAATTTAAACTTATGAAATCAAGTCCCATACCTACTGGAGATTCGTTTAACATATTTCCAAAGTGCAATTAATGACAATAACAACTCAATTATTTTTATAGATACAATGATATGTAATTAGATCTACAACTATAAGTAAACTATCCTCAAATGCATAAAAAAATTACTAACTATAACACATACCAATCCGATGTTCAATTCATCATTATAAATGACCTCCTTCCAACCATTATGACAAAATTTTGCATACTCCTTAATATATTCTACTGACATGGTATATAACTTCTCATCTATTTTACAAACAAAAATGGCTCGAGAATTGGCTTCCGCTCTCTGACAGTTCAAACCAACATCAACACCATAAAATATCGATTCCAAATTTTCCCCAATTGCATTCCTAGCCTCTTTTCCAACCTATGATGAAGTTCACAACTCTAAATGTGAGGCAAATTATCATCTTGGATGAGATACTAAAGGTCGTAGAGGCCTCTGCAATGTCGCATTTTGATATTCCCCTTTCCAATCATATGTTTTTCCTTTACTGGCCCCATAATAATTGGTTTCTAGGCTAGTATAATAACAGTGCATGTCCATGAAAAACTCCGCATAAAAGTGTCTAGAAAAATAATGTGGAACCTCATCATTCCATGACAACTTCCGATATGATGCCAAAAATCTATTATAAATATGTCCTCCTATCTTGGGATGCTTAAAATATTGCACCTTAAACATCTTTCACTTTGGCCCATATTTAAAATTGAACATAGAAATTGCATTTTCTTTTGAAATGTTACTTTCTAATATGTCCCATTTATCAAGTCCCATCACCTATGACTTTCATCTTCTCATCAAATCGATAAAATTGTCATTCATTAGCCCCATATTTTGATATGCATCCATAAAGTTTTTCAATGAATGCAAAACAATCTCCAAGATTTTTTTACTCACTCGAGGGAGATCCAAGCTCCTAAAATCATTTTCCAGTCTATTTTTAACACTTGAGCATCACTCAAGGGTCGTTGCCTCAGTAATCTCTTCCTAGGGAAGATCATCACCAACATCTCAAGGATAGATGGACGTAGGCATGTAATATTTTTTTTCTTGAAAATTCCTCCTAAATCCACCTTCACTCTCTTCACCAACATTAGAATCTTCATGATACCCACTCTCTCTTTGATTATCTCCCCTCACATTAAACTCATTGTCTACAGATACAGATTTGAAAGTAATTACAAGATTTAACAACATAATTTAACATAAGAAAATAAAATAAAAACATATATATAACATATATATATATAACATAACCATAAATACATGAAAATAAAAAATCAAAGAAAATTACCAAACATATTTTCTAGTCTTGATGTATTCCCTACATTCTCTAGTGTTGGAGTTGTAATGTGCAATCTATCTAAGAAGGTTTCATTTATAACACTATTCTAAGCACATTATCGAGATGATTTATTCACAGACTCATTTGATAATCTCTTCCTCTGACAATATTGTCGTTCGTCACTTGGAGTCTCAGTTGAAGAAGGGCTTCCTCTTCTTCCTTCATGGGCTAGCCTAGAGCGTTTACGAGGAATGTTTGGAGACTCTTGTCTTGACTTATCGCATCAATATATATCCTTTGAAAATTCATGAATATGAAATTTTATATAAGTTATAGAAACATTAAATGGAAATATTAAATTTATAACACAAGCCTTTAAGAATTTATAACAACTTTAAAGCATCACAGACATATATTGAAAAAACTAGAACAACTATATTTTTTACTAAGATGTTATATAAAATAAACATGAAAATATTCAAATATAAAAAACATGTGACATGTAGAAGATCATCTATATCTATGTAAATAGTAGAAGGTAATTTTTAAGATAATCTATGTATAGCATGCTAAAATTTAAGGGAAAAGAAATAGCTATCTGAAAAAAAAGAATTCTAAACATTAGTTACTTAAAAACAATCACTCACAAAAAATATCACTAACCAAAAATTTACTTAAAACTAAAACAAGAAAATAAATGACATGATATGTTGTTTCTATCCTCTTAGATATATGCTCTTAAAATATTCAAGGGATCATTGATCAAACCCTCGGGGCAGATCTCATCATGACACCTCGAACAAATTTCCAGGAAGAACTTTTACGGTAAAATATCAATATAATAACCAACAAAATACACAAGTGACACCAACATTAGAAGAGAAAGACAACATACATAGGCTGGCATTAGCAAGGAGATGAGGAGGGCGATACCAACAAAAAAATGAGGAGGTCGACACCAGCAAGGAGAGTCTGAATCTGCAAAACAATAACCAATAAGAGATATGTGACAAGATCGAAAATACCAAGAAGAACTATCCTACAGGGGTCGCACCCACTCAATTAAATAATTAAATAATTTAAACAAATAATTTTTTTATAACATAAAATATTAATTGTTAAATCATAAAAACCAACAAGAAAAAAAAAAGTCAAGAGAGGGGATCCAAAGTCAAGGGAGATAAATTTCTTTAGGAAGAAGCAAAGAACAAAACCAAAAACCCATACAAAAATTAAGGGGGTTTAACTCAAGAAAGAGTGGTTTCAAGACAAAGTCAACAATTAAATTATTTCAAATTCAAGGTGACTAACTTTCCTTAGGTAAAAGAAAAGAACAAAACCAAAAAACCACATAAAAATTAAGGGGGGCATAAGTCAAGCAATGGTTATTTCAAGACAGCCAACAATTAAGTTCTACTTTAATGGAAAAATTTCCACATGATTCTCATGATATTTACTTATAATCTTTTATCATCCCAACATACAAGGAAGATGAGTAATGTGATCATCTTGTTCTTAACTACTCCTAGGTCTCATGGACCATCCTAGGAGAGAAAAAAATCAAACACTATCTCAACTTAGTACTTAACCAAGACACAAAATAAACCAAAAAAACAAAAACGCACACTAATCAGAGTTTTCATACTTGAATTTATGTGATGTGTGAAGTAAGTTACATTCATATTTGCAAAGAAAGAATGAATTTTAAGAAAAAGTAAATTATGGAATTCAAATTTAAATGCACAAATACAATCTAAAATATAAATTTTATGCATCAAAGAGTCCATTATAATTCATAACTAACCTTAGAATTTCCAAACTAAATGTATAAGTATTCAATTAAACAAGGATTGTTTGCTACATTAATTAATTGCTAAGACCAAATGGATTTGGTTTGCCTATATTTATTAGGTGAATCTACTTGTGCATATTTGTGAAATAAAAAATAACAATATTTAGGAATGAAACTTTTGCATCTATGAGACAGGAACCACAACTAATGAGAGAGAGAGAGAGAGAGGTGGCAGATTTGTTATGGAAACTCTGTTGCATCTATAATGGGGCATTTGTTGCATTTATTAGTGAATATTCATGGATTTTAACATAGGAATTTACTACAGTTAGGTGTTTTAATTATAGAGTGAAGTGATAAGAGTGTGAATATAATGGGAATAATGGCACCGATAAGCTGTATTTAAATTTATACTAGTCTATATGCCTAGTTTTCAAGGTTTAGCCAGAAAAAATGTAGGGTGGATGCTAATATTGATGAAGGTTTGTTAGGAACCAAATATCAATATAACATAGAAAAAAACCTCAGAATAAGTACTCAACACCCTGAAAAAGAGAGAAATTCAGATAATAAGCCTCTTCGAGGGGGAAACCTCCTTATTCCTACATAAATGTTTAATTACCAGATGATTCCAAATTAAAATGTCTTCTTTATATATATAGGAGACTAGGCACTATAATTACAACTAATGGACTAAAGATGACATAAATAAAATAACATTATTGATGTACTATGCCCCAATTAAGGGGTAATGAGACACTATTTAGGGATTAACATGCCCCCCACCCCCTTGAGACAAGTGTTGTCCGCAATACTTGAGTAAATCTGGATGCTTCTGTATAAAAGAGTCATCTTCCCAAGTGGAATCTTCAGCCGATAGTTTCCTCCATTTAATGAGATACTTTGAAATTGATCTATTCCTCAATTGGCGAATTCTTGTGTTATTGATGGCTTCAGGATCCAATATGATTTTATCTTCCTCATAAATTTCTTGCAATATTCTTTGAACTGGGATCTTGTCACCTATAACCTTCTTTAAAAATCAAACATGGAAAACTGGGTGTACTCATGAATATGTAGGCAACTCCAATTTGTATTCCATAGTACCAATCTTTTGCAACACCTTATACAAGCCATAGTACTTTGGTGATCATTTATTATCCTTCTTGTCTTGCTTAAGGGACATCTGTTTGTATGGTTGTAGTCTTAAAAACACCCAATCCCCTACTTCAAAACTTCTTTCACTACGATGTTGATATGCTTGTTGTTTCATGCAATTTTGCGTCATGGTCAGGTTGTCCTTTAATATTTGGAGAATTTTTTGTTGATTCTCGATGTGATATTCCACTGCTTGAACCTTAGATTTTTATTTTAGAGAATAAGTGATGGAAGGAGGGTGGTTTCCAAAGAGTTCCATAAATGGTGTCATTTTTGTTGTAGTATGAAAAGAAGTGTTATACAACCATTCTTCCAATGGTAACCATTTGAACCATTGTGTTTGTTTATCAGAGACAAAGCAACGAAGGTAGCCTTCTAGACATGTGTTCACTATCTCAGTTTTTCCATTCGATTAAGGATGATAGGATGATCTATGAGCCAATTGAGTACCCAGACAGGAAAATAATTATGTCCAAAAATGTCCAGTGAAGATGGGATCTCTGTCACTTACAATGATCTTTGGGCTTCCATGTAGCTTTTTAACTATCTCCATGAATGTGGTGGAAATTGTACTAGATTTGAAGGGATGATAGAGTGCACAAAAGTGTGAGTACTTGGTCATTGTATCAACAATCACCATGATCAAACTCTTTCCTTCAGACTTCGGTAACCTTGCAAGGAAATCCATGGAGACTTCCTACCAGTGCTAACTTAGGATGATTAATGGTTGTAAAAGACCTGGGGTCTTAATTTTTTCCACCTTGTTTTTCTGGCAAACCAAACATTCTTCCACAAACCTTTGAACATCATTTTTAAGGCAATCTCAAAAAAAATACTTCTTGACCCTATGGTAGGTTTTTAAGACTCTTGATTTCCCTCCTATTGGAGAGGTGTGCAATTCCAATAGTACATTTTGTTTGAGTTGAGAGTTCTTACATAAATATAAGCGATCTTTGTACCATAGTGAATCATTTTTCCATGTAAATGTATCTGATGTACTTGAATCATACTGCAACATTTGAATGAGAGTCCACACTTTTTCATCATTCTTCCATTCCTCCCTTGATTCTATTATCCAATCCGGTTAAGTGATGAAGATAACACAGAGAAAGGCCTCAACATATTCATCCTTCCTTGAGAGTGCATCTGCCACAACATTTTTCTTCCCTTTTTTATAGACAATTTCAAAATCATAACCCAATATATTGGCTACCCATTTTTCTTGTTCTTTTGAAGATAGTCTTTGTTCCAAGAAGTATTTAAGACTATCATGATCTATTTTGATCTTAAAGTGTCTACCTAATAGGTAAGGATGCCATTTCTTTAATGAATGTACTATTGCCATCATTTCCTTCTCATAAATGGGTTTGTGTAAGTCCTTTCCCTTGAGTGGTAAAATTTCAAAAGCCAGGGGCCTTCCTTATTGCATTAGGATAGCACAAAATACATTTCTCGAGGCATCACATTCCACAATAAAGGTTTTTGTGAAGTTTGGAGTGGTCAAGAGAGGATCTTTTCAAATCACCTCTTTAAGTTGTTCAAAAGCTTTAGTTGCCTCTGGAGTCCATGAAAATGCATCCTTCTTATTTAGTTCCATTAAAGGTGCTTTTATTCTTCCATAGTGTCGAACAAACTTGCGGTAGTAACCTGTCAAACCCAAAAATCCTCTAAGATTATTCAATATTTTGGGAATCTTCCAGTCCATCATGGCCTTAATCTTGTTAGGGTCTACCTTGACACCTTCATGAGATACAATATGACCCAAATACTCTACCTCCTTCACTCCAAAGAAAAATTTTGATGGTTTGGCATATAGTTGTTGCTCCTTTAGTAGTTGTAGCACCTTATCAACATGTCACACATGATCCTCCCAAGACATGCTATAGATTAGTATATGATGAAAAAATACTAACACAAATTTTTGAAGGAAGGGCTTGAAAATAGAATTCATCAACCCTTGGAATGTGGAAGGTGCATTTGTAAGGCCAAAACAGATGACCAAAAATTCAGAATGGCCTTCATGAGTTTGGAATGTTGTTTTTGGGATATCTTATTCCTTCATTCTAATTTGATGATACCCTGAACGAAGATCCAACTTTGTGAAATTGATTGCTCCATGTAGTTCATCTAACAATTCATCAATGACAAGAATGGGAAATGTATCTTTAATAGTGATCTTGTTGAGATCTCTATAATCTGGACACATACGCCGTGAGTCATCTGTCTTGAATACCATTACCACCAATGCAGAGTAAGAACTTTGGCTAGGTATAATAATGCCAACCTCTAACATTTCTTCAACCATTCACTCAATTTCACTCTTCTATGCATAAGGGTATCTGTATTGTCTTATGTTAGGAGGAACACTCCTAGGAATTAGGTGAATATCATGATCATGATTTTGAGTCGGTGGAACACCTTTGGGAATATCTTCAAATACTTTGGGATGCTTATTAATGATCCCTCGGAGATCTAGAGGAATAGATGGCTTAGATGTTTGAACATCTAGTGAGCATAGTTGTGAAATAACACCTTGATGCCCCTTTTTCAATAATTGTTTCATGAAATTAGAGATTATCACCTTACTGGGTTTCCTTGTGATACCTCTTAACTCAATTTCTTTTCCTTCCAATGAAAATTTCATGAAAATTTCTTCAAAATTAAAATCCAATGGTCCTAATGATTCTAACCATTGGATTCCTAGTACAACATCAACACCACCCATGGGTATGGAAATCATTCGACTATTCATTACATATTCCCCCATAGTAATATTGATCTTATTTCATTTTCCTGAGAAATTGATAGTTCCTCCATCTGCAATGATTACTTGAAATTCTGGTGCTGGATATACAAAGCAATTGAGAGCTTTGGCTAATTTATAGTGAATGAAATTATGAGTACTGCCATAATCAATTAGGAATATTACCTTTTTATTTTTGATATATCCTTCGATCTTAAGGGTTTGAGGAGTGTTAATTCTAGCCAATTCATTACACAATATTGTGGGAGTCAAATCTTCAGACGAAATTGCTTCTACGTTTTCATCTTGAGATGGTTCTTGTTCTTCTTCTTCTTCCTCTTCACAATCTATGTAGAATAATTTATTCTTTCCGCACTTATGTACCTTATTGTACTTGCTGTCACAATTCAATCATAAACCTTTTTCTTTTAGTTCGTCCAATTGTTGAGGTGTCAACCTTGTAAGTTGAGGTGTATTAGAAGAAGGAGAATTATTCTCTCTATAGATGTTAGGATTGGTCCTTCTAGTAGCCATAGCCATATTTTTACATTCAACATTTCTTGCCACCCTAAATGCATTCTCCAATGATTTGGGTTCCCAAAGGTGAACCTCATGTTGAATGTTATATCTTAAAGTTCCTATGAATACATCAATCAACTGCTCATGTGTAATATGTGTTACCTTTATATTCAATCATTGGAAGTTCTCAATGTGCTCTGTAACTGAACCCTTTTGCTTGATATTTATCAATTGGCTAAATAAGGTATTGCTCCTTGTATCCTCATAGTGTGCTATAATTTCTTCCATGAAAATTGTCCAATTGACGAGTGATTTATGAGAACAAAGCCATTGATAACATACAAATTGATTGGGTTCTAAATATAAAGAAGAAATTCCTACCTTTTGTCTATGTGGCACATTATGTAGATCAAATAATTTCTCCATATGAAGTATCCATGTGATAGGGTCCTTTCCCTCAAACTTCCTCATATCGATCTTAGGAATGTGGTTGGTCTTCAACCCAAAGTTGGAGTTTCTCAATTATTGATTTACCTTCCTTGTGTCCTCATCATGAATTTCATGGGATGCATTTTCACTTTCAGGTGTCCTCTCTATTACAAAATTTTTCAATCCTTCCATGATCTCCTCTTTTAAACCATCTATATTTGCCTCCAACTTAGCTTCCGTCTCTTGTAGTTCATATCTTGTTACTTTCTTCTTGTGTAAATCATTTATGTCCCTACGGATTTCTTCACCTTAATCAAGAGTCCAAGTAGGATTCTCTAGAGGATTATTTGGTTTAGAAGTTCCCCTTTTTGGTGGCATGTTGGCCAAGTATCACTTTAAACATTTATTTTGAGGTGGTTCTGCTAAACAATCTTCCTTTTATTGTATCTCCAAAATTTCGGCCCTTCTGAGTATGAAATTTTATTTTTTGTAGGTATCTGATATTTCTTTTGTGTAGTGCCACAGTTCTGATCTAAATTGGATGTGCCAAGTGGAGTTTACAGTAACTTCCCCACAACTTGTTGATTTTTTTTTTCCAGGAGATCTCACCTGTATAGCGTGCCCCACACAAAATAATTGATATAAAATTCTGAAACTCGTACCATAAATAATACGGTCTATCCACTATCTAATGAAATAGGTCTCACTCAATTGGATTCTCTAGGAAGAAGTTATGATTGTTTTCCCTGAAACACCTGCTTCAGACTAGTCAGATACCCTATCTTCCATAGGGTGTATATAGAAATGTAAGATGACCCAAAATCGTTACCACAGATACCTTACTATTTTTTGTGAATAGCCTCCAAAGTTCAGGGTCTGAAATGTTACATAAAAACAATTATAGGGAAAATTATGCAATGACTCAATTCAGGATGATTCCAGAACCCTATCTTAGAAAATTGCATCTTCGAAAGTATAAGGCCTCAGGATATGAAATTTTAACCCAACCTACCTTGATCCATATAACAAATATCCTCCAATACGTTCCTTATGAATCATTGTAGAAAACAAGTTATAGAGAAAATTCCAAGGTGTCTCTGATGTAGCAGCAAAAACCCAAGACCTTGAGCTCTAATACCATATGTTAGGAACCAAATATCAATATAGCATAGAAAAAACCTCAGAATAAGTACACAACACATTTAAAAAGAGATAAATTTAGATAATAAGCCTCTTCAAGGGGGAAAACTTCTTATGCCCACATAAATGTTCAATTGCCAAATGATTCCATATGAAAATGCCGCCTTAGTATATATAGGAGACTCGGAGGTATAATTACAACTAATGGACTAAAGATGACATAAATAAAATAACATTACTAATGTAATATGCCCCAATTCAGGGGTAATGAACCATTATTTAGGACTTAACACGGTTGGTTTTCTGCAATAATTGAACAACTATGATTTTCAGTGAATATTACATCTTGCTATATAGGGAAAGTACATATGTTATTAATGTATACTATATTTGTTATTAATGTGCTATATAACTTCTATTAATATCTAGTATTGATGTTATTTAGTTTATAGATTTTTTTTTATTTAATATAAATGTTTAGTATGGTTATGCCTGTCATATAATGAGTCATATATATGCCATTGAATTTCCAATATAGTTGTCCTTATTGTTTTAAATTCTCTATATTTTTGTATTCATTCTTATGCAGTGCTATGACAACTATTATTTTCATAGAAAAAACACAATTTAGTAAACCATAATCCCTAAGTTCACTTAGTAGGAATTCATTGCATGCAACTATGATTATATGAAGAATCCATAAACTAGTGTTACAGGGGAGGGAGATAAATTTCCTAAACACGTACTCACCTATAACTATTATTCTTGTTTTGAGAAATTGTTGGGAACTGCATCCTCTAAATCTTATTCTGAATTTCATTAGGGCCCTTCAGATTCATTCTCAATTTTAATCATGTGAATATCATTCATATCAGATCTATATGGGCTTGTCCCTGTACATGAACAGGAATAAGTATGGCCCTTTCAACCTTCTAAACTAGTAAAACTAACTCTATAACAATTTAAAAAAAAAAAAAAAAACAATTTGAAACAACAATGCTAATATTAGGAAAGTCTTGGATATCTCTTGCAATTGTAACATGTTTTATTTTCTTCCTATCAATGGCTCATATGTGAGAACTTTTATTTGTTTGATTCAATTTAAATGGATGTTCATCATTTTGTAATTGTATATGAAATCCTCTAACAAAAGAACTTTGGGATGACCTTAGAAATAAACTAGAAAAATGAAAAATCAGACATGGTAATTATGTTGTAAAATATATTTAAACCCCGTAACTTTGTTATCATAGTGAGTGATAATGCAATTCTCATAAATACAGTGAATGGTTTATTTTGGTTTTAAATCATAAATAAATGGCTCAGGTATACGGGATTTATTTACACCAATTTTACTATTAATTTTGTAAACAAGAGATTGTACATGGACATGCCCGAATACGACCTTGTCCATGTAGAGGGACATGCCCAAATTCGGGTATGTCCCTGTAGATGGACAGGTTCAAATATGGCCCTATCAACCTTCTAAACTAGTAAAACTAGAAATATAAAACTTTAAAACAATTCAAAACTATAAATTAACTGGATTGACTGCCCGCAGGGTCGAATATAGGCTACAGCCCCATTGGACATACCCGAATTTTGGCATGTCCATGTACATGGACAGAGCCATATTCGGCCCTATACATGTACATAATTCGACAGTGTCCATGTACATGGAGAGGGCATCTCAAGTGCACTTTGAAACATGTTGTTTTATTTTATTTTATAATGACGAGGAGCACGTTTTCAAGTTCAATATAAAAGAGAAGCAATATATAATAATAAATATTCTTTTATTTTAGTTTGAAATATATCAATTTTTAAAATAAATCTAATATTTTAAAAACTATTTTTTAATATTTTTAATATAAATAATTTGTATTTTAAAAAATCATACTTTTAAAAATAATTTTTCAATGAATTTGAATTGATTCAAATTTATATATAAAATTTAAACTTACTCTAACATATATTATTTTAAAAATACTATAAAATTATTTAATATTTATATATAAACTATTGATATAAATTCATTTTCACTAAACACTTAGATAAATTTCATTCATTGTAAAAACCAAAAGCTATAAAAAAAAATGCATGACAGATTTTGACTTGCTTGCAAGCTGATGTAAGGCAATGGATTCTTTTTCTCCAAAAATGCACTTCTTATTTTTAGGAACACTTGTCCTAATATATAAAAAGTAAGGCTAAGGAGTCTTTTTATCAAAAGAGGACCTGACTCTGAAAAAAATAATCTTTTTATAAAAGTAAACTGATAAAATACACAGTGGGAAAAAGATCAAAAACCTAATATTTATACTAGCTACTTGAAATTAAATTTATTGAATTATGGATCAAAAAATCCTACATTCTACTTGAAATTAAACTTATAGAGTTATGAATAAAAAAACTTATGGATTTATTATTTTATCAATTCTTTTATAGAAATAAAGTGATAAAAAACACACTAGAAAAAATAATTCTTTTATAGAAGTAAACTCATAAAAAACATAGTGGAAAAAAAATTAAAAACCTAATATTTATACTACTCCATATTTATATGCTACTTGCAATTAAACTTGTTGAGTTATGAATCAAACAATCTTACACACTACTTGAAATTAAGAGTTATGATTTTCTCAATTATTTTATAGAAGTAAGATTGTTAGAGTTATGAATTAAAGAATCTTACATGCTACTTGGAATTAAACATGCATTTTGAAATTAAGCTTGCAGAGTGTTAGTATTATTATAGAAGGTTGATAGGGTCATATTCGCCCTTGTTCATGTAGAGGGACAATCCTGAATTCAAGCCTGTCCATGTACATGGACATGGCCAAATACGGCCTTGTCAACCTTCTAAACTAATACTAACACTAAAAAATTAAAACTAATACTAACACTAACTAACACCACATCTTCATCATATCAAATATTAGGGAGACACACTATCCATGTACATCATACATAGAGTAAGAACCACGTATTCATTAGAGTGATTCTAGGTGATCAGGTAACATAGTATGACCATGATATACGTAAAGCTTATATATGATATTGCTTGTATTTCACCTATTGCTTAAGCTTAGAGCTTGAATACCATCTATATTATGGATAATACTTGTATATGTATAAATATTATAGTCAACTTAGCTATAGTTATAAAAGGGTGTATATTACTAATATAACCATAACCTACTTAGTAATCATAATAAGGAGAGTAATACTCACAGAAAAAAGTGATACACATAGTACATGTATTAGTTGCAACTACTTTGTTCTATAACATTAATACACATGTTAGTAATGGTTCTAGCACTATGTAACATGAACATGATGAAATCTGATTCCATATATAGTATGGATTAGTTTAGATAGATCATGTAGAATGATAACTAAGTTGTTGTATGTATTCATATTAGTTATGCTTACTCAATTACGCATAACACATGCAATATCACTAGTACAAACTAAGTGTGTTAGCTTTTTCACTACCCCAAACTATAAACTACGTTCTAATTCCATTGCTTTATCATTACTATTGGGATCTGAATCACATAAGAGTCTGATTTCCATCACTAATCTTAGACTGATCTGTGTAATACCTTGAAGGTTAAGATAGACCTTAGATAGTGTTGAATAGGGAAACATACACTGTTGTAGAGAGAAACCTCATATGGTCATGATACAGGTAGATAGCTTTCACCTGTCTTGTGTAATGGTTCACTCAAATCAATGATAATCTTAACCAATCATGCAATATCAACTATTTAAGAAACATAAGCAAATAAACTATGTTCATACTTAAGGTTTAGTTACACATGTAGGCATAGAGCTAGTAAGACTATGTATTTATTACTATGTTTTCGGGCAATGTTAATAAGTTATGAAATGAATAGGGAAACATAGATAATGTTGTCATAACAAGGAGCTTAGCTTGAATATGGAGTTCCTGATATCTGGAATCTAATACTTGTATTAATTATATCATGTTTATACAAATATTTTTATTCGATTATGTGTAGTTACATCAATAAAGTTGTAATGACCCCTTCATTACGAATACAAGCGAAGCAGAAGTGAAAATGGTTTTTTTTTTTAGGCAAGAGACCAATGACGACAACAGTTGAACCACACAATTTGACCATGAAAAAATGCGCATAGAATAGGAAATAGACAACTACGACTCCATGCACTTTCACAGGATAAACTAGCAAAACATGCATAAAGCGTCATAGAGAAACGACTATCGTCCGACACAAACATGACCATTCCTACAAGGTAAGGGACAACATCCCCTTCTGACATAGCAGCCTCGACAACCAGTTAACTCGAAACTTGATGGCGCACGAAACCCAACCCGTGAATTTGTTACAATCGCAATGCCAACAAAAACTATAACAAGAAAAAACACCCACTACTGGAAGCACAAGATCCAACCAATTTATCATTCGCCTTTATCCAATAGGGCATGCCATGATTCCCTCACCAGTGATCTTGTCACCCTTGGTGATAGGTGCGACAATAAACCAGGTGCTACATACCCTATCTGTACCAAGGACTCTAGATGAATTCAACTCGCTATGAGCCGAGTTACTGACAAGAGGACTACACCCACGCTCCAAGCAACAGATCAACAAGACACAAGATGACATCACTCTAATTAAATTGCATGAATGACCAGAGGTTTCTTGTTCCCTACAAGGAAACCTATAAGGTGAGACTACTATGACCAACCACCCCTTCCATCTCAACATAAGGTGCAAGGTGCATATTCACCACTTAACTAATAGCTATCTATCGACAACGCGGCCTTATCGTGACCCACAGATCGGAAGGTCCACGCACACTCAAAGGACCTTCTTTCTCCACAGCCCGAAGAACCCCAAAGTTCTTCTATTTCCCTGTCAGGAAATATCCACCCACAGTTTTCTTTGGCGTGATCCTCCCTTCTCTACTTTCGGAGGATAGGAACTCGTGGCTTCGGGAGTTCGCTATTGATCACTGGGCTCTCGAACCCCCGAGACCCGATGGCCAGTCAACTCGCTGACTTTTCCTTTCGGAACTTCCACTCTCTTGCGACTTCACGACTCGCGATACCAAGCACTCGGTTTTCCGACCCCGATACCCGATGCGCCGAAGTTCCGACACAAGAGTGAGTTGACTATTCAATGCCTTTCCTTCATCGACATTTCAGAGTTCACAGGATTGTGAATCCAAATGCATATATCTGGACACTTCTCACTATGAAACCCCGATGTCTCATGCCACTTGTATTCCACCAACTCTGTTGTGGCCCACACAAACTATACTAGTCGTCGGGATATTGCGTGTCGCGGTTTCACAATTCTCGTTGCCAAATATTCGGTCCTTTACTCATGAAATCCCGATAGGTGATTTTGAAATTAATCCAACACTCCTGACTGGCTTGGATCAACAGATATCCTTCTTCTCACTCCTCGTGTCTTCACGACTTGGAGTACCCCATGCTTGGGTTCTCACCTTGCGAACTTTCGAGTTCGCGATATCTTCCGATCTCTGCCACCTATCCTCCTCAGATGGATGACTCCTAGTCTTCTCGCCTCTTCATCGCTCATGAAGCTGAAGGAATTCCCTTTCTGTCCTCCGATGTCTGAGCCCCCGATATGGGAAATCTCGCCCCTTTGGGACATGAAATCTTCAACGGTCTCGAATCTATTGGCTGATCCGACGGTTGTCGTTTCTCCTCCTGAGCCCTGCACACTTTCTTCCTGCACTTGGAGGAATTCCAAGTTCTCAAAGGCTCTGACGTTTGTCTTATCTTCTCTCTGCAAGTTCCTCTTCAACTACAACTCAACTACTCAAAATGAGATACGAAATCTCTTTTACTTGAGGGGGGCTCTTAGAGTGCTTTCCCCCAAACTACCTACCCTATTCAATTACATTGAATGGGTTGTCTAGTCTAGGACCTGGATCTATATCTCAGCCTTACAAACATTTAAAGGCCTATCTACTTTACGCCTGCACAAAGGCATGGCTCTATATCTCAATAGCCTAAGAATTTAAATTACATTCACAACAAATATTAAATGAGGCTTCGCCTCCCTTTTAGCATTTGAATGCATGCGCTGACGTGGCTGGCTGGCCGGCTGGCTGCATGGAGAGATGCTCCTACATCATACTCCTTAGCTGAAAAATCATGAGCTCCTACTCATGCACTTCCCCTCCGAGTTGTTGGAATCCTCTTGGATCCCAAATAAGTCTTTGGCATTGTTCATCTGCTCCCTTCTGATGCTGCTTCTACGCTGTTGTAGTTGATGCTGCTTCCTTATTTTTTCTCAGCCCCTCCTTGCTGGCAGTTTCTGCTGACCCTAACATCATCCTTCTGATCTTCTCGATCACTTCATCCAGCTGGTCTAGTGGCTGTCTCTGCTCATGCAGTCTCCTCAGCTGCAAAAATTTTCTGCACATGGGTAGATCATCAGGATCTCCCATGCCTCCTTCATTAGTTTCCAACTTCACCTGTTGGATGTGCAGGATCTACACTCTTACCATTCTCTCCAGGGCTTCAACCTACTACCACAGATCAGCAAAACAAATGTTGTCTGCCTATTCTTCTTTTCCTTTTGCAACCTCCCCTGTTGCATTCTTTTCAGCTTCTTGGCTGAACATATTGAGCCATTCCTCAGAATGCTCATCATCCTCTTTGTCTGCTCCTTCAGCTGTCAGCGTCAACGCTACAACTTCCTCAACTTCTTATTGTGCTTGGGCAGTCTCAAACACCTGATCCAATTTTTTTTCTTTCCCGACAGTCATCGTTAGTTGTGACTGTTCTGTTGTTGCACCATCTGCAACACGAATTTATGCCTCCTCCTGGGAAAATGGTAGGAATACTCCAATTCCCCCAATCATCAAAAGATCATCCTGATATTTCACCTCTGTCAGCTGCATCTGCTGATCCAAATTCAACTTTGAGCTCACTTTCTCTATCATCTCCTCTGGCTGAATCCGACTTATCAATTCACCCCTACCCATATGGAAATATGGGATGCTTTCGCTGCCCTCCTGGAAGATTTTGAGATCAATCGATCCCATATTGATCAGCACCCAATGTTGACTTGAAATCTCCTCTATGTCCCTTAGACTTTCATATAGTCTCAAACGCTCATCTCTGCCTACCTGGCAATATGAGACGCTCTCGCTGCCCTCCTGGTAGTTTTCGAGATCCCGCAGCGATCTCTGATCATTGCCTAGATGGCAATGCAAAGTTTCCTAGTTGTCCTCATGACAGTCCATGAGATCTTCAGCTGATCTCAACTCGTTGCCCTCTTGGCAATATAAAATTTCTTCTTCTCTGCCCTCCTGGTAGTCTTTGAGATCATCAACCGATCTCATTTCAGATTCCAAATCATTGAGACTTTCCCCAGTCTCTCGTTTTCATATTTGAACCAATTCCTCCTATGTGGCTTCGAGGTTTTCAACATACCTCAGCCATCCCTTTAACAGCCTATGTTGTCTTATGACCATCATCTCCCTGATTGGCCATTTCATCGTTGGCATCTTCATGGACCACTCATACACCCATCTCGGCTTCTTATCCTGCCGCATATTCAATTCAAGCTCCTCCATCTCTCTCTTTATGTCAGCGAGCTCTTTATCCATTTCTGTTGTGCTCATTATCTTTGGGATCTTCTTTTCAGCATGCTTATGGCCTTCAGTAGCCATATTGTTGTGTTTATCCGCCTCCTTGGCAGACCTGCTACTGTCACTCCACATCAAGAGCATCTCCAGCTTCATCTTACAGTCCTAGTGACTGTCTCCTTGATTGATGCCTACCTGGAAACAATCATCACAGAGTCCTCAACAACTTTGTCTTCTTCCGCCTCCTCTTTTCTCCTCTTGCCTGAAATATACAGACAAGCAATTGGCTCTGATACCACTTTGATGGTAACGCGGCCTTATCGCGACCCACAAGTCAAAAGGTCCACATGCACTCACAGGATCTTCTTTCTCCACGACCCGAAGAACCCCAAAGTTCTTTTATTTCCCTGTCGGGAAATCTGCGCCCACAGTTTTCTTCGGGGCGATCCTCCCTTCTGTACTTTCAGAGGATTGGAACTCATGACTTCATGAGTTCGCTATTGATCACTGGGCTCTCGTACCCCCAAGATCCGATGGCCAGTCAACTCGCTGACTTTTCCTATCGAAACTTCCGCTCTCTCGTGACTTCGCGACTCGCGATACCAAGCACTCAGTTTTTTGACCCCGATACCCGATGCATCGAAGTTTCGACACACGAGTGAGTTGACTATTCGACGCCTTTCCTTCATCGACATTTTGGAGTTCGCGGGATCGTGAATCCAAATGCATATATCTCGACACTTCTCACTATGAAACCCCAATGTCTCGTGCCACCTGTCCTCCACCAACTCTGTTTTGGCCCACACAAACTCTACTAGTCATCGGTATATCGCGTGTCACGGTTTCACGATTCCCGTTGCCAAATATTCGGTCCTTTCCTCACGAAATCCCGATAGGAAATTTCGTAATTAATCCAACGCTCCTAACTGGCTTGGATCAATAATTATCCTTCTTCTCACTCCTCGCGTCTTCATGACTTGGAGTACCCCATGCTTGGGTTCTCACCCTGTGAACTTCCGAGTTCGCGAGATCTTCCGATCTCTGCCACCTATCCTCCTCAGATGGACGACTCCTAGTCTTCTCGCCTCTTCACTGCTCGTGAAGCTGAAGGAATTAACTTTCTGTCCTATGATGTCCGAGCCCCCGATATGGGAAATCTCGCCCCTCTGGGACGTGAAATCTTCAACGGTCCCGAATCTATTGGCTGATCCAACGGCTATCGTTGCTCCTCCTGAGCTCCTGCGCACTTTCTTCCTACACTTGGAGGAATTACAAGTTCTCAAACACTCTGACCTTTGTCTTCTCTTGTCTCTTGGAGTTCCTCTTCAACTACAACTCAACTACTCAAAATGAGATAAGAAATCTCTTTTACCTGAGGGGGGCTCTTAGAGCGCTTTCCCCCAATCTACCTACCTTATTCAATTACATTGAATGGGTTGTCTAGTCCAGCATCTGGATCTAGATCTCAGCCTTACAAACATTTAAAGGCCTATCTACTTTACGCCTGCACAAAGGCATGGCTCTATGGCTCAACAACCTAAGCATTTAAATTACATTCATAACAAATATTAAATGAGGCTTCGCCTCCCTTTTAGCATTTGAATGCATGCGCGCTGACGTGGATGGTTGGCCGGATGGCTGCATGGAGAGATGCTCCTGCATCATACTCCTCAGCTGAAAAATCATGAGCTCCTTCTCATGCGCTTCCCCTCTAAGCTGTTGGAATCCTCCTGGATCCCAAATAAGTCTTTGGAGTTGTTCATCTGCTCCCTTCTGCTGCTGCTTCTGCACTGCTGCTACTGCTGATGCTTCCTTCTTTCTGCTCAGCCTCTCCTTGCTGGTAGTTTCTTCTGACCCTAACATCATCCTTCTGATCTTATCAATCACTTCATCTAGCTTCTCTAGTGGCTGGCTCTGCTCATGCAGTCTCCTCAACTGCAAAAATTTTATGCACATGGGCAGATCATCATGATCTCCCATGCCTCCTTCATCAGTTTCCAACTTCACCTGTTGGATGTGCACGCTCTGCACTCTTACCCTTCTCTCCAGGGCTTCAACCTGCTACCACAGATCAGCAAAAAAAATGTTGTCTGCCTCTTCTTCTTTTTCTTCTGCAACCTCCCCTGTTGCAGTCTTTTCATCTTCTTGGCTAAAAATATTGAGCCATTCCTCAGAATTCTCATCATCCTCTTCGTCTGCTCCTTCGGATGTCAGCTTCAACGCTACAGCTTCCTCAACTTCTTCTTGTGCTTGGGCAGTCTCAAACACCTGCTCCAATTCTTTTTCTTTCCCGACAGTCATCGTCAGTTGTGACTGTTCTGTTGTTGCACCATATGCAACACAAATTTCTGCCTCCTCCTGGGAAAATGGTAGGAATACTCCAATTCCCCCAATCATCGAAAGATCATCCTGATATTTCACCTCTGTCAGCTGCATCTCTTGATCCAAATTCACCTTTGAGCTCACTTTCTCTGTCAGCTCCTCTAGCTGAATTCAACTTATCAGTTCACCCCTACCCATCTGGCAATATGGGATGCTTTCGTTGCCCTCCTGGCAGATTTTGAGATCAACCGATCCCATCTTGATCAGCACCCAATGCTGACTTGAACTCTCCTCTGTGTCCCTGAGACTTTCAGATAGTCTCAAATGCTCATCTCTGCCCACCTGGAAATATGAGATGCTCTCACTGGCCTCCTGGCAGTTTTTGAGATCCCCCAGCGATCTCTAATCATTGCCTAGCTGGAAATGCAAAGTTTCCTGGATGTCCTCGTGACAGTCCATGAGATCTTCAGCTGATATCAACTCGTTGCCCTCTTGGAAATCTGAAATTTCTTCTTCTCTTCCCTCCTGGCAGTCTTTGAGATCATCAACCAATCTCATTTCATATTCCAAATCGTTGAGACTTTCCCCAGTCTTTGGTTCGCATATCTGAACCAATTCCTCCTCTGTGGCTTTGAGGTTTTCAACATACCTCAGTCATCCCTTTAATAGCCTACGTTGTCTTATGACCATCATCTCCCCGATTGGCCACTTCATCTTTGGCATCTTCATGGGCCACTCATACACCCATCTCGGCTTCCTATCCTGCCACATCTTCAATTCAAGCTCCTCCATCTCTCGCTTTATGTCAGCAAGCTCTTTATCCCTTTCTACTGTGCTCATCAGCTCTGGGCTCTTCTTTTCATCATGCTTATCGCCTTCAGTAGCCATCTTGTTGTGTTTATCCGCCTCCCTGGCAGACGTGGTGTTGTCACTCTGCATCAAGAGCGTCTCCAGCTTCATCTTACAGTCCTGTTGACTGTCTCCTTGATTGTTGCCTACCTGAAAACAATCATTACAGAGTCCTCAACAACTCTGTCTTCTTCCGCCTCCTATTTTCTCCTCTTGCCTGAAATATACAGACAAGCAATTGGCTCTGATACCACTTTGACGACAACGTGGCCTTATCGCGACCCACGGGTCGGAAGGTCCATGTGCACTCACATGATCTTCTTTCTCCACGGCCCGAAGAACCCCAAAGTTCTTCTATTTCCCCGTCGGGAAATCTGCACCCACAATTTTCTTCGGTGCGATCCTCCCTTTTCTAATTTTGGAGGATCGGAACTCGTGGCTTCACGAGTTTGCTATTGATCACTGGGCTCTCGAACCCTCGAGACTTGATGGCCAGTCAACTCGCTGATTTTTCCGGTTGGAACTTCTGCTCTCTCGCGACTTTGCAACTCGCGATACCAAGCACTCGGTTTTCTGACCCCGATACCTGATGCGCCGAAGTTCCGACACACGAGTGAGTTGACTATTCAACGCCTTTCCTTCATCATCATTTAAAAGTTCATGGGATTGCGAATCCAAATGCATATATCTCGACACTTCTTGCTATGAAACCCCGATGTCTCATGCTACGAAACCCCAATGTCTCGTGCCACTTGTATTCCACCAAATTTGTTGTGGCCCACACAAACTCTACTAGCTGTCGGGATATCGCGTGTCGCGGTTTCGCGATTCTCATTGACAAATATTTGGTCCTTTCCTCACAAAATCTCGATAGGCGATTTCGCAATTAATCCAACATTCCTCACTGGCTTGGATCAACGACTATCCTTCTTCTCGCTCCTCGCGTCTTCACGACTTGGAGTACCCCATGCTTGGGTTCTCACCCTGTGAACTTCCAAGTTCGCGAGATCTTCTGATCTCTACCACCTGTCCTCCTCAAATGGACGACTCCTAGTCTTCTCGCCTCTTCGTCGCTTGTGAAGCTGAAGGACTTCCATTTCTTTCCTCTGATGTCTGAGCCCCCGATATGCGAAATCTCGCCCCTCTGGGACGTGAAATATTCAACGGTCCCGAATCTATTGGTTGATCCGATGGCTGTCATTGATCCTCATGAGCTCTTGTGCACTTTCTTCCTGCACTTGGAGGAATTCCAAGTTCTCAAAGGCTATGACCTTTGTCTTCTCTTCTCTCTGAGAGTTCCTCTTCAACTACAACTCAACTACTCAAAATGAGATACGAAATCTCTTTTACCTGAGGGGGGATCTTAGAGCGCTTTCCCCCAATGTACCTACCCTATTCAATTACATTGAATGGGTTGTCTAGTCCAGCATCTGGATCTAGATCTCATCCTTACAAACATTTAAATGCCTATCTACTTTATGCCTACACAAAGGCATGGCTCTATGGCTCAACAGCCTAAGCATTTAAATTACATTCATCACAAATATTAAATGAGGCTTCACCTCCCTTTTAGCATTTGAATGCATGCGCGCTGACGTGGCTGGCTGGCTGGTTGGCTGCACGGAGAGATGCTCCTGCATCACTATCAATAGTTTTAGTTGATAAAACTAGTAATCCCTTGACCATTAAGCTTGCGCAAGAAAAAAAACTCGAACGCTAATAAACCAATTTGACCAAGAATTTACTCAATCAACAATGATTAAAAATTCCTTCATTGATATGTGTCTAAGTATTGTTATGCGAATCCCCCATATTTTTGGTTGACCATCATTCTATTTGGGATTTGGGGTGCATTTTCAATAGGATTAAGGAAATAAAATATTTTTGAAGAGGTGTCCTTCACTCAATTCTACATAGAACTGAAGTACAAGGATGATCAGTTATCAAAGGAAGCACTCATTTTGGAGGGAGTGTTTTTTTTCTTGTTCATGATATTAAGGACCATACTCCTACAAATTTGATTCTATTACATACTTTTGAAGAAAGGATTTTTGGTCTCAGAGTAATGTCGACTCCCAGGCCCTATGTTAATCAACAATTAAAACTTTAGTTAATCAACTGATGAATATGTGGTTATGATTAGATCCATTTCAAATTAAATTAAAGAAGAACTTATAACTTCAACCAACTCTTCTACATTGAATTTTATAACAAGTTTCTTTATAAGGCAATCTATTTCCACATACATTATATATTTATCTATCCTAAACCATTATCATACTCTTATGCAATGTCGTAACCAACTATAATCATACTCCTTTCAAATATCATGACCAAGTGTGGACATAGAGAAAAAATGTGGATATGCGAACAAAGAAGCCTTTAAAAGTACCAACACAAGCAACACTCCCAAAAGACACATACGGGAAAAAGCAATTTACATATTCTCAATATCGGTTCTATTATAATGACATAAAATAGAATTATATGTAAGCTTTAGTAAACTTGATGTCATAGCAATGATTTATTTATTCGGGATTTTGAAAATACGTACAATCTCTTGAAACCTTAAGTTCCCCATAAAAAGAAGTAATAGTAGTATAAAATAACCATATACAAAAACATACCAAAGAAACTTCTCCTTCCAATCTTAGAGATTGGACACTACTACATATGGGCGGATTATTCCACGAAACTTTTCCATGCTTCCAATAGTTTCATCATTTTTTTAAATAGGGAAATATTTTCGTCGATATTGCCACGAATGTTCGTCGCAATATCCACAAAAATCTTATTTTAACCTAGTCGGGATTTTCATCTCTATGAGACAAACTTTCGTGGCAATAGCGACGAAATTTTTTCCTATCTCATTGGTTGGTGTTAATGTCTAGTTGACTATTTTATCTATATATAGGTGACTTTAAGAGACTTTGCAACACAATTTTTATAGGTGTGACATTGTTCTTGTCTTTTGTTTGAGTTGTTTATTTTTTTCGTCACCCACTAGCTTAACAAATCCAATTCTCGATGTACATAGCTTAGATTTTGAACTTCCAAGGTTAGTATGTTATTTTTTATTGATGTACTCATTTAACTTGTAATTTTTTTTTCAAATGTCAAAATTTCATTTAGCTTGTTTTTTCCTTGATAATATACTATAATATGTATAGTACAATATTTCATGTCTTTGGTTTTTTGATCTAGTTAGTATATTATATGGAAAAGGGCATGTGGATTCCATAATATTTTAGGTTTATGGAATCCACATACCCTTTTCCCTTCAATTGTAGCTATAATATCTCTCTTTTCATTGATAAAGATATGGAATTTCTCTTGAAACTCAACCTTGATCGGTGAAATGATAGTAATTTATTGTCATTTTCTCATCTCTTTTATTTTTAAGACCTAACAAAAAAACACCAACAAAGATTGAACGAAGCTTTGATACCACTTGTTACATCCCAAGTACCCAAGAGGGATCACACTTGCATAAATTGAAAATAATATAATAGTGACAATAATGGTTGGGATACTTGCACACCTAATGGTTGGCAGGTAGCACTTACTAATTCAATTAAATGAAGGAAGAAATCTCCATGAATAAAATATTGAAGTTGATTGTTATATTTATAAATGATAAGTTATGGTATATTTAAGATAGGGAGGAAACTCATGTTTATAACAACAAGGGTAATAGATGCAATATATTGTAATATTTCCCTCTTCCGCATAAATTCTTTTCTATCCTCAACATTTCCCTCTTCCGCATATATATTAAGAGAAATATTAATAACATTTCCCTCTTCCGCATAAATTCTTTGCTATCCTCAACATATTTAATAAATAATGGGTAGGTTGGCATTAGTGACAAGATAGCCTATTTATATTACATATAATTATTAATGTATGAGAGATCATCCATTATTTAAGAATGAAAAATAAAACCCAAGACTAAATATTGTTGTTGACATGATCGGGTCTGTACATTTTGCAAAACAAAGTATGATAATTTCCATTATTTAAGCATGCAAAACAAAACCCAAGGCTAAACGTTGTGGTTGACGTGATCGGGTGTGTACATCTGGATGGTAGAGAAAGTGCACTTATGAACTCATTTGGAGAGGAAACAAAGTCTCAAAATCCAAAGTTTATTCTTACATTTACTACACATAGAATGTCGGTAACATCAATCATTATTTGTACTTTTAATTAATACATGGCTATTTGTGGATTTTTTAAAAAACAAATATTTTTTTTTTTTAGTTTTGTGGTTAATTGCCACCTCCAACCAAGGGAAATTAGTCACTTCAGAGATTTTGACCAATCAAAAAACAGAATTTTGAATATTTAAAAATAAAAAAATATTTTTATTTATATATAAAATTCTCATTAAAAAATATTTATTGAAAAACATTATAAAAAATTGTTAAAATTTTTGGAAATTTAGAAAAGTCAAAATGATTTTGACTTGAAATCGATTGCTATATTCCTTTCTTTAGTAGGGATTAATAATATACATAAACACTAACCCTAAACTTATGTTAGGTATATATGTCATTATTATATAGATAAAACATTTGTACACATATGACCTTATTATAAAGATGTTATCTATGTCGTCATGATGTTGATCCTCTACACATATGATCACCTTACTATAAAGATGTTGACCTTATTATAAATATGTAGCCAGTCACTGTAAATAAACATATCATAATCGAAAGGAGTAGCTAAAATATAAAAAATTTACAACTTAATGTTTGGTATGGTGTAAGACAATTACTTGTCAGGACAAGGATTTGTCACAATGAACGAAAATGACAGGAAGCTTGCTCAGTTAAGAGCGGCATTAGAGGCGAGGGGTGATGGAAAATGTTATTTCCCTTGCTATGATTGCAGAGGCTTCCAAAATAGAGGACGCTTAATAACAACGGCCCAAAGACATTGTAGGGAGAAGGGGCACGCCGAAGGGGGTTATGAATATCGTCCCTTGGTAAGAGGATTCAATATTTAATGTATTCTCTGTAAAAATCAGTATGTCATAAATTTTAGTAATATTTCTTATAGGGATTTTTATATTTTCTATACACACTAAATTTTCTACGTTGTTTTTAAATATATAGATGATGCCCCCAAAATGTCGACCTCCGGAGAGTTATTTGCCAAGTACTAGTAGAAATACTACTTTACAGGGAGATGAACTTCGAGATCAGAATATTGAAGTTGTTGATCAAGTTATTAATGATGATATGGATGGAGATAACGTTAGTGATTCAAATCAGGAAGATGATATACATAGATTGATCCAAGAGACATTTTCTCCAATGGATTTGGACAACCAGGATGATAGTCATGATGTTGATCCTCTACTCGAGAAGTCACGTCAACCTCTTTATAAAGGCTCAAAAACAAATCTTTTATCTTCTATATTGTTGTTGGTGAACCTAAAGGTTTTGAATGGTTTATCAAACACATGTCTCACACAGATACTAAGGTATTTAATTTGTTAATTATTTATGCCTAGATGTTCACAAATACTTAAAAGGTTAAATTTTTTCCTATATTTCTATTGTTTTCTAATTTTTAAATTAGTATATTGGATGATATATTGATGATTAATATTTTTTACATTGACTTATTGTTTAGAATTTTGTATATTGTTAGGTTATGTTCTATTACTGACGTCAAATATTTTTCCACGCACATATCGAGAAATATCTGTGATTATGAAAGAAATTGGAATGGACTATTAGGCTATTGATGCATGTCCTAATAATAATATCATATATTATGGACAATATGCATTATAAAATGAATGCCCACAATCTCAAATAAGTAGATATCGAACCAATAAAGCGTCAAAGAAGGTGCCTTGCAAAGTTCTTCATTATATTCTGATAATTTTGCGTTTCCAACAGTTGTTCAAGTGCCAAAGTATAGCACAGTTTATGGATTTCCATGAAAAGAACAAAAGTCGAGATGATGTTCTTCAAATTGTTGCAGATGGTTCTGCATTGAACTACATCGAAGAAAAGTGACCATTTTTTAATGAAGAACCTCGTAATCTTAGACTTTCGTTGGTACCTAGTGGTGTCAATCCATTTGGAGAACTTCGTTCTACGTACTCGGTGTGGCCTGTTTTTGTTATAAACAATGACCTTTCACCTTGTATTTCAATCAAGAGAGAGCACACAATGTTGGCAATGATTGTTCCAGGTATTTAATTATCTTTTATTTTCTTTAAAGTATGAAAAAACATTTCATTTCTTTGTTTCGTTCATGGTAATTATTTCTTTTATATATCATGACATCTAGATAAGTATAATTAATCATGCAGTATGTTGAACCAATTAGGTAGGTACCAGGTTAAAGATATGAACGTATATATTGATCCTCTCATCGATGAGTTGTTGAAGTTATGGGTTGGCGTCACTATGTATGACATATCTAGACCAATAGGGAAAAAATGATTTCAATTCCATGCAATACTATCATGGACAATTCATGATGCTCCCAGGTTAACAATACATTTTTGTGGTATATTGTTACTTTATTTTGTGATTTAATATTATATATATTTATTGAAAAAATCATGAATTATTTTAAATTGTAACTCTAATTTGATGCTACATTTATTCATATATC
>JZKD02S1304746.1:320424-346482 GCA_000966675.3 Picea glauca
TTCATCCCGAAGTTAAGGTATCTTTTGGTACAAAGGAAAAAGAAACATGGTTCACACATTCATAACAACTAACCGACACTATCAGTAAGTAAGTCAAGAAAACTCATACATACTATTGTATATGTACAAGAAATGTATGTGTAGCTAGTACATACAGTCTCGTGCATGTAATAATAATCAAAACTACCATCCTTTAGTAATTTATGTATACATTCAATCCAGTCTGCAAGACTAGTCTTTTAAAAAACACAACAATTAATTAATTGTGTGAGAATTCGTTTAATCGCAATTGTCCAGTTTAATAATTTATTTTAAACAAATGTGGTTTAGTTACATAATAATGAATATTCATATATACACATTTTTCTTCATCAAATCCCACCACAAGACAGATCTCCATATAGTCTCAACTATTCTACTCATCCTTCCTCCCTAACCTACTTCCAACTCCATTCCTATCCGTCCTCTGCTAGACTATCTTGGAGCATCAACTATACTGACCTAACTCCAAATATAACCCATAAGTGGAAGTGTCACTATTTCGACCAAAATTCCCTAGCAGGCAACTGACAATCATCATCACATGACCTGGGGAGTGTGAACTAGCACCGTCCTCCCATGACTTCAGGTTTCAGAGGATACACGATGGGAAATGCCTCCACCCCTCCTAATAGAACCAGGGTCAAAACCCTACAATGGAGGATACTCGGTGGGAAATGCCTCCACCCCTCCTAACAGGACTAGGTTCCACACCCTACAATGGAATACACAGTGGCACCGTGTTGCTGGAGGTTTTGTCATCGTTTATTCGGTTTTGGGTAGTGTCGTAACCTAAAATCATGCACGGATCCACATATCATAGCAATGGATTCAAACCAATATAAATTTCTCAATACAATATTCATACCATAATGTTTCTCGGTCAGTTGTCCTGATATACACTTTCATCATGATTATCCCTTGGCTATTTCATATCCCATAACCTGCAGATTAGTTTGTAACACAAACTCATACATTTCTATGCATTATCATCATGTAATTGCATACTATCATCATTTGAATTTGGTATCCTTGTACCGATAAATTAACATCAAAGTTTTCCAATTAGAAATAGATCTCATAATATCCCATAATTCAATTTCGACACCCATTCACAAGATTATCATTTACCCAAAATAGATTACATCATATCCAACATCATCCTAATAGAATTTAAACATTCATTTAATTCACATTCTCACAATGTGTCGCATCATATACATCATCATCAGTAACATTTAATCATTCATAAAGTTTACATTCACATAATAGCTCGCATTACATAGATCATCATCAATAACATTTAATCATTCATAAAATTCACATGCACGTAGTAGATCGCATCATATATATCATCATCAAATAACATTTAAGCATTCATAAAAGTTCATAGATTTTTAAAGTTTAAGTGTATCACTTAATAGTTTCACTGTGACTAGAAAATGAAGTATATAGGCCTCAGGTGATCTTGGTTGTCTAAGTCAAAAGGTGGTGTTACATACACCCCACCTTCGAGAAACATGTTCTCGCAGTGGTCAAAATAGTGAGGGATAGTCTCACCGTAATGTCTCGGCATCTTCCCAAGTAGCAGATCCTAGACTATACTTGTCCCACTGGACCTTAACTTTGTCTACCAGACGGTTCCTGAGTTGTCGGAATCTACGGTCCAATATGCGTAACGGTTCTACCATGAGGCTTCCCACGTTCGATACCTGCAATTCCTTCCAATTTAGTTTATGTGATTCATCAGCAACATAATGACGTAAAACAGATACATGAAATACATTATGAGTTTTATGCAAGTGGGGTGGCAGTACGAGACGATAGGCAACGGGTCCAATTTTCTCTTAGATCCTTAATGGTCCTATAAACCGAGGTGACAACTTTGTCCCCTTCCCGAACCGTATGGTACTCTTATTAGGCCTGATACGAATGAAAACTTGGTCTCCCACTTCATAACTTCGGTCGGTCCTGTGTGCATCTGCATATCTTTTCTGCCTATCCTGTGCTTCCTTTAATCTCTGCCTAATATGAATCACCTGTTCTTCCATTTCTTGAATCAATTATGGCCCAACTGTTACTCGGTGTTCTAGCCTATCCCAACTCAATTTTTTTCTGCATGGCCTCCCATACAAAGCTTCGTAGGGTGGCATTCCGATGGAACTATGATAATTGTTATTGTAGGGAAACTCTACCAAAGGTAGGTACTTCTCCCACTGGGTTTGATTATCCATTACATACATCCTAAGAATGTCCTCCATGACCTGATTTACTCTCTCAGTTTTCCCATCTGTTTCAGGATGATAAGATGTTCTTAAGTTCAACTGAGTCCCCAACGCTGACTGTAAACTTGTCCAAAACCTAGAAGTGAATCTGGAGTCCCTATCTGAAATGATTTTTTTAGGTATCCCATGCAAATGGATAACTTTGCTTACAAACACACGTGCCACATCAGTGACATCGTAAGTGTCTCTAACCGAAATAAGATGAGCACTCTTGGTTAACTTATCCACTATCACAAGAATGGCATTATGTCTATGAGATGTGAGTAGTAACCCTACAACAAAATCCATAGAGATGACTTCCCACTTGGACATAGGAACATCATGTGGTTGTAGGAGGCCTGCTGGGTGATGGTGGTCATCTTTCACCTATTGACACTCTAGGCATTTGGAAACGAAATGGACCACACCGCGCTTCATGCCCACCTAGAAGAAGAGCTTCCTCATATCTGCGTACATCTTCTTCACTCCCAGATGTGCACAATAAAGTGATCTATGGGCTTCCTTCAGTATGATGCTTCGAATATCCCCATTATCAAGGATGTACATCCTTCCTTGATATCTTAACAGTCCGTCTATTTCCAGACTATATCCTTCATACTTTGGCTCTAACTGCCTCCCGCTCTGGAGGTTTGAAGTAACCTTCAAATACCAACTGTCTCCTAGGAGTGTTTCCAACACACGTTCCCTCAGATTGACCTTTAAGGTTACCAAGGAGAAGATATGTGGTCTCCTACTCAAGGCATCTGCGACCACATTTTCCTTTCCCTTGATGTACGCTATACCAAAATCGTACTCACTCATAAACTGACTCCATCGCCTTTGCCTAGCATTCAGATCTTTTTGAGTGAAGAGATGTTTTAAACTTTGATGGTCCATTTTGAGTTCAAAATTTTTCCCAACAAGATAGTGCCTCCAAAGTTTCAGAGCTAGCATTACAGTTGCCAACTCTAAATCATGAGTCACGTATAACTCTTCGTGCTTCTTTAACTTCCTCGATGCATAAGCTATCACTCCTCTATATTGCATTAGCATAGCCCCCAACCCTTGCTTTGAGGCATCCGTGCAGACCGTGAAGTCCTTTTCCATATCTGGCACTCATAGAGTTGGTGCACTAGTTAGTACCCTCTTAAGCTCAATGAATGCATTATCACATTCTTCTGTCCATTCATACCTGACCTCCTTGCGTTGCAAGGTGGTGATGGGTTTTGCTATTTTTGAGAATCCTTCCACAAATCTCTGGTAATAACCTGCTAGCCCCATGAAGCTTCTCACCTCATGTGCATTTTTCGGCACTGGCCACTCCATAATGGCCTTTACCTTTTCTGGGTCCACAGAGATTCCTTTGCCGAAAATGATATGACCTAAATAGTGGATTTCTTTCTAGAAGAAGGAACACTGGGCCCTATTAGCCCTAAATAGTGAGACATTGGGCCTTATTATCCCTAAGTCCAGTAACTCTTTCAACTGCATTTGCAATTCACAAAGTTCTGGCGTTGTCATCCGATACAGAGTTTTGGAAATTGGTTCTACACCAGGTTTTAGCTCAATTGTAAAATCAAGCTCCCTCTCAGGAGGTAACCCTGGTAACTCATTCAGGAAAACATATTGAAATTCTGACAATACCAGATACTGATACAATGAGGGTCCCTTCCTTTCATTCACTTCTTCCACTACATAAATTCAACACCCTTGCCTCAAGCATTGCTTAACCTTCATAGTTGATATAAAGTGTAATGAAACTTTTCTCTGTACACCTTGGATTTCTACTAGTCTTCCTTCATCATCGACACAAATCACCCTCTTTGCGAAACAATCTACCAAAGATCGATGGGCTGCTAACCAATCCATCCCAATGATTAGGTCATATTCCCCAAGAGCAGTGACGTATACCTTCAACCTGGTAGTACACACTCCTAGGTCTACTATACAATTATCGACACTAGGTCCTACTTCTTGTTTTTCCCCGGAAGCCATCTCAACTTGTTTAAAGTCATCATGCTCGTAGGCTGCCAACCCACTCTTTTCTAATGAAGATGGTGAAATGAAACTATCTTTCGCACCAGAATCAAACAAAATCTTAACATTGATAAGATTTAGCGTACCTGATGACTCCACCACCGTGGATTGATGTTCAACCTGGCGGTTATTAACTACTGCATAAATATGGTGGCTTCTACTTACTCTCCCCATCGGCACCTTTCCTTCTCTATGCACGAACCCTGATTGTAACTCTGGGCAGTCAAGTTGGTAATGGGGTCCCCCGCACCCCCAACAGGTAACACCAGATTGAACCTGTGCATTGTTATGTGTCTGTCTTTGAAATGAGTTCCTTCCCCTGGAACCCCTGCCCCTGCTCACTGTTCCCTGAGATGGTCGCGGTCCTGTCTGAACCATTGGCGATGATCGAGATGCTGCACTTGCTACCATTGAAATCCCTGCAGCTACTGTCCTTGGCACGAATCTGTTACCATAAGGCGGTGGCCTTGAGCCCTCTCCCCTAGGAAATGTCCTCGAGGCCTTTCCTACAAACCTCGGGCGATGCGGAAATGTCGATCTTGCACCCCCAGTCAATTTCATATGTTCTTCCACATAACGTGCATTTTCCACCGCCTCCGCTACTGAAGACGGCTTCCACATCCTCACCATAGCTCTTATCCTAGGGTTCAATCCATAGATGAAATGCTTTGCCTGTCGTTGGTCACTATCCATATACGACACATATTGGACCAGTTCCATAAACCTGATCTCATATTCTTCTACCGTTTTGTTTCCCTGTACTAAGGCATGAAATGCCCCAACCTATTGTTCCTCATAGTACGCCGGTAGATATTTCCTCCTGAACCTCTCCTTGAAAAGTTCCCAAGATACTGTGTCTAGGGTAAGGTGCAGTTGTCTTTCCAGGTTACCCCACCAGTTCAAGGCGCTGTCGCTTAACTAAAAAATGGTGATATTCACCTTGAGTTGGATGCATAGTCCCTTAAGGCAAAACACCATGTCATGCCTTCCAACCATGCTTCCACGCGTTCACTGGCATGACCCCCGGCAAACTCTGGTAGATTGATCTTCTACAATTCCTGCGTGATGTCTTCAGGTGGAGGTCCTCCCCCTGAATCCCTTGACGCTTCTGGATTACCCGTTCCACATGGTGGGGGTTCCACTTCAGTCCCTCCCGGTTGTCACCCCTTTAAAGTCTCGTTAATGGCTTCCAACGAGTGCAGTATGAGGGCTAGTTCGGGCGATGGTGGTGGTGTCGCCGGCGGTGTTGGCGGTGATTGCGGCGACGCTCCCTTTCCTTKACTCCCTCGAGTCCTGACCATCCTATATGCTTTGACCTGCATCCACCAAAGTTGTCARGGTGAGTTCCATGATGTTTCAAATTGGTGCTACTCAAACTAGAAACAGGGTTAGGCGTAAGTTTTCTTTACTTGTCTGTAAACTGACGTTACTTTATTAGGGGATTGGCTAGGTTAGGGTTAGGTTTAAGCATCTAAGCTTCGTTTCTTCGCCCCTACGAAAATAACTATTGGTTCCTTTTCCCTGTAGCTACGCTAGGTTTGCGCCTTACTCGCCACTTCCTAGGCTTACTCTCCTAGTGCATATGTCGCCTCCTTCCCACTTGTCCTAGTCTGAGCCCTTTTAATTTACGCTTACAAATTGATTAAAAATGACTACCGTCCTTATGTTTATTAATTTACGTCGATATGTGTACACCCGCACTATGTACCTTTCAGCGTTATTGTTCTTCTTAAGATGACGCGATGAGTAAAGAATTCCCTTCGTGGGATCCTCCCTTTATGTCTTTGGCGCTTGATAGCTTGGCATGTGACCGGTATGGCTCAAAAAGGTGCTTGATAGCTTGGCATGTGGTCTTGTGTATGACAGTTAAAGTATTTATTTGTGAAATTATTTGTAACAGAAACAACGCATGGCGCGTTGGTAGGGCGGCCATTATCAAAACTTTGCACGGTGGGAAGGTCTGAGGTTCAATCCTCGTGCACTTCATAAATTTCTCTTAGCCTTATCCAACTTTTTTTTTATATAATATTAATTTATTTAAATTAAAACTTACGCTAGCTTATTAAATTATTAAATTATATATATATATATATATATTTCTTTTAAATAAAAAAAAAAAATTACTATTTAAACCATGAGATTTAAATTTAATAAAGGTTATTAAATTTACGATTTATGAGTAATTAAATTTAAAAAGTTAATTTTTCGTACGTAATAATAATAAAAAAAGTAACAAAAATAAAAATAAAATAAATTAATAAATAAAATATTAAAAGAAGTCAAATCGGGCACGCATGAAGCCCACGTGCCCGCTTCCTAGAAAATAGCCTTATGCCTATCTCCCCCAACCCTAAACACGTCCTCCACCTCCGCGTCCTTCACCTAAACACGTCCTTACCGATACGGAGGCGGATCCTTCTCGGGGTTCAGTGAACAAATTTGGGATTTTTCTCCAGTCTCAAGCCCTGAGCAAGAAGTAAAAATATATCTTCGTGTGGGGGGATTCGATCTCCTGATCTATCGAATGCGATGACAAAAATTTAAAGCTCACGCGAGGGAGTTGTGTTACGCGTGCCATAAGGAGAAACGAGATGCGACGAGACGAGATGAGATGAGCTGAATTAACGTTCAGTGCGAGTGCCATCATTAACGTTCAGTGCGAGTGCCATGTAATGGTTGAATTAACGTTCAGTGAAATGTAATGGCTGAATTAACGTTCAGTGCGAGTGCCATCATTCATTCTATTTTTATTTCAATTGTATTGACAACGGAATGGAATGGAATAGTATTTACAACGGAAGGGAATGGGGGTTAGTGTGCCACTTGAGTATGACTGTTTTAATTGGGGTTTCATTTTCATTTTCGCGAGTATTGAGGAGCAGCAGGGAAAACGTGCAAAGAAATTAAGGGAAAAAATAGGCCTAACTTGAAGGATAGAAATTGAAAATCTCATTTTCCTGTTTCAGGTATTCAGGAATTATTTCATTTTCCTGTTTCCAGTATTTAGGAATTATTTCAGAATGAATTTGGAAGAGTTTATTTTCTTTTACATACATGCTCCCTAATTTCTCTACTCTGTACATGGGTGGTGCATTTTTCATCTGCTTCCTTGTTCTATCTTCATTTCGGATTTGAAGTTATGTATTAATGTCTTGTTTGCACTTTCTCATTCCAGGTTTGTATTGATCTCCAACTCGCATCATACGGTGCATGACATCCCTTCAGAACGACAAAGGACTCCTCGATCTGCACAAGTTTTGTTTTATTCTGCAATAATTATCTAGACAGAAGGCACCTTAAGCATTCAAATATCCTCCGTTTGGTATGTTCTGCATGGGTTTTTTTTAACGAAAATAAATGCACGTTATCTAGGTTTTGGGCCAGAAACTTTTCCGTGAAAAAATATTTTAGGTTGCATTCTTCTTTTCGAAGAAGAATTCGATGATATGTTTTATTTCCAGTGGTGGAAATTTTCTTTTTTCAACATTTTGTTTACCTTTGCTGATTCTCCTGAGCTCATTTTTTGTATTTTCATGGCAAATCTGGAATCTTTTATACACGGTTTGCCTTTTCTTTTGACTCCCATTGACGATAATAGTGTAATTCTTTTTAAGCTTCATATACTTTTACTCTGTTTGTTTTATACGCTAAAAGCATTTAAAGTTTATTGTTTTTAAATTTTAGTATTTGGATTGACTGGAAAACATTTAGTTTTACCATTTGAAACAACAAATAGCTTGAAAAATCAAAGTTTACCATTTATTTGGATTGAGGGAAAAAATTCGAGTCTTACCATTTGAAACAGCAAATGGCTTTAACAGTTTTTAGTTTAAATGAAGGATCTTCACCGTTTGCATTTTCCCGATAGAATTGTTCTTTTCTGGTGAGCATTTAGCTGTAGAGTAACAGTTCTCTTTGTATTCTCTACAGTTTCTTTGAATGATTTCGCATGAACCATTTTATTTTTTTGTCAATATTTGAATGATTTGCTTTTAAGTGTTTATCGTTGTAAGCTGGAAAATAATTTGTGTATTTTAGAGGGAGAATTACTCATCTTAATTTTTCAATTTTTCCTCGACTGATAATTTCTCCCTCAACTCTTCCACGGATAAATATATGATTTTTTTTGTTCGTCTTATATTTTTCCCTTTTTCTTGTGACTAACAATTTCTCCCTCTTGACTATTTCCACGGATAAACACATGATTATTTTTTTATGTTTTTTTTTTATTTGGCAGCAAATGAGAAAATTTAATGTCAGGGTCTAGGAAATTGGCATTGTGGTTATTCTTACAGACTTTGTGTAAATTGTGCTGCGGAGGTTATTAAGGTTCAGAAATTTTGTGGTGGGAACTTTAGAAGATTGGGATAAGTGGCTCCTTAATAGTTGAAATCTAAACTATTGAGAATATTTAATGTCAGCTTCCACGAAAACGTTTTTGTGGTTATTCCTGTAGGTTGTATAAATTATGCTGAGAAGGCTCTTGAAGCTTAGCTACTTTGTGGTGTGAATTCATAGAAAATCAGTGTATTTTAAACCTTGAAAGAATGGCTGAAGGAGAACATGATTTTGTTGAAATAGTTGATGAGGCTCACTTGGATATTAAAAAATATACGGATTCAGTGAGGAGTATAGCAGCTGGAGAAATAGCGACCTTCATTGGAACAACAAGGAATATGTTTGAGGATAAATAGGTTCTGGAGCTTAGATATGAGGTTCCATTCATTTCATTTCAGTTCTTATTTCATTTATATATATATATATATATATATATATATATATATATATAGCTTTGTTTATATAATCAATTAATAGTGCATTTCATTTGGTTTGCAGGCGGGACTGGAGCTAGGGCTTGGAGCTCGGAACTTGGCCCATAGGCCCCAAATTTATATTTAACCTAATACATTTATTTAAGGTTTTACCACAACTAAGTAGGAGTGCTTATTTAAATTTATGGGTGGGTAGGTAGGCCCTTGGTTCCATATGTTGAACCAGGGCTCTGATACCAAATGTAAGAGCCAGATTTAATTTTACATCAATTTATTTGATAAACTAAGACAATAATTTCATAACACAGTAATTTTATAACAGTAACTTTCATAACTCAAATTTTACTATGAATAATAAATATTTTTCTAACATAATACAACAATGCATAAATTTTAGAGAAATACCTTAAGTCTGATGCTAATAATCCTTCCTGTTGTCTACAACTTGTTTCCTTCCCGCTTTTTAGAACACTACCCAAAACCATCCTCCCTGCCGACTAGTTATCTCCCTAGCCCTAGGATATCAACGGATATCATGGCCCTCCGTGCCAAAAACCCCCAGCAACCCCCCGGTACACTGTGTCAATTCCAATCCAAATTTCACTCTTCCAATCCCCCAGCTCCAAAATTCATTCCCAACTCCCGTAGAATAATCTCCTCCCCGACTCCTTTCCCCCCCTTATCCCTCCTTCACCGACTTCCCTTTATTTACTCCCTTATCCCTACATTTATTACCTTATCCTCTTATTTAATGTCTTGTCCCATTTATTTAATGCTTCTTATCCTTTATTTAATGTTTGTTATCCCACTCATATACGTAAGTTTTAATAAATTAAATTATCAACCCTATTAATTATTTACTCACATAATTAAAGAGTTGATTAATAATTAAATAACCATTGACAATTATGAACAAATAATTAATGATAATTAATTTAGTTAATATTATATAAGAAACAATTATTGTTTTAGCTAACATCTTAGGACAATCAGATTATCAATTTAATTATAATTAATAATCCTTTACATTTATTTAAGCAGGGTCGTTACAGGAGACAGGAAGGTGGAGAGGATATAGGGTTCGAGCTTGACTTATCAAACTCCTGGTACCCGAAAGCCCGAAAGGATTTCAAGAGACGTCACTTTGGCATTTCGAGGTTCGAAGGTTCGGGAGCCGTGAGAACCTAATGAAAGTGCATTTTGGTGTTTGAAACCCCAAAACCGTGAAAGAGAAAGGGAATGATAGGACATGTGTGTTTCAATAAATTGGAAGTCAAAAGTTCGGGACTCCAGGGGTCAAGAGTAGAGTTGCACGTCATCGCAACTCCCGAGTTCGCGAAAGTCGAAAAGCCGAAATCGACATCAGAAAAGGCCAAGTGTTAGTATTTCGGGTTCTGAAGGTGGAAGAGGTAAGGTGATTGACCACAAGATTCGTGAATTCGTGAAGTCTGGTATCCGAAAATAAAAGAGGAAATTTCCTCAAGGTTTGATGTGGGTGTGGATTTCCCAAAAGGGAAATATAGGAGCCAATTGAGCTCTCACGGGTGGAAAGGAAAGATCCTGTGTGGATTCTGACCTGCGGGTCTGGGGGTCTGTGTCAGGTGAGTAAGATGATTAAAGAAGTGCATAATCATCGAGATTAATTTCCTGATCTTACATCAAGGGAAGTTGATTTAGCCTTTGGTTTAAAAGATAAAGAGGCAAGTTAAATTTTTTACCTACATTTTCCTAGTTTTTTCCCAATTTTTCAATGTATTTGGTTTTTTTAATTATTGAAATATATATTTAGTAAGTCCTATATGAAGATTATTAATTCAAAATTTATTTTTTACTTGTTGTCCATGTTGTAGTTGAAACTTCATAGGGCTATGTGGTGTTATGGTCGTAAATTTCGTATCAAAATGTTGGATGATAAGATGAAAACCTCGGATTGTGGGATAACTACAGTGTTTAAGGTCACCAAGATTTTCTCTAGAAGTGACAAAAATCCGAAAGAAAATGAGAATAGGTACTATGCCCATTTAGAGGATATAATTGAGTGTGATTTTAATTCCTTTAAAATAGTTTTTTTTGAGGTTAAATGGTGCAGACTACGAATGCATGAACATGATCCCGAAAGAACTATTATTGAGCATGATAATTGATTTACCATGGTTAGTACAAGGGAATTTGAACTGGGTACAAAGCCTTATGTTCTTCCAAGTCAATGTGAGCAAGTATTTTACTCAGAGGTACCTGGTAAAGTAGGTTGGTCATATGTTGTTAGATATGATCCAAGAGGAAGACCAGTAAAGTACAATCATGTAGCTGAGGATGAAGATAATAATGAAGAAGAAGATCATGATTATGCAGATTAGGAGCAGGTGGATTATGTAGTCGATGTGTCAGACGAAGAAGTTGAAGCAGTTGATCATCCAAATGTAGGAGATGACGGTCTCATTGACGATATTGATAACTATAGTAGCGAAAATGACGTTGATGATGATGTTGAAAGGAATGAGCCTTTCAGAAATATCGACTCTAAACCAGATCCTAATATAGATGTTGAGTTGGATGAAGAAGAAGATGACTGAAATTTAATTGCTGAAAAGAAGAGGTATGTGTTTATATCTTTTATATGATCTTTATATGTTTTTATTTTGTATAATATAGTATATGAAACATGTTATTAATAATTTCAAATTAGTTAATATGGGGAAATCGAGAGTGATGTGAGGGGGGGTATGCATAATTAGAGCTCCCACCTTCACATGGTTTCCACTGTTTAGTAGAGAATGAACTATTCTCGAAACCAAGAGGAGCTTTGTGCGACTACACCTAATCATACCAACAATGTAGGTATGCCCATCATCAATTCATCATTATCATTCTCAAAATTATCATTCTCCAATTATATTATACAAATCTTAAAAGGAAATTGTACTAAGACTAGACATGGGAAACAATGACCTAAGAATGGGGCCAACATTGAAAGTTTTTCAAACTGTTTCTAATTGCATTAAAATTTTACATGGATAGAATATTTGCATGCCTTAACGATATGGGAGGGTTTATGGACTCAAATTTGACACACACGCCCACTTTTTTCCATCATCAATTCATCATGTAAACCATAAAACCTAATTTAGTGGAGTCATCAATTTGTTCTCAATGAATGGATGTGTTGTTTTTGGCATGGAATGGGACAACACATGTACCCTCTTAATTTTCTTCCTTCACTTGATGTGGGCCTGGTCATTCCTAGCCTTGAATTGAAAGTTGCCCCTAGTCATGACAGTTGTCAACCAATGATCATTAGATCACAAGGTTGGAGGAATATGGGAATTGGGATCATGAGGATTTATAACCCTACAGTAACAAGATACATTAATTGAACTTTGACTAGATTGAAAGGTGTGTGCAATTGAAAATAGTAACAACCCAAAACTAAAAGTGATCAATACAAAGACTGTCAATGAGAGGTGATCTGGACGTGGTGTGTAGGAATAGGCCCAACACCTTCAAAATTATCATTCTCCAAATATATTATACAAATTTTATTAAGTCCTATGTACTAGGACTAGACACGGGCAACAGTGACCTCTGAATGGGGCCAACATTGAAATTTTTTCAAACTGTTTCTGAATGCATTGAAATTTGACATGGATAGACTATTTCCATGCCTTAACGATATGGGAGGGTTTTTGGACTCAAATGTTCCTCACACACCCACTTCCTTCCATCATCAATTCATCATGTAAACCATAAACCCTAATTTAGTGGAGTCATCGATTTTTTAGGTTTTAGTGTTCCCAGTGAATGGATGCATTGTTCTTGACATGGAATGGGACAACACATGTACCTTCTTAACTTTCTTCCTTCACTTGATGTGGGCCTAGTCATTCCCATCCTTGAATTGAACGTTTCCCCTAGTCTTAGTCATCACCCTTCATGATAGTTGTCACCCACTGATCATTAGATCACAAGGTCATTAGTCATATCCAAGTATCTTCCTTAGAAGCATCTTCTAGGTCACGTAACCCACTTCTAGGTCATTACTTAACCCATTTCTAGGTCACTTAACCCATTTCTAGGTCACTCAACCTATTTTCCTCATTTTTAGGGTTAACCACTTTCCATAATTATAAATATGCCACTTACATCATAGAACATTGGCCAGTCATGCTAAAGGCTCTGATCAATAGGTCATTTTTGTCATGCTTTCCCTAGGTACATGTAACATTGTTAAGGATATTTGTTCACGATGAGACACATGAATTGCAATTACAAGGATGATTATAGGCCCAAATTCAAATATTGAACACAACAAGAATGATCCTTGGGGCCTAATCCATGAATTGACGATGAAGATCTAAGGATTCAATCCCTAATACATGATTCATGGGCCCTAATTGTGGATATACATGGCCTATTTTTAGAGTTGCAAGGATTTTGGATATACATGGCCTAGTTGAATTCCAAAAGCCAAAGATATAACAACAAAGTTTCATTGAGCTAAATGAAATGAAGTAAATTATGGGAGAACCTATTGAAGAGTATGACTAGAGATTCCAATATCTATTTCAAATATCAAGGTACAAAATATCTGATACCTAATTTCATAATGACAAAGATCATCCTCTTGCAGGAAAGATAATACTTTCAAAGGAATGTTTTGGTGCAAGCCATCATAATCAATTCAATGGCTAGGTACCTTGGAAACCTAGGTGCCTAATTTGTTTGAGATAAGGGTTCAGTAATAATGTATTAAGGGTTCAAAATAATAATGTAGTGTGTTCAAAGTAATAATGTATTAAGGTTTCAGTGTATGAGAGGGTTAATTTGTTTGAGATAATAATGTCTTAAGGGGTTAATGCATTTATAGGGGACTAGTGTGTTTGGGATTATAGTTTCTTAGGGGGTTCATGTTTTCATGGTTTCTTAATGAAACATGTTGATCATTTCAAGGGTTAGACATGCCAAGTTTCATAGGGATTAGGGGGTACACAATGTCCAGGACCATAATAATTAGTGGTCATAGCATATTCGTGGATTAGTGTTTAGTGGAAATAGTGCTTTAGGGGTTAATATGATTTTTTTGGTCATAATGTGTGAGGGAGTGATTGGGTTATGGGAGACCATTTAATTCAAGGTTCATGGAGATTGGGGAGTATATTATGTCCAAGGGGGGTTATAGTGATCGATATTTTATACCATGATGTGATAATTTAATGTCAAATATTTTATACTATATATATATATATTATATTATATATATAATATATATATAAAAACAATAAATAAATAAAAAATGAAAATAAAACAACGTAAAAAAAATGAAATTCAAAGCACATAGAGTACTCACGCGCCACTTATATACATAGTTTCACATAACAGTGACAGTCACGGCCACTATACACACCATGAGAGCATGGATTTGGAGCTTCTCGGTGCACTCACCACTCACCACTATACACAGTCACACACCAGGGGTTACGCACAAGGGCTAGGGCACAAGTATTTGCACACACGGGAGGAGGCTAGGGCACAATATTTTCATGTAGAGTGTAAGGGAGAGGAGGACGAGCGAAGGAGGAGAAGGAGGGCAGGCAGGAGGAGGCTAGGGCACATGGATTTGCAGAGGAGGGAACACGGTTTTGCACCCGAGGAGGGCACACGACTGGAGGAAATGGTTTGACTTCTTTCTCCTATCTCTTGAGTGTGCATGTTAATTGTTTGATGGAATGTTTGATAGAAATTCTTTATAGAATGATTGATGAAATTATTGATAGAATGATTGATGAAATGCTAAGTCATCCTTTTAAAATGCACATAGATGGTTTAAAAATAACTGAAATAACTGAAATAAGCTTAACATATATACCAAAGGAAAATGAGATAAAACGAAGAGAGTGGATGAAGGAGAAAAAAGGACAAAACAATGAAGGCCTCTTGGACTTTTCCTTGTATAAATAAGAAACTAATAAACAATACAATGAATGCACAACTCTGATAAACATAACATATGAGAATACCATATGGCAAAACCCCAACATGTAGTAGAAAATCATGCAAGCAGGAAATTGATGTGGCTAAGAAAATCACAAAAATATGTTAGGTTAGAGCAACCAATTCATACAATTTTAGGATGTGATCACCGAAGTTTCATTGAAATGGCTAAGAATACTAGGTTTCAAGCAACAATAAAGAGCATTTAAGTGTAGTACCATTATGTTTGTGAGAAATTGGAGAAGCATAAATTTTAGCTTGAGTTTTGTGAAACAAGATAGTTGATCACTAATGTAATGACAAAGTTACATATTCATGAGGATAGACATGCATAGATTTACTAATCCCTGAGATGTTTCAATTTTGAGGAAAATCCCTTAATCCTATATCATCCCACTTGAAGGCTTTCAGACCCAACTATTATGTGAAAAACCTCTTAACGACATCCATGTTATCCCACATATAGGAAAAATATCCCCTAGAGATCCCTCGGAGGATTTCGTCATGGACATTAAGCCTAAGAATCTTTGTTTAGGTCACAAGGGCTTGGTTTTCATCCCCATCCATGGTAAATATCCTAAGACTCATTTGTACTATGAAAACATACTAATAGTCCACATATTCCTAGTTAGAGTCCTTGTTCATGGAAAATAAATCCTTTTTTAGGTCCCAAGGCCCTTATTTTCCTCCCCAAGATATAACATAGCCCTTGAATCTCATGTGTGGTGTGAAAAAATTATACTAGTGCCCATATCCCACCCATAGTCCAAAGATACCTTAGAAAGGATCTAAGTGGTTGTTTGAGGCCTAGTTCATGGCCCTTGCACTCAAGAAGCTTCATTTTGTGCCTAAGCTCTATGCTATCCTCCCCTTGCCATGGTATATTCCCTAAGACCCATTCTTACTATGAATACATACTAATGGTTCCAAAGGTACCCATAGAGACCAAATATCCCCTTCACAAGTCTTACTTGGTTGTTCATTGGTTTAATAACTATTACATGAGGCTTGATACTGAGAAGATTCAAATAGGGCCTTAACACATTTTTTTCTTTCCCTAACCATGCTCAAGGCCCCTAGTACCTTACATGGTGTGAAAATACTCCTAATGGCTCTAAGTTCCTTCTTATAGGCCTTGAGAGCCAACTATGATGCATAAAACATGTGAATGGTGCCCATATACCACCCACAGACCAAAGATCCCTAAGAGATGGTTTGTGTGGTGCTTCAAGGATTTGTTCATAACAATTGAGATCAAGAATATTTGTACAGGGCCTAGGTCACTTGTTTTCCTACCTCATCCATGGTATATCTCTTGATACAAAATCTTATTTTCCATAATATATTAATGGTGCACACATTCCTGATAGAAGGACTTAGTCTTTTCCATTAGGAACGAGAAAGATTTTCTTAGAGCATAAGCCCACGATCCTTCCTTATTATGAAAAATGTACTATTGGCATGAAATATCCCACACAAAGGTGAAATATCCCATACAGGTGTCTTGTGTGGTTGTATAAATAATACATCGCAAAGATCAATGAGAAGATTGAAATTGGGCCTAAGTATCTTATGTTCTTTCCCTAACCATGGGTAAGATCCAAAGTGCCATACATGATGTCCAAAATTTCTGAATAGTGATTTTATCCCACCCAAAGTCCATAGATTCCTTAAAGAGGATCTGTGTGGTGGTTTGAGTCCATGTTCATTTCTTTTAAAGACGAGAAGATTTTTTTAGGGCCTAAGGCCATTATTTCCCTCCCTTGGCCATGGTAGAGGTCCTAATATCCATTATTATTATTTAAAGAATACCAATGTTTCCCATATTCCTAATTGGAGGCCTTCATCTTGGTCATTAAGCACATAAGGTTCATTGAAATCCTAATTCCATTTTCTCCTTCCCTTAATCACATAAGGAACACAATACCCTAACATTAGAAAAGGTATGCTAACATTATTTTATTCCCTTTTCTCTTTCCATTGGATAAGGTATTCTAACATTATTTTGTTCCTCGATTTCTTCTCCTTAGTGACCAAACTGTTCAAGGATTAGAATGACATGATACATTCAATTCATTGTCTAAAGGTGGAAAGGTATTTGAGATTTGGACCCTTTGGATTACTACTATCTTAACATGAAAATATTGAGAAAAACCATGGGGGACCTGAATTGGTTTATTCTCTCATGGATAGACAAGCGTATATGTTGGTCCAATCCTTAAAAAACTTTGGAATTTATATCATGAATTCCAAGATAATTTCATTTTTGCCTCATCCTGTAGTAAACGACATCTACAAGTGCATATGTATTTAATTTGTTTGGAGAAGCAACTAGTTGGATGAGTATGAGGAAGTCCTTCATTGCATTAGCTATTTCAGAGGCAGAACATGTTGTTGCGACAAAAGCTACTAAAGAAACTATGATTATTAAGACTGTGCAACAATATTGGTATCCAACATGATAGTTTGGAAATACAATGTGATAGCCAAAGTGCCATTGCAATGTCCAATAGGTTGTCATAGCCAAAGTGCCATTGCAATGGCTAGTAATTCAACTTACAATGGAAATAATAAGCATATTGATGTGAAGCACCACTTTTTTAGGAAAATGGACGAGCAAGGTCTGGTGAAGTTAACAAAGTGAATAATGCAGCTGATGCACTAAAAAAGGCAGTCAATGGAGAGAAATTTGTCTTGTGTACAGAGGTGATTGGCATTGACACTTGTTCAAAGTGATTGCCAAGTGGGAGAGTGTTGGAAAAATCCCAGCAATCACTTTTGACATTGTAACATTAGGAAATTTGCAGCTTTAAAATGGAATGTACATGAAACTTCCAAGTTTGTTCCTTGATTTTAGGAGGACAAAGAAAATGCCCAAAATGAAAAATTGTAAATTGTATTATTTGTAAGAACCAAAACAATGAATAAAGCGGACCGATGTTTGTCCCAGAATATCTGTTTGCCGTGTGTGTCTTGTATGACTATTTTTCTCTGTGCTCTTTATTTTATGTCTTTAGATTAACCAACAAAGTTTTTCACCATCCAATTCCACTTTCTTCTGTCATGTTTTTTACTGTCATTAAGCACATACCCTACAAAATACCCAAAATACCCTAACAAAATCTTGGTCATTAAGCACATAAGGAACAAAATAATGTTAGAATACCTTTTCTAATTCCCTTTTCTCGTTCCCTTCTCATTAAGCACATAAGTTACATGTTTCCTCTCTTAGACATGATACACAAATTGAGACCTATTCTTATTATGAAAACATACCAATGGTTCCAAAGATACCCTACATAGATCTTCTGTGGTTGTTTAATGACTGCATCACAATTATCAGCCCTGATAAGATTCAAATAGCGCCTAAGCACCTTATGTTCTTTGCTATACATTATGCCCAAAACTTGTGAATGGTGACCATATCCTACCCAAATTCCATATATCCCTTAGATAGGATATATATGGTGGTTTGAGGCCTTGTTCATGGCCATTAAGATCATGAATATTTATTTAGGGCATAAGGCCCTTTATTTCCTCCCTTGGCTATGGTATAGGTCTTGAAACTCATTGTTTTTATTCAAAACATACCAATGGTGCACATATTCCCAAATAGAGGCATTTTTCATATTGCAACTATATTGCAACTATATTCTCAAATATTGGTGAGCGGTCAAATGCAACTATATTGCATATTATGCAACTATATGCAACTTATACAACTATCTTGCAACTTATGCAACTATATGCAACTATATTGCAACAATTTCGTATGCGACTATGCAACTATATGCAACTATGAACCATGCAAATTATGCAACTTAAGAAACTTTATAGAGCTTATGCAACTTTACGCAACATACTAATGGTGCACATATTCCCAAATAGAGGCATTTTTCATATTGAAACTGTATTGCAACTATATTCTCAAATATTGGTGAGTGGTCAAATGAAACTATATTGCATCTTATGCAACTATATGCAACTATATTGCAACGTATGCAACTTATGGAACTATATGCAACTATATTGGAACTTATGAAACTATATGCAACTTATGCAACTATATTGCAACTTATGCAAATATATGCAACTATATGCAACTTATGCAACTATATGCAACTATATTGCAACAATTTTATATGCAACTATATGCAAATATGCAACTATGAAACTATATGCAACTATGCAACATGCAACTTATGCAACTCAAGCAAATTTATGGAACTTATGCAACTTTATGCAACAATGCAACTTATGCAACTTTACACAACTTTACGCAACTTTATGCAACTTTACACAACATTACGCAACATGAAACTTTATGCAAAAATGCAACTTACACAACCTTATGCAAGTTTATGCAACTTTACGCAACTTTATGCAACATGAAACTTTATGCAACAATGAAACTTATGCAACTTTACGCAACTTTATGCAACATGCAACTTTATGCAACAATGCAACTTATGCAACTATGCAACTAGTATATGCGACTTGTGAAACTATATGCAACTTATGAATGTGTGACCTATATCCTCCTAATGCAACTTATGAATGCAAATATATCCTCCTAATGGTTCTAAGTTCCTTCTTAGAGGGCTTGAGAGCCAACTATGATGCATAAAACCTGTGAATGGTGCCCAGATGGTGTCCTAATAGCCATTATTATTATTTAAAGCATACCAATGTTGTCGATATTCCTAATTGGAGGCCTTGATCTTGGTCATTAAGCACATAAGGTTCATTTAAATACTAATTCCATTTTCTCCTTCCCTTGATGATGGTACAAGACTAAACTACCATATGTGATGTGAAAAAATACTAATGGTGTCCAAATCCCACATCAAGGCCAAATATCCCTTAGCATTATCTACATGATTATTCAGTGGTTAATTCATAGACCTTGAAGTGAAGAATCTTCTATTGGACCTAAGGTACCTGTTTCCTCTCCTAGACATGGTACAAAACTTGAGACCTATTCCTATTATGAAAATGTACCAATGGCTCAAAAGATACCCTACATAGATCTTATGTGGTTTTTTAAGGACTGCATCACAAATATCAGCCCTGATAAGATTCAAATAGGTCCTAAGCCCCTTATGTTCGTTTCTATACATTGTCCCCAAAACTTTTGAATGGTAACCATATCCCACCCAAATTCCATACATCCCTTAGAGATGATATGTATGGTGGTTTGAGGCCTTGTTCATGGAAATTAAGATCAAGAAGATTTATTTAGGGCTTAAGGCCCTTTATTTCCTCCCTTGGCCATGGTATAGGTTTGAAACCCATTCTTTTTATTCAAAACATACTAATGGTGCACATTTTCCCAAATAGAGGCAATTTTCATGGCCATTAAGCATACAAAAGCTTCATTTAGGGAAGAAGGCCCTGATGTTCTTACCTTGGTGATGATGTAAACCTTGAATTACAAATATGGTGCAAAACAAATCTTAATGGCACCCATATCCCACTAGAAGGTCAAATATCTCTTAAATAATATCTACATGGTTATTTGAGGCCTAGTTCATGGCCCTTGAATTTGAGAACTTTCATTGTGATCTTAATGTTCTTGTTTTCTTCCCCTAGACATGCTACAAACCTTGAGAACCATTCTTATTATGAAAAAACTATATGGCACAAAAGATCCCACACATAGGCTAAATATGTTTGGAACTATATCCAACTATATTGAACTATGAAACATGAAACTTATGAAACTTGAGCAACTTTATGGAACTTATGCAACTTTACGCAACTTTATTGCAACTTATGAAACTATATTTCATTAACTTGTGCAACTATATGCAACTTATGCAACTATATTGCAAATATATGCAATTATATGCAACTATATGCAACTAGGTGTGGCAATTTGAACTTTATGCAACTATATGACGGATAGGTGTGGCAATTTCAACTTTATGCAACTATATGCAACTGTGTTGGTACCAAAAACGTATATTGGCACGATAAATTATCTTCTTGTTTGAAAAAGTGTATGTACCACCAAATAAGTATCTCTCGGATCTATCTTGCTCAAGTGATGATCAAGATATAGTAAGAGATGTTGAAAGTGAGACATGTTGTACTAGAACTATCGGTTCTAGATCAACTAGGTTGGAAAAGGTAAGGAAAATATTTTGTACCTGGATGGAATTTTTTATTGCCAATGGAGGATAGTGTAATTATTATGTTGAGAGCACAGGTGACATTGAGTTGTCCTTGAGGTATAAAAATCTAGTGCAATGATGGGCACCTAAGGAGCTACCTGAAATGGACACAAATTTCTTCATCGGTGGGAGGATGTATCGCATTTCTCCTTCGTCCTTACATGGATTGGGGTTATTTTCCATGGATGGAATAAAGGTCGGCTATGGAACTGTAACTGAATTGATGGATTATGTCAGACCATTATACAAATACAATCACTAGTTGATGTTGGTCCGATATATGCAAACTATGCGTAGATAGGGAGTTCTCGCAAACTATATACAACTACTAGATAACAATCAAAATAAAGGGGAAACTATGTATATTTATGGAAGGCCAAAAGATACTGGAAACATTGCAGGCTTTATAAATAGTACATAACCAATGGAAACAACTAAGAAACCGAATTCCATATTTGACGCATGTGAAGGAAATCATATATTTGTATGTGCAACAAAAACAATAGTTCCAGGTGAAGAGTTGTTGACCAATTACAACTTAAATTGAATAGATGGAGAGGATGACCATGGAAAGGCACCAACTTCACCTCAGTAGGTAAATGTTAAATACAGTAAAAACTTATGACTACAACAACTAAATTGCAGAAATTTCATTATTTGTTTTTCTGTTATTAATGGAATATTTCATTTTCTTAATGTTACAGGTGAATTTCATAACTTTTATTGATTGATTTATTGTGTCAACATCTGTCTAGGGTGACTGTGGTAGAAAATCACCCGCTACATCTCTCCAGGGTGACCGTGGAAAGGCACCCATTGTGCCTCAGCAGATAAATGTTAAATATAGTAACAACTTCTGACTACAACAACTAAATTTCTGAAATTTCATTATTTTTTTTCTGATATTACTCTAATATTTCATTTTTTCATTGTTACAGTTGAATTTCATAACTTTTGTTGATTGATTTATTGTGTCAACTTATGTCTAGGGTGACCATGTTCGACTTTCACCCGCTACATCTCTCCAGTGTGATCGTGGAAAGGAACCCACTGTGCCTCATCAGGTAAATGTTAAATATAGTAACAACTTATGACTACAACAACTAAATTTCTGAAATTTCATTATTTTTTTCTGTTATTACTCCAATATTTCATTTTTTAAATGTTAAAGGTGGATTTCATAAACTTTTGTTGATTGATTTATTGTGTCATCTTATGTCCAGGGTGACCGTGTCTGAGTTTCACACACTACATCTCTTTAGGGTACTGTGGAAAGGCACTCGTTGTGCCTCAATTGGTAAATGTTAAATATAGTAACAACTTATGACTACAAAAACTAAATTTATGAAATTTCATTATTTATTTTTTCTGATATTACTCCAATATTTCATTTTTTAAATGTTGCAGGTGAATTTAATAACTTTTGTTGATTGATTTATTGTGTCAACTTCTGTCCAGGGTGACCATGTCTGAGTTTCACCTGCTACATCTTTCCAAGGTGACCATGGAAGGCACCCATAGTGCCTCACTAGGTAAATGTTAAATAAAGTAACAACTTATGACTACAACAACTAAATTTCTAAAATTTTGTTATTGTTTTTCTGATATTACTGCAATATTTCATTTTTTTAATGTTAGAGGTGAATTTCATAAATTTCATGAATTTCATAAATTTACCATGGAAAGCACCCATAATGTCTCACTAGGTAAATGTTAAATACAGTAACAACTTATGACTACAACAAATAAATTTCTCAATTGTTAAAGTTCATCTCATTAATTTTATTCATCAATGTATTGTGGCATGGTCAATGTGGGAAGGCTCCCACAGAGGATATTGATGAGGATGAAATATTTTATTCGAAAAACCCAATGAAAACTGTAACGAAGGCCTTGAACAAGGCTAACATGGAATATCTAGGTTTGATTAGCAAAAGGCCTCTGACATAGGAGGACAAGGAAAGAATTGTAGAGCTAAAAACTACAATAACTAATTTTGGGGTAAGTGGCATATTTCCATATTTTTATTAGCTATGACAATTTCATATATGTTTTTTAGTTTTATGTTTTTTATATCATATAATAAAGAAAAATTTTCCGTTTGTAGGAGTTTTTAAACCCTGTGCATGGGGAAATTGTCGATCCTACAACTGCTATAGGTAGCAGTGATTGTCCCATGAAACAAAAAGGTTGACATAGCAAAGTGCAAGTGAGTCTTTTTTAGCCTCGTGAGGTTCCCCTCGAATCCATTGATGAGTGGGGTGATTTTGACCGGAATGACATGTTGGAGCATGATGAGTTGGAGCCTGGGACTCCACATGATGACTTTGGAGAGGAACATAGGGTAGCTGCACATGATACTATTGTGCATGGAGAAAAATGAATTAAAAGCACCAGATCACTAGATGTCACCTTTCTGGTGGATGACACATGTGTTCCGATAAAGATTCAGAAGATTGCAGGTAATTGTCCCATTAAGTGATTCATTTCTTTCATGAAATTGAAATGTACATTTGTTGAGATTATTATAAATTAATGGATAACACATTTTTTAGGAAACAATGTCTTCTATATAAACTTACATGACAAAGCATTGGAGTCGTTTGGCCCCACCATTCGCACATGGTGGAATGACCAAGATAGCAAAAATAAAGATGATTTAATAGATCACATGGTAAACTTGTTCGACAACACTTTCAATAAGAAAGTGGTTACAAAGTTATCCATCTAGAATTTAAAATACACCAGGGCCCATTATAGGGACAAATTGCAAATAGACCTTAAGAATGAGCACCCTGCCATGGTTACCGAGAAAGAGTAGAAGTCGCTAATAGAGGATGCAAAGGAGAACTTGTTTAAAAAAAAAGGATGGCAACCACGAGCTAGTCAAGAAAGGTACAACACATGTCATATTATCAGTGAAATATGAGCATTTATGTTTTTATTTCCTGTTTTAAGTAACAATTGCTATATCTAATGTTTTTCATAAATTCCATATGTAGGCTACTAGACACCTCCAAAGCAACAAAGGGTAGACTCGAAAAACATGGCCAACATAAACTAGGCCAAGGTGGCTATGGAAAACTAAAATCCCGAATAGTAAGATTTAAATGATTTACTGTGGTTAGTATTTATTTAATAGTAGCGAACAAATATGTGTTTTTCTTATTGGTAATTTTTTTTTTGTAGCAAGGGGAATCAGTAAAAATGGAAGTATCGTACTCGTGTGACATGGGGTCAAATCTTGTTGGCTACCTTATAAACCCTAGGGAGAAATGCACAACCTGCAAGCATGCCCTCCGAGTAAATCGGGGTGAGAATCGACCTTCATACCTCTTTTTACATATTTCCTTCCATTTACACAACACTTTCCAATCAGTCTACAATCATGCGGGCTTTGTTATTGGTAATTTTAATGGTGTTATGCATTGCAGTTAAATATGTTTGGCATTGCTGCCACCGAGGAGGACCTAAATATTGGTTACAAGCATGGTTTTAAAATTGTGATTGAATATAGAAAAATCTTGGGCCAGACTCCTATCTCCCCAGCCACACAAGTAAATCAAATGAATAAGAAAACTGCAGTAGCATGCATGTAAAGTCTATTCATATTTTATTATATCACCATTAACTAAGTATTTATCTTTGTTTTCAAGCAACAGTGCTACCACAATAGTGAATCAAGAAGTATTAAGAAAACACCGCATCATACAAGGGTCCACATGTCCAGTGATAGTGTAGAGAAGAGAACCCATTCTGGTATGTATGCTTCAGAATTAGAAATATTTACTGTGATTGTAGATATTTATTTCCTGACTTATACTTATATATTGTCTTCTCAAAATTGAAGAGCATGTAGCTTAGGAGGGTGAAATGTGAGAGTAACCAAGTGGACAGGAAATTAACGCACCAACTGTCCTAGCTACAAAGATAGGTAAAGAGAAATAGTGTAATGTTAATCAAAACAATGAATTAGTTATTTCAATTATATTTCAACATATGGATATGATCATTTTTGTTGTTCCAGTTCATGACCCTGAACAGATTCCAGCTAACCCTTCTCAGCGATGTCCCCGAAATATGGTACATGGTCACACACAAACAATAGAAGGATAGGGCACACGAAATACAATGTCATTGGATGATGATGATACACCAATTTTCAGTTTTATGAATGTAAAAAAACATAAATCAAAGAAAAATTAGATGTATAAATTCATGACTTGTATTTGGATCTTTATCGATGTTTATATGTTCATATTTGTTTATGACTATCCTAGTTATGAATTAATTTCTATATGTTTTCTATATAAAGAAAATCATTTGTTGGGTATGGGGAAATGAGAGCGATGTGAGGGGAGGGAGGGGCCATATGAACTTACACCTTCACGTGGTCGGCCCTGTTCAGTAGAGAATAACCTATTCTCAAAACAAAGAGAAGATTAAGCTATGCGACAACTTAATTTTTTTCTAGAGTATTTGTCATAACTAAATGCACGCTTATCTGCTTATTAATTATCTACTCATATAAAAATATTGTATTTTATGATTTATGCAGGTCTTGGTGATGGAAATGCAGCTCATGGACAACTCTTATCAAGCTATATGGGCTAATGGATCTGGAGAAGGAACAATGAAAAGGTAAGGGTTTTGACATGTTTTTAAACATAGGATTTATACTAATAAAAGTTCACAATCCTCATGAATATGTAGATATTGATATATATGCCAAGTTCCATGTGGTGTTTTGGTTTACTTGTAGATATTTTAAATATAATTTTG
>JZKD02S1304746.1:346532-365600 GCA_000966675.3 Picea glauca
CAAATCCTAGTTCCTATTAAACAATGCATGAAGCTAATCCCAATAATCTAGACCCCTCCTCTCATCCCACATGTTAGTGCAAGTACTATAAGGCTCCAAAGGACACTACTACAAAATGATTATTCTTATAATAATAATTCACATCCAAATCCTTGTATATAGATGAGAAATCCCTTGATGATCCTAGGGTACACCAATATTTGGACACTTCTCCCCAATAAAGAATAGTCCCGATTACAAACTCTATTAAAAATGATCCCTCATTACTCATAATGACGAATGAAATTTATTCCCCTGTCTAAGTCTCCTTTTTACTCATAATTGTTAGATCAAAGACCAACTTGCCACTATAATCCTTGACAATTGTAACCAAAATAATCACATTTTCGATCACTCTTCACCCCTCTCCTTATCATTGGGGCTTTGTACAATAGGACGAAACTCGTCTTCTCATTAACAAACATTGTGGAGTCACCCTTGTCATAGGGATTTTTCAAGAGATTGTTGAATGCTATGTATCTCCCCTTGATTAATCTAATTTATTCTTGAACATATAATATGAACAACAACGAAATTCTTTATAAGATGTCCATTTTTCCTATTGGGAGTTTTTTTTGGCTAGCTTAGACTTCCCATTATCAAATCTAGCCACTTCTTACCTAGTAGCACCCAAACAAACCTAGTTCTCCCCTTGTCTTCTTCCTCTCCTAGTGTTCCATGCTCTCTTGCATACTCTTACTCTTTTCCTAGTCCTTCAAATGATTGAGGAAAGTATTGCCTCTCCTCCTTAGCGTTTCTTCCTTACACCACTTTTTCTCCATTTTTATTTGGTCATAATATCGATGGGTCCCTTATAGGTCATTATCTCAAGAAATACCCTACTTGAGATAAACTGTACCTAGTTAGGATCAACTATCACTTATTTGGTCAATTTTCAAAGATATCCCACTTAATGGTCACATTCCATAGCTTGCAACTATGGAGCCCCTCCCAATGGTGAGATCATATCTTCCTTTGATCCCTTCTCCTCCACTGGTACCATTGGTATTTTTCACCTCTACGCTTGCATTGAAATTAGGTTGATGCATGTCGCCTCCTATGCTTGCATACCATACCACATTGATGTATGCCACCTCTCATTCTTGCACTAAATCTAGGATACCATATGTTTTGTTTTGTGATTTTGATGACTCTATATTACTATTTTATGATGCTTATTATGCTCACACTCTCCAAGTTATCGCATGTCACATGGGACTCATGCTATGTCCTTGACTAGTGTATGGTTCCTTAATGACTACAGAAATCCTAGAACAATGAATGTGATTTGTTACACTCAACTTAACTCCAAGTTTTCATATGTTACATTTATTCTTGTGATAACCCTATAGTAGAGTGTGTTTCCTGTCTCTCATGTTCACTCTTAGTCCGTTAATGTCAACTCACGCATTTTTCCAATGTCATGTCAGTGTAATCAACTTTTTTCTCTTGCCTTTGTTAGAACTACCCTAACACCACAACCTCCCATATTTACCTTTTCATCTATCCTCCATCCTTTCCATAAATATATCATGTTGATAATCCTACCTCACTTGTGGTAAGATACCAACCTTTGTGATGTAGGTATCTAGCTAAACATGTTATTGCATTGCTCATTGATCATTCTTGGAAATGAATGTATGTATTAGTCAACCCCCTATATATTGAACGTATTCATGATGTACCCAAAATTTTGGACCACATTATTATTGTCCTTTTTGTATGCTCCAACAATTGTGAAAGTGACATCCATAAGCCCGTTCCTATTATATTATTAATATTCCTCTTATTATTATCAAGAAAGGAGTTGATAACTAGCCCTTATATACACGATGCCTAAATTATCAAGGCATCAAATAACATTATCTTTTTACAAGAATATATGAGTCAATGTCATAACAAGCCTTTAGGACAAGAAGATTTGTTTAGGGCCTAAGGCCATTATTTCCCTCCCCTGACCACGGTAGAGGTCCTAATAGCCATTATTATTATTTAAAGCATACCAATGTTTCCCATATTCCTAATTGGAGGCCTTCATCTTGGTCATTAAGCACATAAGGTTCATTGAAATCCTAATAACCTTTTCTCCTTCCCTTAAGCACAAAAGGAACAAAATACCCTAATATTAGAAAAGTTATTCTAACATTATTTTATTCCCTTTTCTCCTTCCATTGGATAAGGTGTTCTAACATTATTTTTTCCCTCAATTTCTTCTCTTTAGTGACCAAACTATTCAAGGATTAGAATGACATGATACATTCAATTCATCGTCTAAAGGTGCAAAGGTATTTGAGATTTGGACCCTTTGGATTACTACTCTCTTAACATGAAAATGATGAGAAAAACCATGGGGGACATGAATTGGTTTATTCGCTCATGGATCAACAAGCATATCTATTGGTGCAATCCTTCAAAAACTTTGGAATTTATATCATGAATTCAAAGATAATTGCATTTTTGCCTCATCTTGCAGTAAACAACATCTACAAGTGCATATGTATTTAATTTCTTTGGAGGAGAAGCTAGTTGGATGAGTATGAGGAAGTCCTTCATTGCATTAGCTATTTCAAAGGTAGAACATGTTGTTGCGACAAAAGATACTAAGGAAACTATGATTATTAAGACTGTGCAACAATATTGGTATCCAACATGGTAGTTTGGAAATACAATGTGATAGCCAAAGTGCCATTGCAATGTCCAATAAGTTGTCATAGACAAAGTGCCATTGCAATGGCCAATAAGTCAACTTACAATGGAAATAGTAAGGATATTGATGTGAAGCACCACTTTTTTAGGAAAATGGATGAGCAAGGTGTGGTGAAGTTAACAAAGTGAATAATGCAGCTGATTCCCTAAAAAAGGCAGTCAATGGTGAGAAATTTGTCTTGTGTACATAAGTGATTGGCATTGACACTTGTTCAAAGTGACTGCCAAGTGGGAGAGTGTTGGAAAAATCCCAGCAATCTCTTTTGAGATTGTAACATTAGAAAATTTGCAGCTTCAAAATGGAATGTACATGAAACTTCCAAGTTTGTTCCTTGATTTTAGGAGGACAAAGCAAATGCCCAAAATGCAAAATTGTAAATTGTATTATTTGTAAGAACCAAAACAATGAATAAAGCAGACATGTGTTTTTCCCAGAATATTTGTTTGTCATGTGTGTCTTCTATGACTATGTTTCTCTGTGCTCTGTATTTTATGTCTTTATATTAACCAACAATTTTTTTCACCATGCAATTCCGCTGTCTTCTGTCATGTTTTTGAAGCAGACGCACCCTCTGCCTCGGCAAAGGTTCTGCGCTGACCTCCAGGTCTTGAGGATCGTTCTAATTCCACCTTTGAGCCAATGCAGTTCTTTGATTCCTCCTTGTAATCTCTATTAAAATCAACCCACAGGGATTTTCTTCTCTTTATAGCCTGTAGGTCCGATCGATTCTCCGTTAACAACAGAAATAATAAAATTTCGGGCTTCGAGGTTTCGCAATCCCCGATGTCGCAAACCTTTGTCTTCTCGAATTCCCGATATCCGATATCCTGAGATGATTTAACTTCAGTTAGACCCATGGGATATACCTTTGGTCCATATGACCTCCCCTTATATGACCGTAGTCCTATCTCTTTTTGGGATTTCAGACTTCGCAGTTTCGAAATGTGTGTTCCTGTCTTCTGGATTCACGAAACGCCGAACCCTGAATTCTCGGATTTCCGCCATGCATCCCAAATGGATGGAGGGTCTAGATAAAATATCGGACTTCACTTGATGTGAAGTAAAAAATTCTCGCCTATGTGAGTCTTGGTGTCTAGATCTCTGAATTGGATTATCGTGTGACACACATCCTTCCTTAGATCAATGGCTACAATTCTTTTGCTTGTTCGGGACTTATAAAATCTCAAACTCTTGGTCTCGAGGCTTCTGAGATGCTGATGAATCCCTATCTCTACCATGTGTCTTAACTAATGGGCGATTCTGATTTGTTTTGGGGGTTTTTCATTGGATTTAGTCGATCTCTTGTCCACAGGACTTCCGATATCCCGAAACCCGACACCTCGATATCCCGACACCTTTTGGGAACTTCACTCTTCTTGCGAGGGTTTAAACCCCATGCAACTCCTGTCATATCCTACGGCTGACAGGTAACTAGGTGAGGATCCAATGACTCACAATCTCCTGAGTTTGAAGCTCTAGTAACAATTGTAACCTCCTTGCTTCTCTATCAGATCAGATGGCTGGCAGGATTTCACTAATCCTCTACATAGGACTTTGTCTGTTCATATGACTTCCAGCCTCTCAAGAGCCTCCTGCATGCATTCCTTACGGAAACCCTCAATCACTTAAGTGTTTAACTCCTTCAACTCCGTGCACTCCTTGCAGCCACAATCCTTTAATAGCTTCTCAGTTTTCAAACCCTAGATTCAAGCTTGGTCTCTGCACACATTGCACGGCTCCTGTGCCCAACTGCACTTTTGAGAGGATGAGAACAAAAGCTAAACTATCTGAGCTTTCAGAGACAAAACTCTGAACGCTTCTGTCAATGCACTCCTTGTAGACAATTCAACTGCACTCCTTGCAGGAATCCTTACTCATATAGAGAAACAATTGAAACTCATTTCCATTTACCCTTTCCTCTCAGATTTCAAACATTTAACGAGAAATCACTCATACATAGCATAAAATAAATTGCATGAAAGGAAGATTAAAACCATGAGCATACCATTCAACATACACATACAAGAAACAAACACAATGCCATGAATCTGAATTAAAGACTTCTTCTATTAACTCAAATCTCTGTACATGGGTATTTTCTCAAGCACAGTTTTTTTTTTTTTTTTTTAGCTCTATGTGCTCTTCTCCTGGTAATGTTCTTCTCTATTTTTTCTATCCTCTCTTCTCTATTCTCTTCTATGTCTACAATAATATAATGAGGGTGTCTATATTCTATTTCCCTCTCTCATTTTAGGATGTCTAATCTATGCATTAAAGCTACCTACTATCACAAATTCCCTCTTAGTCCTTCAGACGAGAGCGGGTCACTCAAGGTCTGATTACAATCTGTTAGTATGCCTCTCCTTAACTATCACATTTAGGTTTGGTGCATCCAATCTTCAAAATCTTTTAAACAATTTATAATTTGCTCAAAATGTGTTGTGTTTGCCCCACACTCGCTTGACGTTGATGATGCTCCTGCATCATACTCCCTCACTTGAAAATTTTCATGGACTCCTGTCCATGAGCTCTCACATGGTCTGCCCATGCTTATGAATCTCTTCTTTATTCTCCTAGCTAGCATCTTCAACTGGATGTCCTTTCCACTTGACCAATTATTCAAAGTATCATTTTCTCCTGGTCTTCTTGCTAATTCTTTTGTCTAGTATGCTTTCCATCTGTGGCTTCTCTGCAACAGGCATTTTCTTTTTCCACTGGATCTCTGGTTGTTCATCACTTGTTCTTTCTTCCCCAGTTTTGTATGGGTACAAATTTGAGACATAAAATATCGGAGAAATTCCGATCCCATCAGGCAATTCAGTCTCATAAGCATTTGTCCCAAATTTCTTCAAGACCTTACATGGTTTGATCTTCTTCATCTTCAATTTGTTATATGTCCCCTTAGGGAACCTTTCCTTTCGCAGATGTGCCAGAATCAAATCACTAACCTCAAACTGAAGGTGTCTCTTGTGTTGACCTGCTCTTCGTTTATACTCCTGTCTCAAGTTCTGTAAACGCTCCTTCACCTGGTTGTGAATTTCTTTCATCGCTTCTACAAAATCTTCTACACTAGCACTCCTAGTCGCAGTCTGTTATGAATCCCTCAGCTCAGAAATTCCTCTCGGTTGCATGCCATAAATAATTTGAAATGGACTTTGTCCTGTGCTTTTGTTAACTGATTCATTATAAGCAAATTCTGCTTGTGGTAATATATTGTCCCACTGGATATGGTGTTCTATCACCGGGCTTCTCAGTAAGTCTCCCAGACTTCTATTTACCACTTCTGTTTGTCCATCCGTCTGAGGATGATATGCTGAACTGAACGATAAATTTGTTCCCATCTTCTTCCATAAGGTTCTCCAGAAGTGTCCCACAAACTTGGTGTCTCGATCTGAAACTATGCTCCTTGGTAAGCCGTGAAGTCGAATGAATTCTTTGAAAAACAGGTTCGCAATGTGAGTTGCGTCATTGGTTTTCTGACATGGAATAATGTGTGCCATTTTGGAAAATCTATCCACCACCAAAAATATTGAGTCAATACCTCTTTGTGTTCTTGTCAACCCCAATATGAAATCCATGTTGATTGCATCCCACAGCCTCTCAGGTATTGGCAATGGTTGATAAAATCTTGCATTATGTCTCTTTCCTTTCGAATGCTGGCAAATTCTGCATCTGTCCACGAATATCTTGACATCTTCTCGCATTCTTGGCCAAAAATATGACTCATTCAATTTTGCGAATGTCTTTTCATGACTAAAGTGCCCGACCAATCCTCCACTGTGTTTCGCCTTCAGCAAATTCTCCCTCATGGAGCATTTTGGAATACAAAGTTGATTACCCTTAAATAGTAATCCTTCCTAGATCATGTATTATGTCCATTGACTTCTGTCAACGAGAATTGGATTCTCAGCTGCTTCATATGCCTTCTTAAAATCTGGATCACCTCTGTACATGTCCCTGAGGTCATCAAAACCCAGTGTTTTAACTCTGAATTCCTACAACAACAAACATTTCCTGCTCAAAGCATCAACAACCTTGTTAGCAGTTCCAAAAATATGCTTAGTTACAAAAGTAAAGTTATGCATGTATTCAACCCATTTTACATGTCTTTGATTTAACTTTTCCTATCGAGTCACAAACTACAGTGCATGATTGTCACTGTATAGGACAAACTCCTTCGGAATCAAATAGTGTCTCCACTTCTTCAATGCCTAAATGATAGCATAGAACTCCTTGTCATATGTGGAGTACTTCACATTCGCTTCATTCAGCTTCTTGCTAAAGTATTCTATCGGCATGTCTTCTTGACTTAAGACTGCCCCTATTGCAAATCCACTTACATCACATTTCACTTGAAATGTTTTTTGGAAATCAGGCAGCACCAGAATTGGTTGTTCTGTGATTTTCCTCTTCAACAGATTAAAACTCTTCTAAGCCTCTTCTGTCCAGTGAAAATGAAAATATTTGTGTCTTTACTTCACTGTGTCCATCATCAGTGCACTAATTCCACAGAAATTCCTAATGAAATTTTGGTAGAAACTAGCCAATCCATGAAAACTTCTCACTTCAAATATGCTTTTTGATGATGGCCAATTCTTGATCACCTCCACCTTATCTGGATCCATCCTCAATTTATCTGTAGAAATAACAAAGACCTAATAGGTGAGTTTTGTCTTCATGAATGAGGATTTCTTCATGTTTATCAACAACTTATTTTGCTGTAATCTCTTCATCACTATAACTAAGTGTTTTAGATGCACTGCCTCTGTTTTACTGAAGATCAGTATATCATCCAGACACACAATGACAAATTCTCCGATTATATCCTTAAGGACTTCGTTCATCAACCTCATGAAGGTACTTGGTGCATTTGTTAACCCAAATGGCATAACAAGCCATTCATACAACCCTTCGTTAGTCTTGAAGGTTGTTTTCCATTCATCACCTTCCCTCATATGAATCTGGTGATATCCACTTTTCAAATCAATCTTCGAAAAAAAAAATTCTCCACTTAAGAAATCCATCAGATCATCCATCCTTGGTAATGGAAATCTATACTTGATGGTTATCTTGGTAATTTCCCTTGAATCAGTACGCATCCTCCAGCCTCCATATTTCTTTGGACTGAGTATTGTCGAAACAACACATGGACTCAAGCTTTCTCTAACCAACCCTTTATCCAATAAATCTTGAACTTGTCCTTTGACCTCTTCATTCTCCTGTGGAATTAATCTGTACGCATATTTGTTTGGTAAACTAGACCCAGGTATGAGATCAATATGATGACTCACACTTTTGATTAGTGGAAACTAATGAGGCAGTTCGTCCACTACTATGTCAGTGAACTCTTCTAGCAGTTCTTGAACCTCTTCTAGTAAATCATCTATCCTTGTGTTGGTTAAAACAATCATTGGCTTTCTAACCACAAAGAATTATGGATCCTCCTTCTTATTGACCTCATAAAGAAGATCCTTCCCACTCATGAGAAGTACAATGTTACTTACTTCAGGTTTCACTTCCTTATCTTTGATTGGAAGCAACATGTGAGTTATCCCATTCTTTTCTAGGGTGTATGTGTTCATCCTCCCATCATGAATCACATCTTTGTCATATTGCCATGGTCTACCTAGCAATAAATGAAAAACATCCATGGGAATAACATCGCACAGTATCTTATCATTATATCCTCCTATCTTAAATTCAACTAAACATTGTTTAGTGACATTTACCTGATGTCCCTTTTGTAGCCATGATACTCTATATGGACTTGGATGTTCAATCGTCTCCAGCTCCATATTTTCTACCATCTCCATTGAAACAAGATTAGTTGTGCTACCACTGTCCACAATGACCTTGCATACCCTGTCCTTGGTTTTGCAAGAAGTCTGAAAAATTCTATTTCTTTGGATTGAACTCTCCACTTCCTTCTCTGGTGTCAAAAGAAATTTCTGCATCATCAATGATCTTTCACCTTCAACATCTTTTGCATCAACATTACGCCTCTGTGCTTCGGTGATGTGAGTATCTCCATTCTCTTTCTTCTTATCTAGACATTCATAAGATTTGTGTCTATTCTTTCCACATGTGAAGCATTTTATTACTCCACCTCTTCCTCTTCCTCTACCTCTAGTACAAGGAAAAATATTATTATCAGCATAATATCCTCTTTGTTCGGTATGCTTCCCTCTCTGTTTAGCATATTTCCCTCACTGTGAGGTTCCACCTCTTTCAGTTCGAGCTTGAGGTTTCTTCGAGTCCTCCTTGGGTTTCTGATTTTTATCTTGGACAACTGATTTGCCCCTAGCTTGACTTCTTCCTCGACCTCTTTGACCCTACTTTCGGCTCAGCTTCTCTTTAGCCTTTAGAGCCATCTGATAAGCATCTTCCACCGTTCAGATGGTTACCTGGCAACCTTTTCATCATCACTTTCCCAATGACCTGCCCTGATGTTCAGCCTGTATAATTATTTAGTATACTCCTTCACTGTCATCAGATTCTGCCTCAAATTCTGCATTCTTCGAAACAGAGTAATCTAGTAATCTATGGGAATGAATTTTTCCTTCATCTTCGCAATCGTCCTATCCCAACTCTTGATTTTTGCTTGCCTTTGCAGCATCTATTAGCTTGTAGTTCATCCCACCACAATGTTGCATGTCCTTTCAACCTTGTGACAACATGTTTGACCTTCTTGTCTTCCTCTACATCTTCATAGTCGAAACAAGTGTCCAAAGCTCTAATACAGTCTAGAAGCTCTTCAGCATCCAGGTTTCCTTCATAAACTGGGATGTTCATTTTTTCCCCAGCACCCATCCTTGTGATAGCTCTAATCAAGCATTCATTCATGGCATCTTCCATTGAAACTTATTCTTCTTCATGTTCAACTTCATTCTCACTTTCAGAATCACTAAGATCCCAAATACTGACTGTGCGTCTCTATGGTGTCTCCATGTCCTCAAGTCTGGCGCGTAAATCACGCATTTCTCTTGCCATGGATGGGTCAGGAACCTGCCTACCTCTTCTTCTTGGTATTTCCCTTTCCTCTAGTGGATCGGGTGTTTGCATATCCCTTCTTCTTGGCGGCATGGTGAATTTTCCTTTTCCTTGCTATAGAAAGTAAAGAACCCTATCTGGTCTCTGATACCAAACCTGATGCAGACGCACCTTCTGCCTTGGAAAAGGTTCTACGCTGACCTCCCGATCTTAAGGATCGTTCTAATTCCACCTTCGAGCCAAAGAGGCTCTTTGATTCCTCCTCAGAATCTCTATTAAAATTAACCCACAGGGATTTTCTGCTCCTTACATCCTGTAGGCCCAATCGCTTCTCTGTTCACAACAGAAATAATAAAATTTCGGGCTTCGGGGTTTCACAATTCCCGATGTCGCAAACCTTTGTCTTCCCGATTTCCCAATCTCCGATATCCTGAGATGCTTTAACTTCAGTTGTCCCCTTGGGCTATACCTTTTCTCGATATGACCTCCCCTTATATGACCATAGTCCTATCTCCTTTCAGGATTTCGGACTTCGCAGTTCTGAAATGTGTGTTCCTGTCTTCAGGATTCATGAAACGTTGAACCCCGAATTCTCAGATTTCTGCCACGCGTCCCAAATGGATGGATGGTCCAGATCAAATCTTGGACTTTGCCTGATGTGAAGTAAAAAAATATCACCTATATGAGTCCTAGTGTCTGCATCTCTGAATTGGATGATCGTGCAACACGCATCCTTCCTTCGATCAATGGTTGTGATTCTTTCGCTGGTTCGGGACTTATAAAATCTCGAACTCTTGGTCTCTAGACTTCTGATATGTCGATGACTCCCAATATGAGCCACGTGTCTCAACCGATGGGTGGTTTTGATCTATTTCAGGGGTTTCGTCGTTGATTTAGTCGATCTCTTATCCACAGGACTTCCGATATCCCAAACGTCGACACCTCGATATCTCGACACCTTTCAGGACCTTCGCTCTGCTTGCGAGGGTTTAAACCCCATGCAACTTGTGCCAAATCCTACGATTGACGGGTAACTAGGCAAGGATCCAACGACTCATAATATCCTGAGTTTGAAACTCTGGTAACAACTGTAACCTCCTTGCTTCCCTATCAGATCGGATGACTGGTGGGATTTCGCTAATCCTCTACATAGGATTTTGTCTGTTCATCTGACTTCCATCCTCTCAAGAACCTCCTGCATGCATTCCTTGTGACAACCCTCAATCACTTCAGTGTTGAACTCCTTCAACTCCACGCACTCCTTGAAATGACAATCCTTCAATAGCTTCTCAGGTTTCAAACCCTGGATTTGAGCTTGGTCTGTGCACACATTCCATGACTCCTGTGCCTAACTGCACTTTTGAGAGGATGAGAACAAAAGATAAACTATCTGAGCTTTCAGAGACAAACCTCTGATCCCTTCCGTCAATGCACTCCTTACGGAAAATTCAACTGCACTCCTTGCAGGAATCCTTACTCATACACAGAAACAATTGAAACTCATTTCCATTTACCCTTTCCTCTCAGATTTCAAACATTTAATAAAAAATCACTCATACATAGCATAAAAGCAATTGCATGACAGGAAGAGTAAAACCATGAACATACCATTCAACATACACATAAAAGAAACAAACACAACTCCATGAATCTGAATTAAACACTTCTTCTATTAACTCAAATCTCTGTACATGGGTATTTTCTCAAACATAGTTTCTTTCTATTTTTTTTATCTCTGTGTGCTCTTCTCCTGGTAATGTTCTTCTCTATCTGTTCTATCCTCTCTTCTCTGTTCTCTTCTATGTCTACAATAATACAATGAGGGTGTCTATATTTCGTTTCCCTCGCTCATTTTAATCTGTCTAATCTATGCATTAAAGCTACCTACTAGCATAAATGCCCTCTTAGTCCTTCAGACGAGAGCGGGTCGCTCAAGGTCTGATTACAATCTATTAGTATGCCTCTCCTTAACTATCACATTTAAGTTTGGCACATCCAATCTTCAAAAGTTTTTAAACAATTTATCATGTGCTCAAAACGTGTTGCGCTTGCCCCACACTCGCTTGACGTTGACGATGCTCCTGCATCAGTTTTGCACTATCATTAAGCACATACCCTACACAATACCCAAAATACCCTAACAAAATCTTGGTCATTAAGAACATAAGGAACAAAATAATGTTAGAATACCTTTTCTAATTCCCTTTTCTTGTTCCCTTCTCATTAAGCACATAAGTTACATGTTTCCTCTCCTAGCCATGGTACACACCTTGAGACCTATTCTTATTATGAAAATGTACCAATAGCTCCAAAGATACCCTACATAGATCTTGTGTGGTTTTTTAAGGATTGCATCACAATTATTAGCCTTGATAAGATTCAAATAGGGCCTAAGCACCTTATGTTCTTTGTTATACATTATGCCCAAAACTTGTGAATGGTGACCATATTCCACCCAAATTCCATATATCCCTTAGAGAGGATATGTATGGTGGTTTGAATTCTTGTCATTAAGATTAAGAAGATTTATTTAGGGCCTAAGGACCTATATTTCCTCCCTTGGCCATGGTATAGGTCTTGAAACCCACTCTTTTTATTCAAAACATATTAATGGTGCACATATTCCCAAATAGAGGCATTTTTCATATTGCAACTATATTATCAAATATTGGTGAGTCGTCAAATGAAACTATATTGAATCTTATGCAGCTATATGCAACTTATGCAACTATATTGCAACTTATGCAACTATATTGAACTATATTGCAACAATTTCGTATGCAACTATATGAAAATATGAAACTATATGCAACTATGCAACATGAAACCTATGCAACTTTATGGAGCTTATGCAACTTTATGCAACATACTGATGGTGAACATGTTCCCAAATAGAGGCATTTTTCATATTTAAACTATATTGCAACTATATTGGAACTATATTCTCAAATATTGGTGAGTGGTCAAATGAAACTATATTGCATCTTATGCAACTATATGCAACTATATTGCAACTTATGCAACTATATGGAAATATGAAACTATATGCAAATATGAAACTATATGCAACTATGCAACTATGCAACATGCAACTTATGCAACTTTATGCAACAATGTAACTTATGCAACTCTACACAACTTTACGCAACTTTATGCAACTTTACACAACTTTATGAAACAATGCAACTTACACAACTTTATGAAACAATGCAACTTACACAACTTTACGCAACTTTATGAAACTTTATGCAACTTTATGCAACATGAAACTTTATGAAACAATGAAACTTATGCAACTTTACGCAACTTTATGCAACATGCAACTTTATGCAACAATGCAACTTATGCAACTATATGCAACTTATGCAACTATGCAACTAGTAAATGTGACTTGTGCAACTATATGCAACTTACAAATGTGTGACCTATATCCTCCTAATGGCTCTAAGTTCCTTCTTAGACGCCTTGAGAGGCAACTATGATGCATAAAACCTGTGAATGGTGCGCATATGGTGTCCCAATAGCCATTATTATTATTTAAATCATACCAATGTTGCCCATCCTCCTAATTGGAGGCCTTGATATTGGTCATTAAGTGCATAAGGTTCATTTAAATCCTAATTCCCTTTTCTCCTTCCCTTGATGATGGTACAAGCCTAAACTCCCATATGTGATGTGAAAAAATACTAATGGTGTCCAAATACCACATCGAGGCCAAATATCCATTAACATTATCTACATGATCAGTCAATGGTTAGTTCATAGACCTTGAAGTGAAGAATCTTCTATTGGACCTAAGGTACCTATTTCCTCTCCTAGACATGCTACACACCTTGAGACATATTCTTATTATGAAAATGTACCAATGGTTCAAAATATACCCTACATAGATCTTGTGTGGTTGTTTAAGGACTACATCACAAATATCAACCTTGATAATATTCAAGTAGGTCTTAATCCCCTTATGTTCATTTCTATACATTATGCCCAAAACTTGTGAATGGTAACCATATCCCACCCAAATTACATATATCCCTTATAGAGGATATGTATGGTGGTTTGAGGCCTTTTTCATGGTCATTAAGATCAAGAAGATTTATTTAGGGCTTAAGTCCATTTATTTCCTCCCTTGGCCACGGTATAGGTTTGAAACCCATTCCTTTTATTCAAAACATACTAATGGTGCACATTTTCCCAAATAGAGGCATTTTCCATGGCCATTAAGCATAAAAAGGCTTCATTTAGGGAAGAAGGCCCTGATTTTCTTACCTTGGTGATGATGTAAACCTTGAATTACAAATATGGTGAAAAACAAATCCTAATGGAACCCATATCCCACTAGAAGGTCAAATATCTCTTAAATAATATCTACATGGTTATTTGAGGCCTAGTTCATGGCCCTTGAATTTGAGAACTTTCATTGTGAGCTTAATGTTCTTGTTTTCTTCCCCTAGACATGCTACAAACCTTGAGAATCATTCTTATTATGACCAAAGATCCCACACAGAGGCTAAATATTTTTGGAACTATATGCAACTATATTGAACTATGCAACATACAACTTATGAAACTTAAGCAACTTGATGGAACTTATGCAAGTTTATTCAACTTTATTGCAACTTATGAAACTATATTACATTAACTTATGCAACTATATGAAACTATATGCAACTTATGCAACTATATTGCAACTATATGCAACTTATGCTACTATATTCAACTAGGTGTGGCAATTTGAACTTTATGCGACTATATGACGAATAGGTGTGGAAATTTCAACTTTATGCAACTATATGCAACTGTGTTGGTACCAAAAAAATATATTGGCATGATAACTTATCTTCTTGTTTGAACAAGTGTAGGTACCACCAAATAGGTATCTGTTAGATCTATCTTGCATGAGTGATGATCAAGATATAGTAAGAGAGGTTGAAAGTTAGACGTGTTGTACTAGATCTATCGGTTCTAGATCAATTAGGTTGGAAAAGGTAAGGAAAAGATTTTGTACATCAATGCAATTTTTTATTGCCAATGGAGGGTAGTGTAATTATTACGTTGAGAGCATAGGTGACATTGAGTTTCGCTTGATGTATAAACATCTAGTGCATTGATGGGAACCTAGGGAGTTACCTGAAATGGACACAGATTTCTTCATTGGTGGGAGGATGTATCACATTGCTCCTTCATCCTTATATGGATTGGGGTTATTTTCCATGGATGGAATAAAGGTCAACTATGGCACTGTAACTGAATTGATGGAGTATGCCAGACCATTATACAAATACAATCATTGGTTGATGTTGGTCTGATATACGCAAAGTATGCGAAGATAGGGATTTGTCGCAAACCATATACAACTACTAAATAACAATCAAAATAAAGGGGCAACTATGTATATTGATGGAAGGCCAAAAGCTACTGGAAACATTGCGGGTGCAACCAGTGGCAACAACTAAGAAACCAAATTGCATATTTGACGCACGTGAAGGAAATCGTATATTTGTATGTGCAACAAAAACAATAGTTCCAGGTGAAGAGTTGTTGATCGATTACAACTTAAATCAAATAGATGGAGAGGGTGACCATGAAAAGGCACCCAGTTCACCTCAGCCGGTAAATTCTAAATACAGTGAAAAATTATGACTACAACAACTAAATTTCAGAAATTTCATTATTTGTTTTTCTGTTTTTAATGCAATATTTTATTTTCTTAATGTTACAGGTGAATTTCATAACTTTTATTGATTGATTTATTATGTCAACATCTATCCAGGGTGGCCATGGTATAAAATCACCTGCTACATCTCTCCAGGGTGACCGTGGAAATGCACCCATTGTGCCTCAGCAGGTAAATGTTAAATACAGTAACAACTTCTGACTACAACAACTAAATTTCTGAAATTTCATTATTTTTTTCTAATATTACTCCAATATTTCATTTTTTAAATGTTACAGGTGAATTTCATAACTTTTGTTGATTGATTTATTGTGTCAACTTTTGTCCAGGGTGACCATGTCCGAGTTTCACCCACTAMATCTCTCCAGGGTGACCGTGGAAAGGAACCCATTGTGCCTCAAAAGGTAAATGCTAAATATAGTAACAACTTATGACTACAACAACTAAATTTCTGAAATTTCAATATTTTTTTCCTCATATTACTCCAATATTTCATTTTTTAAATGTTATAGGTGAGTTTCATAACTTTTGTTGATTGATTTATTGTGTCAACTTCTGTCCAGGGTGACCGTGTCTGAGTTTCACCCGCTACATCTCTCAAGGGTGATTGTGGAAAGGCACCCATTGTGCCTCAACAAGTAAATGTTAAATACAGTAACAACTTATGACTGCAACAACTAAATTTCTGAAATTTCATTATTTATTTTCCTGATATTACTCCAATATTTCATTTTTTAAATGTTACAGGTGAATTTCATAACTTTTATTTATTGATTTATTGTGTGCACTTCTGTCCAGGGTGACCGTATCCGAGTTTCACCTGCTACATCTCTCCAGGGTGACCATGGAAAGGCACCCACAGTGCCTCACCAGGTAAATGCTAAATACAATAACAACTTATGACTACAAAAACTAAATTTCTGAAATTTTGTTATTGTTTTTCTGATATTACTGCAATATTTCATTTTTTTAATGTTAGAGTTGAATTTCATAAATTTTGTTGATTGATTTATTGTGTCAACATCTATCCAGGGTGACCATGTCTAAAAATCACCCTTTACATCCATCCAGGGTCACCGTGGAAAGGCACCCATAGTGCCTCACCAGGTAAATGTTAAATACAGTAGTAACTTATGACTACAACAACTAAATTTCTCACTTGTTAAAGTTCATCTCATTAATTTTATTCATCAATGTATTATGACATGGTCAATGTGGGAAGGCTCCCATAGAGGATATTGATGAAGACAAAATATTTTATTCGAAAAACCCAATGACAACTGTAACGAAGGCCTTGAAGAAGGCTAACATTGAATATCTAGGTTTGATTAGCAATTGATTAGTAAAATGCCCCTGACACGGGAGGACAGGGAAAGAATTGTAGAGCTAAAAACTACAATAACTAATTTTGGGGTAAGTGACATATTTCCATATTTTTATTAGCTATGACAATTTCATATCTGTTTTCTAGTTTTATATTTTGTATATGATCTAATAAATAAAATTTTTCCATTTGTAGGAGTTTTTAAACCCCGTGCGTGGGGAACCTGTTGATCCTGCAACTACTATAGGTAGCAGTGATGGTCCAATGAAAAAAAAAGGTCGACATAGCAAAGTGAAAGTGAGTATTGTTTATCCTCCTGAGGTTCCCCTCTAATCCATTGATGAGCGGGGTGATTTTGACTGGCATGACATGTCAGAGCATGATGAGCCAGAGCCTGGGACTCCACATGATGACTCTGGAGGGGAACATAGTGTAGGTGCACAAGATACTGTTATGGATGGAGAAAATGAATTAAAAGCACTTGGTCACTAGATTTCACCTTTCTGGTGGATGACGCATGTGTTCTGATAAAGATTCAGAAGAATGCAGGTAATTGTCCCATTAATTGATTCATTTTTTTCGTGAAATTGAAATGGAAATTTGTTGAGATTATTATAAATTAATGGATAACATGTTTTTGCAGGAAACAATGTTTTCTATAGAAAATTACATGACAAAGCATTGGAGTTGTTTGGCCCCACCATTTGCACACGGTGGAATGACCAAGATAGCTAAAAGAAAGATGATTTAATAGATCACATGGTAAACTTGTTCAACAACACTTTCAACGATAAAGTGGTTGTTGGACACACCTACCACACTTAGAGGGGGGGGTGAATGCGTGTGGGGATCTTTTTCCCAAAACTTCCCTCTTACATAAAACTCATTAATTAGCATCCGACATTTACTCATTACTCATTGTTGTCATTAATAATCAGTTAGATGTGAATACATATCAACAACATACATCATCAATATATCATCAACAAATCATCTCCACAAGGAACACAATGAACACAAGATATATGTACAGTTTTTCTTTTTATTGTGGACTTCAATCCATGGGTTTTTTAGCAACAACTGAATAGAGTACAACTCTACAAGAGAACCAAATCTATATGAAATAATCATCTTACATTCTCATCACCAACTGAGGTGAGGCAACAATCCTCAATAAATATCAATCTGTACCATAAACAAGAGCATCAACCATGCACCAACCTGTGCCAAACAACCTGTAATCAACTTGTACCATAAAAAAGTGCATCCAACCATGTACCAAGTATATAAAAATCATGTGTCAACTACTCATCAAAAGGAACTCATCAATTTGTACCAAAATCATCAACTATACACCTCATGTATGTGCCAACTCATCAATTGTTTGTCTCAACCATGACTAGTTTTGGATTAGTCAACAACCCTAACTTGAAATAATCATAACTTTGTGCCTGTACTAAATAAATATATGAAACTGATACACAATGTTCTTCGGTGTGTTTTATACAATTCCTCCAAGTGGCACTACTTGAAACCTCTCATAAAAGGAGTTATAGCAAAAATGGCATACCTTGCTGAATTCTGGCTTATTCTAGAGAGAGACCTTGTAAAGTGTGCCCCGCAAACAATATTTGATGAAATGATATGAAACTGTTACAGAGCCTACTACAGACTATAATATAATCTACACATGTGGTCTCACTAAATTTTTATATGTTATGAATAATTTATGATGTTTTTACCCCAAACACTTGATTTTGACTAGTTTCACGACTAGCCACAAACCCTATTTTCCACGGAGTGTAACTCCCAAAATAAAACAACCCACAAGATGAATTTTTAACCATAGATACTTGGATATGTTTTCTCACTTGAATATCAATTTCAGGATCTGAATCATTATAGAAAAATAGTTATAGAAAAAATGTTGAGATGACCTGAAAATAACATACCTTAGAAAGAACCATCAAAAGAATTTATCCTTCCTTGCATTTCGGCCTTCTTTTCTTCACTTTCCTTAGAATTTAGGATTATATATCCTTTTTTACCTTATTCGCCTATAGATCTTCAATATCCTCAAGTGTTCCACAACAAAAATGCTCAAGAATCTCTCACAAGAAGCTCTCCATCAATACTCCAAAATATATTCCCACAAGAAGCTCTCCATTGGTCCACAAAAAGGATTATCTACAAGATACCATTGTTATCTTATTTATACTTTCATACTTTAGGTCACTTAACCCATTTTTAGGTCACTTAACCCATTTCTAGGTCACTTAACCTATTTTTCTTATTTTAGGGTTAACCACTTTCCATAAATAGAAAGTTCTC
>JZKD02S1304746.1:393424-408431 GCA_000966675.3 Picea glauca
AGTGCCTTGATTATTTGTAGGGGCTATATATATATATATATATATATATATATACTATAATCTTTTTCAATCTAAAAGATCTACACATTTTCTCTAACATCCATCTTTCAATAGAATATTACAATATTACAATTGTATACCATATTACAATGTAATATGGGATTATAATATGGCATTACCATATTACAATGTAATATGGTAATACCATATCTCATGTAAATGTTTTTTTAAAAACCTAAAGTCATCATTGCAATATCGACGATAATTCGTCGGAAACAAATTTTTATTTTGAACAATCGTGGCAATACGGACGAAAGTTCGTTGCAATTTGCCACGGTTTTTCTTCGCACATACAACAACTACATCCTAAGTTTGGTCTTGAGATACATTTTCGTCGCTATTTCCATGGAATTTTGTCGCAAGTTTCCACGGTTTTGTGTCGCACATACAACATCTGCGTCGTAATTTTTTGGCTTGGCATAAATTTGCGTCACAATTGTGACGAAGTTTCATCATGATTGACACGGTTCTTTGTTGTAATTGTGACAAAATTTCGTCGTAATTGCCGCAGCATCCCGCTCTGGCACACTGAGTGAACTTATTCTTTGAAGGTACGTGATCCAGATTATTGTGCAATTAAAACTTTTGATTTTGATTATGAGGCATTATGGGTTGATGCCATGTTGTTTTACCACTTTGACATAGACAGGTGTTATTGACTCAGTTTTACTGAGTGTGCAAGATTACGGAACTAGAGGATGTCGAGGCATCGATGGAACCTCTTGGAATCCGGATCGAGTTGGGGAGTGTACCATTGGGGTTTGATTGTTTTACTGTGATATTAGTGCATCTGATTAAGATGATATGATATGAATATATTCTCACATGATTTGTTGATGATGCAAGATGACGATAGCTTGCCGAACAGACTCACATATGGAGTAAAGGGGTCATGCACGAATACCAGAGATGATGAGGGAGAGGTGTCAACAACATCCTTGCCACAGCCTACTAGCACTCCCGCCGTGGCTCGAACTGTAGGTTACCGATTACCTAGTTCGAGAGGACCCACGATGTCATGAGGGAAGACTGCGATAGTCACTGGCGATGATTTTAAGGGGCGCACAATAAGGTGGGGGCCTTATTCCTTAGAATCCCTTAGTCTCCCACAATTTGACCTGGCAGAGTGTTGACTCTAGGGTTATTGATGCCTAACAAATCAGTCAAGAGGCGAGTGGCACCCTTGGAGCACCTAGTGCATCTTAAAGGGCACGTTGTGTTGTTGATGATAGAGGGATGAACCTAGATGGCCCTAAGACAAATAACATGTTAAGTTATTTTTAAAACAATTTCCCTAATTAAATGTCGCTCAGTACGAAATTTAAGACCTAAGTCTAAATTACACTAGTGGTAAAATTTTGTCTTCTATAAATAATAATAATAATAATAATAAAATCTACTTAAACAATAATTATGATCTTCGTTAAATCTTGTAACATGAAGGGAGTAAGAAATTTAATTTATTCATAGAAAAATAAAATTATGTTGGATTAAAATTTAAAAGGAGAATTAATTGTTTTATTACCTTAATAAATTAAAGTATGCTAATTAAATAAGAAAAGGGAAAAAGGGTTAATTTTCACACCTCCCTTTTTGAGTTCTTAGTAAAAAGGGGAAAGAGGGAAAAATAAAAAAAATAGGAAACTAAGGAAAAGAGGTAACATGGAAAGGGAAAAAGGGGAACTTAAGGGAAAAGGTGGAAAGTCAACTTAGTAAATAATCTACAATTTAAGAGCTTTCTAATTTTAAACTGAATTAGCAATTTCATAATAAGGAAAGCCTTTAAACCATGTAAGGGAATTTGGGGACACATAGGAGTGATTCTAGGAGTAACTCTAGGTGCGTGAGGGAAATAAGTTAATTAAATAATTAAAGAAATTAATTAATGGAGGAATGTAGGGGATGGGGGACACTTGTACCGAGAATAATTTTTAGGAATTTATCTTTAAAATTTTAATTAAATGAGATTTTTGGAAAGAAGCGAAGTTCAAAACTCTATAAAATGAAGGAAGGAGAAGGATGCGGGGGGATCTTCTGTTTGCATAATGTTATGCTACAAAAATATCTACTTGACTGATTTACTTGTGGGAGTTGGGGATACCCAGCTCGGAGAGGAGTGGTAGATTGACCTTGTGAGGTGAGATGGAAGCTAGTCGAAATATCTGGATAGTGTGTGTGGCCCCTTTGTGGCTCGGGAGGGCAAGGGGGAAGAAGATTACCCCTAGCATTGGAAGGGAGGTACCGGTGAAGTCTCAACGGTTGGTGAGTGGGAGTTTCACGGAGCACGCAGATGACACTCAGAGTAGGCGAACAGGCAATGGTATGTTTCTTCGTTTGAATGGTAGATTTTTGTAGGATTTATGATTTGGATCTGCTTGTTTATTGGGTAGGTGAACTGGTTGTCTAGTTTCATGACTGAAATTTTTATAGCCTATCTGATTGATTGGTTGATTGATTTCCCATTACCTTCATTTCCCTCATGTTGTGATCGCCCTGTGGTGTTGATTGTGACCTTGAGGTTGTTTATCCTTTGTCCTTAGCTCGTAAGTCCTCACCTGAGAAGTCGGCCAGGAGCCTGATCTATAGTCGTCGCCTTAGAATTAAAAGACCTAAGGATCTCAACGCCCCACTTTTCTATGCGAGGATGATGAAGTGAACGACGAACCTATCAGCCATCCACCTCTATTGTTGTTCTTGGCTGAAGGTTTGCCTTGCACCTCGATGTGTTCCATTAACCCTGCACTATGATTGTTGGTGAAGTTCATCCTTAAACTCAGTCGGTTATATTTCCTTATTGTCAGATTTCCACCCTGTCTTTATGCTTGATGGATCCATTTTAAACTAATGATTGTTCTTGGAAAATTTTTAAAATCGACGTGTAATGGTGTCCTAGATTGGCAACATAAAAAAGAAAAAAAATGATCCCTTCCTCTCTGCAAAAAAGAATTTATGGCCTGTGATTGAGGTTTCTATTCATCACATTCGGCTCACTGTCTCTTATCTGCGTACCTTTTGGAGGATGGATTTTCCTCATGCTCTTATTTCAAAGAAAAATGACTATTTTACCTCCATTGAGTTATTGGGTACCCCATGAAAAAAAAATAAAAAAAAATGGAACCCTTGCCCTGGCTACGTGGAACCATGTGTTGACTGTGTAATGTTTTTCTGCATTGGGTTGGGATTTTTATGTGACTGCAACTATTTAGCTGGAATCCATCCCTCTACCTTGCTCGATTTTATGCCTGAATTTACTTGCTGGAATCGAATTGATTACCTGCATTTAGCCTTTCTTTACTTTTATTTTTATTGTTGTGTGCATTTTAGAATGTCATTCGATGAAGGTTGCAGTGATGAATAGTCCATGTACTATTGTGATTTCTCTCTCTCTTGGGTTGTTTGACACCTCTTAGATCCAACGTAAACCAATGCTTATGCCGTTAGATTCAAAAGATCTTTAAAAAACACATCCGAATCGTAGGAAGTCGTGAGGTTTGGTAGGAATTGAGAAGAAAGAAAGGACAATGTCAACCTCAATAATTTCCTCGGACTTATACACTTTTTGCAAGCTTCATCCCATATTCCTAATTTGTGCAATTCATGCTTTTTCCATTGAAACATCAGAGCACTCCTCCAGTCATTTTACTCGATTGCATTCTCTCTAATATTTGCATTCCAATTCTTTTGTCTTTCCGCAATCTAGTGTATTGGACTGAGTATTGTCAAATGTCATTATCGGTTTTGTTTTTCCTTATTTTAATTGGGTGGTTGCCTGTGTTTTTTTTTCTTTATTTTTAATGACAGTTGGACGCTTGGTGAAGTGTCTCACCCCACTATGGGCTTTCCCCTTGGCACCTGGTGTTGAGACCTCGTACTGTCAGGTGAACTTATCCTCAGTCTTGGCACACCTAATTTCTCCTGACTTGCTGCCTTCTCGCAAATGTCATCCCTGTTTTTTTTTGGCTACATGAAACTTGGTTGTGGGCTATTGATCAGACTTGAAGGAAAGATGATTGTATACGATAGCCTTACACCCATCCCATCCCTTTATTGTCTTATCAGATCGAATGTATACAACCTCTATGTAGTCGTTCAGTTGCTTATGTTAATGACGATTATGAGCATTGTTGAGGATTAAGCATAGCAATATTGTTCTAATGCACAAACCATAAACGCCATTTAAACTACATTCTAACTCCCCCCACCACTCTACTTAAAACAAAAATATCATAGTGGCCAACTAGTGGAACAACAAAATCTCATTAGTTCAATTACAGTATGCCATTAATTATTCTCCTAGTTTGGTTGAATTTTCTGTTACACTCAATTTTTTTTACAACAATAAATTACCTTGTCTTAGTCAGCGATTTACTTGGGGTTGCAAGTCATTTCCTTTTACCTAGTCGTGGATAGCACTAAGCCTATCAATTTGACAACAACGATTAGATATCCATGCTTTATTGACTACGGGGTAACATATTTCTAATGCCATGATATGGTTAATTTATAATTATTCAATATCTATTGTTAATCTATTCAAACTTGCTCCAATTATTGCATTAAATGTTAATTTTAGATGGTAATGGTAGTCAAGGCTCTATTATGGATTAAATTAGAATGGTCAATAGATTTTGATGATGGACATAGTATTTAAACTTGCTATTGGTTGTATTTAGTGTCTAAATCGATTGTTGATGAATGACTAGTTTAGAATTTAGAAAAGCTAGTTAGATTATAATTAATGATTAATTATATTGTTAATTATTAATCCCATCGAAGTTCAGACTTGTATAGTAAGGTCCATTAAATGTTGAATTAGATGGTACCTTGATGACACTTTGTAATTTAAAATTGCGCAATGAATTTGTTTTAAGGCTAATTTAGTTTGTACCTTGATGATATTTGTACTTTAGACATGCTAAGTTGGGCTCGTAATAGATGATTAAAATAGACTATAATTATTGTCTAGCTTGACTCAATGATTGATCAGGATATTGGCAATGTCGTTTTTATCTTGCGCTTCACTTTGCGAGTGTTGATGTTCATTCTAATTAATGTTTGTACTTGGTCTTGTAATTATTTAATGTGCTCGGTTGCTTGTTGTAAGAGACTAGTTACTTGTGTAATTGTTTGAGTGCGTGGGGTTGTTAGGATGATTGTCCTTAGATTAGTAGGCTTCGTCTTCTTGTGTCGGGCAGGATGTAGAAGCCTCCTTGTACCTCATAATAGTTTCCGGCCTTGAGACCTTAAATGGTCAAAATCGATGGGAACCTGGGCTTGAGCGTTGCTTATGTGTCCTGGAGATCCTAACCATTGCAGGGTAGGACGGATGGGTAGTCATTCTTAGTCTTCTCAGTTGAATGTGGTACATTTCTTCCAGTTTTTGATGTGCTTCTTATGTTGTTATGTTGTTTTCCCATGATTTGCATGCGTCATGTTTGTCGTCATGTGGAAATGTTGAGTATAATGCCCTTATTACCCTTCTACACACACAAAAAAAAAAAAAAATTCCACTTGTTATGTGAGGCTCGTTGTCATATCAACAAGAGGGATGTTACATATGGTATCAGAGTGGGTTCAACTCACAACTTGGGATCTCTACAGATTTCGTTGATATGATTTTATTATAAGGTTACTAATTGAGTTGACTTGTATTCATGCAAGATATCATGGTTAGAGGACGCTGCGGAAGTAGACGATGGGATGCTAGGCAAGAATGTGCGATGCCTCTAGTAGTATCCACACCTGAGGGGTCTAACCCCTAGGGAGATGTGCAGGTTTTTGGATAGGAGAAGATAGCAGCTGGTGATATAGTCAGAATGATGAGATCTTTTCAGCGCATGTCTGAGGCTCTGATCAGCCGTTTGGATAGAGATGAGGTCAAATTTCCCAATTTCTTTGGTGCCCCGGATGGTGCAGCCACCGAAGCATGGTTGGAGAACATGACAATTTGCTTCGCACTTCGTGATTATACCTCCAACATGAAGGTCTGCATGGTTGTCTGTCAACTGAAGGGGAGCACTATTCTATGGTGGAATATGCTCCTACCATAGTTGAACATGACCGTCGAAGATGTGTCATGGGAATTATTGGAGTAACGATTCCGATAGCGGTACCTTTAAGAGGAATTCATTAAGCGTCGGCTCAATGAGTTCAATGCCTTACGACAGGGAGGTTGTATGGTGCCCAAATATGAGGCCCATTTTATGGAGCTTCTCCGGTATGCTCCACACCTTAACATTGAGAAACTTAAGGTCAACATGTTTGTGTTCAGCCTTAACGACAACATATGTGAAAAGGTTAGGATTTTGATGCCTCAAACCTTGCATGATGTTATCCAGAAGGCCCTCATAGCAGAGGAGGAGCTTATTAGCGGGGGTCAGATCAGGAATCTAGTGAGATCAGTAGGGTAGGTTTCATTTGGATCACAGCAGCATCAGACACTAGCCAAACATACAGTGGGATATCAGGGCTTCCAGAGGGGATCCACTTTCAGTACCCCCCGGTGACAGACGCCTCAATAGTAGACACCTTATTGGGGACCACAGCATCAATAGCAGCGTCGCCCGTAGCAGGAATAGTTTAGGCCTGCTCAGCAGAACAGACCAGGATTCCAGGCCGGTGGGTTGTCATCTTCTACTTCGGGTACCATGACTACTGGGCCGAAGAAGGTGTGTTCGATGTGTGGGGAGCCACACTACTAGCGTGACTGTCCTGTGGATAGGACCAAAGTGTCTGGATCAGTTGGACCCACTACCATGGGAGATATGGGAAAGGTCCATCAGATTCATGCAACGATGAATAACCGCCAGGCAAAGCATCAGTCGACTATTCTCGAGATGATAGGTACCTTCACTGACTAGACCCTTAGTATTTTGATAGATCCTGGTGCTACCAAAAGTTTCATTTCTTGTGTAGCTCTAAAAAGGATTAAGGTAAAGGTAGTAGAATAGGATGAGTTTATCATCATGGAGATGGCTTCGGGAGCCAAAAAAAAGGTTGGAGGAAAGGTTATGAGATGTATCCTTAACCTGGGAGAGTTTGTCACCAGGGCCAACCTATACATCATGATCCTAGGATCTTATGATGTCGTGATTGGTATGGACTGGTTGGAATCGCATGAGGCGATACTCAACATTAAGACAAAATAGTTGAGCTTGGTAGATGACGAGGGACAGAGACATGTGATTGTAGGATGGAACCAGGGAGTTTCCCTAAGGTTCATCTCTTCCTTACAACTATGGAAGAGTATGCGAAAGGGGTGCAAGATTTATGTGATCCTTGCGTTAAATGAGAAGGGAGTAGCGGAAGGTCTGGAACACCTTCATGTGGTGAAAGAGTTTGTTGACATATTTTCAGAGGAGTTACCTGGGATGCTGCCAGAGAGGGAGTTGGAGTTTACCATAGACCTAAAACCGGGGACTGAACCGATAGCAAGAACGCCTTATCAGATGTCAACATTGGAGTTACAAGAGTTAAAAATGAAACTGAAGGAGTTGTTGGACCTGGGACTGATACGTCGTAGCGTGTTAGTGTGGGTTGCACCTGTTATTTTCATACGGAAGAAGGATGGTTCGTGGAGGCTCTGCATTGACTACCGTCAATTGAACAAGACCATGATCAAGAATCAGTATCTGTTGCCGAGAATCGATGATCTGTTCAATCAAATGAAGGGTGCAACAGTGTTCTCGAAGATCGACTTACGATCAGGATACCACCAGTTGTTGATCAAGGAGGATGACGTCCCTAAGATCGCCTTTAATATGAGGTTTGGACATTATGAGTTTACTTTTTTACCGTTTGAACTGAAAAACGCCCCAGGGGTATTTATGAGTTTGATGAATGGGGTGTTCCATGAATACTTGGACAAGTTCATCCAAGTATTCATTGACGATATTTTGATCTACTCTCGGGCAACGAAGGAGCATGATGAGAACTTGAGCTTGGTACTATAGTGTATGCGATAGCACAAATTGTATGGGAAGTTGTCCAAATGCTCATTTTATCAAATGAAGATTCACTATTTAGGGCATGTCATCTCCAGTGAAGGCATCATCGTGGATCCAACAAAGGTCGAGGCTATCATGGAATGGCCTAGACCGACGAATGTCTCGGAAGTGCATAGATTCATGGTTTTAGAAGGACACTATCGAAGGTTCATCGAGGGATTTTTGAATATAGAAAGTCCAATCACGGAGTTGCTGAAGAAGAACAAGAAGTTTGTATGGACCGAGAAATGTGCGGAAGAATTTCAGAGGCTGAAGAAATTGTTGACAACAACACTAATACTAAAGGTCCCAGACATGGACATGGACTTCTTGGTATGCACTGACACATCCAAGGAGGGATTAGGTGGGGTCTTGATGCAAGACGGACGAGTGATTGCTTACATTTTGAGGAAACTGAGAAGGCATGAGGAGAACTACGCGATGCACAATTTGGAGTTATTAGCCATCGTATATGCCTTGAAGGTTTGGAGACACTACCTTGTTGGATGAAAATTTGAACTAAGGACTGACAATTGTGGACTACAACACATATTTATTCAAAGTGACCTGAACGTGCAACAACAACATTGGTCGAAATTTCTTAGCGAGTACGACTTCGAGATTACTTACATAAAGGGAAGAGTGAACCGAGTGGTGGATGCATTGAATCAGAGGCCACGCATCTTTTTGGTGTTGCCTCTTTAGACGAATCTACATGAAAAGATTCTAACTTTACAACGTGATGATAACTGGTACAAAGAGGTTGATGGTTTTATCGGAAAAAACACAATGATGGTACCACAATTTGAAGTATTTTCATTTGATAGCGATGGTTTATTGAGGTTTAAAAATCATATCTACGTACCGCCGAATGACAAGTTTAGGATGTTGATCCTAAATGAGGCTCATAGAGAAGTTTACATGGCTCACCTGGGAGTCACGAAGATGAGGGAATACCTTAAATCCTTATTCTTATGGAAAGGAATGAAGACARACATAGTCAACTATGTGGCCATATGTTTATAATGTCAGCAGGTAAAAGTTGAACATAGACACCCAACATGATTACTACAACCACATGCTATTCCAGAATCAAAATGSGAGGTTATTTCGATGGATTTTATTGTTGGATTGCCACTGACGGCAAGGAGACATGACTTGATTTTCATAGTAGTAGACACTTCGAYGAAGAGTTMTCACTTTATTAATGTGCGTATGACGTATCAGGCACCTGACGTAGCTATAGTTTTCATTAGTGAGATTGTGAGGCTGCATGGAATGCCTAAGCGGATTATATCTGATCGAGGATTGGTGTTTACTGGACGATTTTGGATGAGTTTCCAAGAGGACTTGGAAACCTAACTTAACCTTAGTACTTTGTATCACTCAGATACTGATGGAAAAACCGAATGAACAAACCAAACCTTAGAGGACATGTTGCACATGTACGTGATGGACCAACAAAAGAATTGGGAATAATTCTAGCCGCTAGTGGAGTTCGCTTACAACAATAGTTACCAGAGCACCATTAAGATGGAGCCTTTCGAGTTTCTTTATGGGCGACCATGTCGGATGCCTTTGAGTTGGGATCGTCTTGAGGATAGGGTCCTGGTGGGACCAAAATCGATCCAAGAAATGGAAGAGAAAATGAAAACAATAAGACAAAGGATTAAAGAAGTGCAGGATCGATAGAAGAGTTATGTCAATGCGCACCGTCTCGATCGTAGTTATGAGGTCAACGATTGAGTATTCTTGCGGGTTAAACCGAATAAAAGTTCAATCAAGTTTGGGAAGGGAGCTAAGATCTCTCCTAGGTTCGTATGACCTTTCGAGATTGTGGAGAGAAAAGGGCCCGTGTCCTATCTACTAGCCTTGCTTGATTCTTTGACGCGTATGCACAATGTTTTTCATGTATCTATTTTGAGACATTATATTAGTGATCCTACACATGTTATTGACATGACTTCCTTCCAGGTATCGGACAAGGGAGTGCTCATGGCTGAGCCGGTCCGCATCTTGGATCATCGCGTTTGACAACTACGACGTCGAACAGTAGATCAGGTCAAGGTCTAGTGGGACAATTATAGTCCACACTCAGTGACCTAGGAGGACGCATATGATATGCGCCAACAATTTCCATTTTTGTTTGATATATAGATATATGATACAGTGATGCACTTTATTTCGAGACTTATACTGTGAAACTTCGGGACGAAGTTTAGATCAAGAGGGGGTGTATGTAACATCTTGCTCTGGCACACTGAGAAAACTTATTCTTCGAAGACACTTGCTCGCAAGTGATCCAGATTATTATGTATTAAAACTTTTGATTTTGATTATGAGGTGTTATGGGTTGATGCCATGTTGTTTTACCGCTTTGACATAGACAGGTGCTATTCACTCGGTTTTACTGAGTGTGCAGGATTACGGACATAGAGGATGTCGAGGCATCGATGGAACCCCTTGGACTTTGGATCAAGTCGAGGAGTGTACCGTTGGGGTTTGATTGTTTTACTGTGATATTATTGCATCTGATTAAGATGATATGATATGAATATATTCTCACATGATTTGTTGATGATGCAGACTGATGATAGCTTGCCGACCAGACTCACATATGGAGTAAAGGGGTCACACATGACTACTAGAGATGATGAGGGAGAGTTGTGGACAACAACCCTACCATAGCCTACTAGCACTCTCGTGGTGGCTCGAACTGTAGGTTAATGATTACTAAGTTCGAGAGGACCCACAATGTCGTGAGGGTAGACTGCCAAAATTGCTCATGATGATTCTAAGGGGCGTGCAATAAGGCGGGGGCCTTATTCCTTTGAAACCCTTAGTCTCCCACAAGTTCACCTGGCGGAGTGTTGACTCCAGGGGTTATTGATGTGTACCAAATCAGTCAAGAGGTGAGTGGCACCCTTGGGGCATGTAGTGCATCCTAAAGGCCACATCATGCAAAGGAACAAATGAGGCGAGTGGCACCCTTGGAGCACCTATTGCATCCTGAAGGGCACATTGCATTGTTGATGATAGATGGATGAACCTATATGGCCCTAAGACAAATAACATGTTAAGTAATTTTTAAAACAATTTCCCTAATCAAATGTCGCCCAATACGAAATTTAAGGCCTAAGTCTAAATTACGCTAGTGGTAAAATTTTGTCTTCTATTAAAATAATAATAATAATAATAAAAATAATAAAAATAAAAATAAAAACAACTTAAACAATATTTATGATCTTCGTTAAATCTTGTAACATGAAGGGAGTAAGAAATTTAATTTATTCATAAAAAAATAAAATTATGTTGGATTAAAATTTAAAAGGGGAATTAATTGTTTTATTACCTTAATAAATTAAAGTATTCTAATTAAATAAGAAAAGGGAAAAAGGATTAATTTTCACACCTGCCTTTTTGAGTTCCTAGTAAAAAGGGGAAAGAGGGAAAAATAAAAAAAAATAGGAAACTAGGGAAAAGAGGTAACATGAAAAGGGAAAAAGGGGAACTTAAGGGAAAAGGTGGAAAGTCAACTTAGTAAATAATCTACCATTTAAGATCTTTCTAATTTTAAACTGAATTAGCAATTTCATAATAGGGAAAGCCTTTAAAACCTGTAAGGGAATTTGGGGACACCTAGGAGTGATTCTAGGAGTAACTCTAGGTGGGTGAAGGAAATAAGATAATTAACTAATTAAAGAAATTAATTAATAGAGGAATGTAGAGGATGGGGGACACTTGTACGGAGAAGAATTTTTAGGAATTTATCTTTAAAATTTTAATTAAATGAGATTTTTGGAAAGAAGGGAAGTTCGAAACACTATAAAATGAAGGAAGGAGAAGGATGAGGGGGGATCTTCTGTTTGTGTAATGTTACGCTGCAGAAATATCTACTTGACTGATTTACTTGTGGGAGTTGGGGATACCCAGCTCAGAAAGGAGTGGTAGCTTGGCCTTGCTAGGCAATATGGGAGCTATTCGAAATCTATGGATAGTGTGTGTCTCCCCTTTGTGCCTTGGGGGGCTAAGGAGGAGGAAGAGTGATCCGTAGGATCTTTTAATGACTTATGGTTGAGTTTTAATTTTGCATGCGTTAATTAACCATTTGAGAAACTTAGTGAAAGAATGAGAAAAGAAGAGGAATTATAACAGCCATATACACATTTGCAGATCTAAAATGAAATAATAAACAACAAAACCATAACACGCATATTGATAACGGAGTTCGACACAACTTTGCCTACGTCTTCGGGCCTTTGTCTCTGTGGGGGAGGCTTCTTTATTTCTGTTCAAAAGCTCAAAAGTACATCGATGCAATGCCAAATGGCTACAATACTGATCTCGTCATGTTCTTCCAGATCTCTAGAACTCTGCAAAGAAAACAACATGCAAAACGGACATCCGGAGCTCCCATAAATGATCCGACAACTTCTCCTTCTCAAAAGCTTCTCTGCATCAAAATGGCTTTGGATTGGATTTTCTTCAGCATAACTCTGCTCTGACTGCTCTCCCATGGCCTCAAACATGCCTGGTTTATATATCTTTGAAGTTGGTTTCTCATCTCCAACTTCCTCCAAGAATTTGGGCTCCAAAAATTCCCAATATCCCCCCAAAATGGAGAGAATCAACTAAAAATAGGCATATTTAATAATAAAAACCCAAAATTTGGCATAAAAACCCAAATGGAAAATAAATTATGGGTGCAGCCCCCAATAGGCACGCTCCTAGTCATATATGTCGGCCCATGTGGCTACGTGCTCATGCACTGGCCCTTTTCCATTGGCTCCCACTCCCGGTCTTATGGCGCATAAATAGAACCGTGGCTGGTGGTTATAACAAACCCTGCGCCCGAATGTGGATAGGCCCCGGCCCTGTGGGATCCTCCCAGGATATAGGGGCTTACCCTATCCATATATACCTGCCATGTTACCTTCCACTCCTGGTCATGGTCGAGTGGTTATGATATATGTCGAGGGCTGGGGCTAAGCCCTGACCCTTTTTCCCGTCGTTTGAACCTTTAAATGAATTCAAATGTATTTTATGTCGTTGGTATAATAAGAACCATTGGCCGGGCGGGCGGTTAACCCAACCCTGCCAGTCCGTTGCCCACCGGGAGGTCACGGGTTCGACCCTCGGCTATGCCATACCAATTTTACATATAGACCAATAACCAATCATGGGGTGCCATGTGGCAGCCCACGATTGGGCCACGTGGCACCTTTACAAATAACCACAACACTGACACGCGTCAATCGCTGATTGGCCCATTTGTGTGCCACATCAAACTACCATACTTCCATGTCACGTTGCCACATCATCCATGTCGTACTTCTCTTTCAGCCTGCCATATTAGCTGCTGACATCATCTGTGCCACGTGTCACCCTTACAGTGGTGACACGTGTCACCTCTAGATTGGTCCATCCGTACGCCAACTCATCCTGTCACATTTTGCCACATGTCATCACCCGAGGATGCCACATGTAATCTACTGGAGATGCCACATCACCTGTGAGGACCGTACGGTCTGCACATTCAGCATGACACGTGGACTGTATGGACTGTACAATCATCCCCTTTTTTTTACCTGTTTGGCTTTTCGGACAGAACGCGATATCATCTCCATACGGAGCCCGTTTGACAAAGTAAATATACCACCGGAATCAGGAAGACGATACAGACACAATGGTACTAGTTTCGTCGCATTCCGAGCACTTTCATTTTTGAGCATTTTTCAAGCCCTGTCAGGCTTCTGGATCCGATTCCAGATCACACCTCCCCACAAAAAGACATTTTGGTCCCCAAAAGGTTACTGACCAATCAACAAGATTGGGATAGGCCACCCGACTTTCTCTCTATCTCTGAACTCTGTCCTATGCACCTGTCTCATCAAGATCAACTGTAACACAATCATGACAACTGATAGTATATTGTTAGCCATTTGAACCTTGTTACATCTTACTGAAGCCATTATCATCCATGTAGAAAACATTGCTAATGACAGCATAAAAAATATGACTGTAATTGAACTGATATACTTAAGATACTTGCACGACATGAGCTTATCTTGAAGCAACTTAAGATTGATTTTCCATTTAACAACCATGTCTTGTTCTTGCTTAAGATCAATTACTTCATTTGAAACAATTATTGGTTTTTTGCTTGCTTGCACTGCCTTCGTTAATTATTCCATTGTTTGAAGTGTTTTATTTTCTTTTTCTTTAACATGATGAGCATGAACCACATAATCATGACCTGCTTTAGTGAACTGATATTGATTCTTTGTCCTGTAGAAGATTGCCTTACGATCATATAAATATGGGCTACCTAAGACCATTCCACATTCTCTTAACGACACTACATCACAAGTTACTTCGTCCACATACTTAGATGAAATTTCAAATTTGATTGTGCACTGCTTTGTTATGTGCATCTAATGATGATTGCTTATCCATTTAAGTGTGTAAGGCTTATGATGAGTTTGTGTTTTTAATCCCAATTTCTTAACCAATTCTTCTAAGATTAGATTAGATTGAGATCCATTGTCAATTAATGTGTTTATCTTAGTGTGTCGCATGATTACCCTTATATGAAACAAATTGCTACTACAATCAATCTCTTCACCAAATTTACCTGTCATACCAACCAATGAAATCTTAGATTCATCACCTGAATCCGATCCCAAGTTTGTGGGTTTTGATGTCGTTGCCACTATTTGCATTCCCTTCTTTTCTTTGAACCACTTTGGCCTCTTCTCGGGATGAAACTACCAACATTTTTCCTCGTCATGTCCCTCTTTCTTGTAATGCTTGCAAGAGGGCTTTCCTTCCTTCTTTGTCACAACATTTGTATTCTTGCCATGCTTTTTCCTCTTGTCTTCTTTCCTTGAAAGCGATGATTCCCCTGACACACCTTCTTTCCCTACTTCAATATACGTAGCTTGAACAGAAACCTCATTAAG
>JZKD02S1304746.1:410501-463988 GCA_000966675.3 Picea glauca
GTTATCAATTTTTTCTGCATTTACTTCACCATCATATATGGGCAACTCAAATTTTACATCAAGTTTTAACAATGGCATTTCATGTTTATTCTTATGAACATTTTTCTTCTCATTATATTTATAACTTGAACTTGAAGAAGAAGGAGAAGAAGGAGGTGTTGATGGAGGTGAAGGAGGAATGTGAGGATGGTCCTCTTCCTCTTCACTTTTGCCTTTTGAAGAATTACCCAAAACTGGTCGCTTTTGTTCTAAATAATCTTCATACAAAACTGTCACCATCTCCGACATAGCATGGAATGTTTTCCGTAACTCTTTCTCATCTTGAGAAATCCCTTCTTTCGATGCCATATTCTCGATGTGAGAAGCTCTCTTTCTCAATCCAATTAATGGATTCTCTGCAACAAGATCATTGTCGCCACGCTATATCTTTTCCTTGGTTAACATGCAAAACTCAAATCCAAACGTCAACCTGGCTTTGATACCACTTGATCCATAGGATCTTTTAATGATTTATGGTTGAGTTTTAATTTTGCATGCGTTAATTAACCATTTGAGAAACTTAGTGAAAGAATGAGGAAAGAATACGAATTATAACAACCATATACACATTTGCAGATCTAAAATGAAATAATAAACAACAAAACCATAACACGCATATTGATAACGGAGTTCGACACAACTTTTCCTAAGTCTTCGGGCCTTTGTCTCTGTGGGGGAGGCTTCCTTATTTCTGTTCAAAATATCAAAATTAAATCACTGCAATGCCAAATGGCTACAATACTGATCTGGTCATGTTCTTCTAGATCTCTAGAACCCTGCAAAGAAAATAGCACGCAAAACGGACGTCTAGAGCTCCCAGAAATGATCCGACAACGTCTCCTTCTCAAAAGCTTCTCTGCATCAAAATGGCTTTGGCTTGGATTTTCTTCAGCATAACTCTGCCCTGACTGCTCTTCCATGGCCTCAAATAGGCCTGGTTTATATATATTTGAAGTTGGTTTCTCATCTCCAACTTCCTCCAAGAATTTGGGCTCCAAAAATGCCCAATATCCCCCACAAATGGAGAGAATCAACTAAAAATAGGCATATTTAATAATAAAAACCCAAAATTTGGCATAAAAACCCAAATGGCAAATAAATTATGGGTGCATCCCCCAATAGGCGTGCTCCTAGTCATATATGTCGGCCCATGTGGCCGAGCGCTCATGCGCTGGCCCTTTTCCATTGGCTTCTGCTCCCAGTCTTATGGCGCATAAATAGAACTGTGGCTGGTGGTTATAACAAACCCCACGCCCGAATGTGGATAGGCCCCAGTCCTGTGGGATCCTCCCAGGATTCGGGGGCTTACACTATCCATATATACTTTCTACGTTACCTTCCTCTCCCGGTCATGGTCGAGTGGTTATGATATGCGTCGAGGGCTGGGGCTAAGCCCCGACCCTTTTTCCCGTCGTTTGAACATTTAAACGAATTCAAATTTATTTTATGTCGTTGGTATAATAAGAACCACCAGCCGAGTGGGCGGTTAACCCAGCCCTGCCAGTCCGTTGCCCACCTAGAGGTCGCGGGTTCGACCCCTGGCCATGCCATACCAATTTTACATATAAACCAATAACCAATCATGGGGTGCCACGTGGCAACCCACGACTGGGCCACGTGGCACCTTTACAACCAACCACAACACTGACACATGTCAATCACTGATTGGCCCACGTGTGTGCCATGTCAAACTTTCATATTTCCATGTCACCTTTCCACGTCATCCCTGCCATACTGCTCTGTCATCCTGTCACGTCAGCTGCTGACATCATCCATGCCACATGTCAACCTTATAGTGGTGACACGTGTCACCTCTGGATTGGTCCATCCGTACACCAACTCATCCTGTCACATTCTTCCACATGTCATCACCCGAGGCTGCCATGTGTCATCTGCTAGAGCTTCCACATCACCTGTATGGACCGTACGGTCTGCATAGTCAGCATGAAACGTGGACTGTACGGACTGTACAATCATCCCTTTTTTTTTACCTGTTTGGATTTTCAGACAGAACGCGATATCTTCTCCATACGGAGCCCGTTTGACAAAGTAAATATACTATTGGAATCAAAAAGATGAGGCAGACACAATGGCACTAGTTTCGTCGCATTCCAAGCACTTTCAGTTTTGAGCATTTTTCAAGCCCTGTCAGGCTTTTGGATTAGATTTCGGATCAAAGAGTACCCCTAGAATTTGCTGGGAGGTACTGGTGAAGTCTCGACGATCGACGAGTGGGAGTTGCATGGAGCACGTAAATGACACTCAGAGCAGGAGAACAAGAAATAATTTTCTTCTTCATTTGAATGGTAGTTTGTTGTAGGATTTATGATTTGGATTTGTTTGTTTATTGGGTAGGTAAACTGGTTGTCTAGTTTCATGACTGAAATTTTTATAGCCTAGCTGATTGATTGGTTAATTGATTTCCCATGACCTTTGTTTCCTGCATGTTGTGACCGCCCTGTGGTGTTGATTGTGACCTTGAGGTTGTTTAGCTTTCATCCTTAGCTCGTCAGTCGTCGCCTGAGCAGTTGGCCAGTAGCCTGATCTACGGTCCTCGCCTTAGCATTAAACGACCTAAGGATCTCAATGCCATGATTTTTTATGTGAGGATGATGAAGAAAATTATGAACCTATCAGTCGTCCACCTCTATTGTTGTTCTTGGCTAATGGTTTGCCTTTCACCCCAATGCGTTCCATTAACCCCGCACCGTGATTGTTGGCGAAGTTCACCCTTAAAATCAACCTGTTATATTTCTTTATTGTCTCATTTCCACCCCGTCTTTATACTTGATGGATCCATTTTAAACCAATGATTGTTCTTGGAAAAAATTTAAAATTGACGTGTAATGGTGTCCTGGCTTTGCAAAATAAATAAATAAATAATGATCCCTTCCTGTCTGCAAAAAAAAAATTGTGGCTTCTGATTGAGGTTTCTATTCATCACATTCGGATTACTGTCTCTTATCTACGTACCTTTTGGAGGATGGATTTTCCTCATGCTCTTATTTCAAAGAGAAATGATTATTTTACTTTTGTTTAGCTATTGGGTACCCCATGAAAAAATAAATAAATAAAAATAAAAATAAAAATTTTGGAACCCTTGCCCTGGCTCCGTGGAACCATGTGTTGACTGTGTAATGTTTTTCTGCGTTGGGCAGGGATTTTTATGTGACTGCAACTATTTCTCTTGCACCAGGAATCTGTCCCTCTACCTTGCTCAATTCTATGCCTGAATTTACTTGCTGGAATCGAATTTATTACCTGCGTTTAGCGTTTCTTTATTTTTATTTTTATTGTTGTGTGCATTTTAGAATGTCATTCTATGAAGGTTGCAGTTTTGAATAGTCCATGTACAATTGTGATTTCTCTCTCTCTTGGGTTGTTTGACACCTCTTAGCTCCAACAAAAACACATACTGGAATCTTAGGAAGTCGTGAGGTTTCGTACGAATTGAAAGGAAATAAAGGACATTGTCAAATGTCAAATGTCAAATATCATTATCAGTTTTGTTTTTCTTTATTTTAATTGGGTGGTTGGCTAAATTTGTTTTTCTTTATTTTTAATGATAGTTGGATGCCTAGTGCAGTGTCTCACCCCACTATGGGATTTCTCCTTGGCACCTTTTGCTAAGCCCTTGTACTGTTAGGTGAACTTATCCTCAGGCTTGGTGCACCTAATTTCTCCTGACTTGTTTCCTTCTTGCAAATGCCGTCCCTATTCATTTTTTCTACAGGAAACTTGGTTGTAGGCTATTGATGAGACTTGAAGGAAACATGACTATATACAATAGCCTTGCACTCGTCCCGTCCCTTTATTTTCTTATTAGATCGAATGCATACAACCGCTTTGCAGTGGTTCAGTCGCTTATGTTAATGAGGATTATGAGAACTGTTGAGGATTAAGAATAGCCATACTATTCTGATGCACAAACCATAAACTCCATTTAAACTACATTCTAACTCCTCCCACCACTCTACTTAAAACAAAAATATCACAGCGACCAACAACCGGAACAACAGAAGCTCATTAATTCGATTAGAGTATGCCATTAATTATTCTCCTAGTTCTGGTTAAATTCTTTGCTACACTCCTTTATTTTTACAACAATAAATTACCTTGTCTTAGTCAACGATTTACCTAGGGCTACGAGTCACCACCTTTTACCTAGCCGTGGATAGCGCTGAGCCTGTCAGGTTGACATCAACAATTAGATATCCATGCTTTATTGACTGCAGGGTAACAGATTTCTAATGCCATGATATTGTTAATTTATAATTATTGAATATCTATTGTTAATCTATTCAGACTTGCTCCAATTATTGCGTTAAATGTTAATTTTAGATGGTAATTGCAGTCAAGGCTCTATTATAGATTAAAGTAGATCGGTCAATAGATTGTGATGATGGACATAGTATTTAAACTTTCTATTGGTTGTATTTAGTGTCTAAATCGATTGTTCATGAATGGCTAGTTTAGAATTTAGAAAAGCTAGTTAGATTATAAGTAATGATTAATTATATTGTTAATTATTAATCCAGTCGAAGTTCGGACTTGCATAGTAAGGTCCATTAAATGTTGAATTAGATGGTACCTTGATGACACTTTCTAATTTAAAATTGTGCAATGAATTTGTTTTAAGGCTAATTTAGATTGTACCTTGATGATATTTGTACTTTAGACATGCTAAGTTGGGCTCGTAATAGATGATTAAAATTGATTGTAATTACTGGCTAGCTTGACTCGACGATTGATTAAGATATTGGCAACGTCATTTTTAGCTTGTGATTCTCATTGAGGGTATTGATGTTCATTCTATTTAATGTTCGTACTTGGTCTTGTAATCATTTAATGTGCTTGGTTTCTCGCTCTAAGAGATTCTAGTTACTTGTGTAATTGTTTGGGTATGTGGGGTTGTTAGGATGATTTTCCTTAGATTAGTAGGCTTGGTATGCTTGTGTCAGGAGGGATGTAGACACCTCCTTGTACCTCAGAACATTTKCCATCCCTGAGACCTTAAATGGTCAAAATCGATGGGAACCTAGGCTTGMGCGTTGCTTATGTGTCTTGGAGGTCCTAACCATTGCAGGGTAGGACGGGCGGGTAGTCATTCTTATTCTTCTCGGTTGAATGTCGTACATTGCTTCCAGTTGCTGATGTGCTTCTTAGGTTGTTATTTTTTTGTCACATGAGTTGCATGCATCGTGTTCTTCGTTGTGTGGCGACGTTGAGTATAATTCCCTTATTACTCTTCTACACATGCACAGACAATTTGTTTTTTGCAAATGTTATGTGAGGTTCATTGTCGTAACAATGGGAGGGATGTTACAATTGTGACAATACATAGGGTAAACTGATCTTGATGGTTATGACATGTGGAAATCTAATTTCTTCAGTGTTTCCATGCACACTTGGATAGTGGATATATCGATGAAAATATAGCAACGAAAAAAAGTCAAGGATTTCATGGAAATTGCGACAGATAAGTGTGGAAATATCAACGAAAAATATTCACAAATTTGGTCACATGTACTAGTGGGAGGTGTTATACAGTGGTGGTGGAACGACAATATATGAGTGGGTACTGGGCTAGATTTCCTCAATGATGTAATAACCCCATAATTATTATTGGATTTTAGTATTTATTGGGTGTTATAGTTATACATCCAAAAACATTTGAATCACCCATGCAATCTTTGATTGGTGTTAATAACTCGTTGTCTTAAGGATATTTTTCCAAAAAAGGAAACATAAATATAAAGAAATTAACCAGGATGTAGAAAAATCATTGTCCAATCAATATATCAAACAATGACTCTCTCCATCTTCATATAAGAAAATGTTGACGTATCAAGATTTCTAATTAGTAATATCATTGTCTAAACATTATTATCCTGGGTTATATTTAAAACTTGACTGTATCGAAGGGGTCATTGTTATCCATTCCATTGTTTTCTACAAAACTGGGTAATTATAAAAATGTGAAATATGAGATTGCGGTTTCAAAATCACAGACTGTAAAATACACAAGTTGCATTCTAATTATTAAAACTTTATGTGAACATTGGTACTAACGAACATAGGTAAATATCAATAATATTCAGTTGGGTACAGACATCATTGTTCATCAAGCTTTCGTCGGTTAACAATATTAATGCTAGAATTTATTGAATGCCTCGTATCGCTGCTCAAACATCAAAATTCGTTGTCAGTAGATTTTCTATCAACAATAATCAGTTATGGAAATCATTATAGAGGAATCGCTGACTAAAAAATTGGTAAATCGTCATTAATAGTCATAACAGGAAAGGTAAATAAATTAAGTGGATGAGTACTGTAATAAATGTAAAATCATTGTGAAGTCAAATAAAAACACATGCATAGTAGGAATTGTAGATACATATCAGCTTACAACCTTAACATCAAATCATTTCAGACACATAAGAAAAAAAAGCAGGCATTTATAAATCACTTATCAAAAATGGACAACGATTCATAAAACCGTTGTGTGATTTAGCTGTGATACACATCATCAAGCAGTTTATTTTTTGTTCCTTAAATATGGGTAATTTTGTGTTCGATTTAAATTAACAGAAGTGAAATCGTTGCCATATTGTGATGAGTTTTATCATGAAATTTGCAGTCAATAAAAAGGGAAAATTGCATTCAATAGATGTATAAATAAGGGTAAACCTGCAGGGTAAATTCACCAACGAAATGTTAAAATTGCAGAGAAAAAATTTTGCAGGCCAGATGGATTAGAAACATAGAGCAATTTTGCCATCGAATTGTAATAATTTGCAGAAGAACAAATTCATGGTTGAATGTATTGACAACATAGAGTAAAAATTAGGGGACACAAGGTTAAAAAAAAATGCAGAGGGTATTCAATGGTTCACGGATAGGAATGATAACAATGGAAGTATTATTGAACACAAGAAGGCACAATGACCATCAATCAATCAAGAACATTCAATATTGGTAGACGACTGACAACTATCCTTCACTCATCATCCACGAATAGAAAAGAAGGGAATTATTATCTATAGGTCGTTGTGCACCGAAGCGACGACCATTGATTTGGCTCCTGGCTGACTGCTCAGGCGTGGACTGACGAACTAGGGATGAGGAGGAAGTAAAAAGCACAAATCTTCACAAAAATCAACAAAACCAAAAGGACTGTCACAACATTCAAGGATTAAATGCCAAGGGAATGAAATAAAGAAGCGAGCTTAAGGCTATGGAGAAATTTAAATTCTCGGTTGAAATGTAAATTAAAAATGTTCTTTACTCAAATAAAATTATAGAAATGAAATTATAAGGTATAATAATAATCTATCATGCCGAATAAAAGTATGTGTACCATAGCCCAAGTCGTCCGCTCTGAGTCATTGTCCTGCGCGCTCTGTGCAACACCCGCTTGCCTATCGATGAGACTTCACCGGTACCTCCCAGCCAATGCTAAGGGTACTCTTCTTCCCCCTTAGCCCCCCGAGCTACAAAGGGGCCACACATAATGAACCAGAGATTAGATAGCCCCCATCTGGCCTCACAAGGTCGAGTTGTCAGTCCTCATTGAGCTGGGTATCCCAACTCCCACAAGCTAAGTCAGTCAAGTCTAAAATTCTATAGCGTAATGTTATGCATGGTAGAAGAGCTCATCCTTATCCTCCTCCCTTCTTTATATATAATTTATAAGTCATTTTTTTCCCAAATTCCCATTTAATTTATTGTTCAATAATTTAATTCAGAAAAATCCTCTCCATACATGTGTCACCCATCCCCTTCGGTGCACCACAAATTAATTTCATTAATTATTTAATTACTCCTATTTCCCTCACCCACCTAAAAGCATTCCTAGAATCACTCCTAGGTGTCCCCATATTCCCTTACACAATTTAATGACATTCCCCCTTACTAATTTACTAGTTGAGTTCAATTTACAAAGTTCTTAAATGCAAAATACCTTACAAAGTTAGTCTTTCTGGTTTTTTCCTTTTGTTTCCCTTTCTCTTTATGTTTCCCTCTTTTTCCTAGTTTCCTATTTCTTTTAAATTTCCCACTTTCCCTTTTCATTTAAAACTCAAATTAGTAAGTGTAGAAAATTATCCTTTTTCCCCCTTTTTCTTTTTAATTAATAAATTTTAATTAGCATGTGTAACAAAACAATCACTTCCCTTTTAAATTTTTAAATCCCTCAATAATTTGATTTTAATAACTTAATCTAGTTTCTGACCCCCTTTTCGTCACATGTTTAATGATTATTATTATTTCTTTTATTTTTACCACAAGTATTACTTTAGACCTAGATTTTAATTTTCGAGGTTGGGTGATATTTTATTAGGGAAATTATTTTTAAAACCTTCTTATCACGTTATTCATTCTAAGACCATCTAGGTTTATTCATTTATTATTTAACAACATGACATGCCCTTCAGGATTCACTAGGTGCTCCAAGGGTGCCACTCACCTCATTTTGTTTCCCTTGTGCGACGTGCCCTTCAGGATGCACTTCATGCTCCAAGGGTGCCACTCGCCTCTTTCCATTTTTCTTGCACAACATGCCCTTTAGGAAGCACTACATGCTCCAAGGGTGCCCTTCGCCTCTTAACTGACTTGGTAGACATAAGAAACCCCTAGAGTCAATACTCCTCCAAGTGATCTTATGGAAGACTAAGGGCCTCTAAGGAATAAATCCCCTGCCTTGTTGTGCACCCCTTAGAATCATAGTGAGTGATTGTCGTAGTTTTCCCTCATGACATCATGGGTCTTCTCGAACTAGGTAGTCGTTAACCTATAGTTCGATCCACGGTGGGAGTGCCAGTAGGTTGTGGCAGATTTGTTGTCCATACCTCTCCCTCAAAGTCTCTGGTAGTCGTGTGTGACCCCTCTACTCCACATGCAAGTTTGGTCGACAAGCTATCATCAACCCTCATCATCAACGAATCATGTCAGAATAACATCCATAATCATATCATCTAATCATATGCACATATGTGTAACATCCCGCTCTGGCACACTGAGAAAACTTATTATTTGAGGACACTTGCTCGTAAGTGATCTGGACTTTCTGATGTTAAAACATTTATACTTGATTATGATGCATTATGATAGACGACATGTTGTTTTACTATGTGATGTAGACAGGTGCTATTTGACTCAGTTGTATTGAGTGTGCAGGGTATTGGACCTTGAGGATGCAGACGCATCGGTGGAACCCCTTGGACTCTGGATTGAGTGAGGGAGTGTGCTATTGGGTTGACTTAGTTACTGTGATATTTCATTTAATTTGATGATATGATGTTGATGTTTCTGACATGATTGTTGATGGATGCAGGCTGACGATAGCTTGTCGATTAGACTCACATATGGAGTAAAGAGGCCACACACGATTTCTAGAGAGTTTGAGGGAGAGGGGTGGAAAACATCCCTGCCACCGCCTACTAGCACTCCCGCCGTGGCTCGAACTGTAGGTTAACAATTACCTAGTTCGAGAGGATCCACGATGTCGTGAGGGAAGACTGCGACAGTCGCTCATGATGATTCTAAGGGGTGCGCAATAAGGCGGGGAGCTTATTCCTTAGAACCCTTAGTCTCCCACAAGTTCACCTGACGGAGTGTTGACTCCAGGGGTTATAGATGTCTACCAATCAATCCAGTTAGCGAGTGGCACCCTTGGAGCATGTGGTGCATCCTGAAGGGCACATCGCACAAACGAAACACAAGAAGCGAGTGGCACCCTTGGAGCATGTGGTGCATCCTGAAGGGCACGTCGCGCAAAGGAAACGAATGAGGCGAGTGGCACCCTTGGAGCACATGGTGCGTCTTGAAGGGCACATCGCATTGGTGTGGATGAAGGAAACAAACCTAAATAGACCTAAGATAATAATGCCTTAAGAAATCCTTAAACAACTTCCCTAACCCTATGTCGTCCAGTTCAAAATCTAATTGCTAAGTCTAAAAATTTTAGGGTAAAATTTTAGTCTAACCTTAAGAGCAGACCCTGGAATAAAAATAAAAAATTAAACAAAAACCCACCTGAGTAATAGTTGGGTCTTCATAAAATTCTTGGGGTAATGATGAGGGTAATATTTAAAGTAAATCTACCCCGGATGGGGTGACACGCGTCCAGGAGGATGAGGCGAGGTGGCAAGGGGAGGAGGTGAGGGAAGGCAGGGGGCCTTTATTACCCGTCCTCCCCACACACTCCGCGATTCATTATGCGCGCCAGCTCCATCCATCTCCGTAACATGAAGCTACTCAACATGAGCGCCATCGGTCTGACCAGCCAGAGCATTAAGCTCATGGATTTAATGGCGTTTATTATGGTTTATCAGTGCATCAACCTTGTCGAGGGCTCCATTCTGCTCGAACAATCCTCTGCGCAGCGAGACTGCCACCCAATTCCCGGTGACTTGGCTCTCATCTTTGTTCCAGCTATGCCGCGTCTGAGGGGGCGACCACGTAGAGGGGCTGGCTGGTATGCATCTGCCTCTAGATGGAAAAGACACAGAAAATTTCAGAGTGTTGTGACTCTAGCCAGACGCCGTATATGGAAGGCAATTCGGGCGACAGATTCACCCCCTAGCACAATCATGGAAGAGGATTCAAGCATTCAGCTCCCATCGGATTTTTTGGACAGGAAAATGGTCACCTTCCCGGATGATTGGGACCCCCATGCCTATGTCTTTCACTCTGGAATTATTCCCCCCGGCAGATGCTCCTTTGACTCCTGTGCAAAAGCCTCCACGGACCCAGGCCCAGAACCCTGCATTGTAGAAGAGGAGCAGTGGATGGACGTCGGTGTAGCCCAGGATGCAGAATGTCTGGGAAGTGACGACCAGAAGACGAGGCCACCCTCACCACCTCTTTTTCTCCTGGAGCAGTTGCAGCTTATCTTTGAAATCAGAAGCCTAGTCGAAGACCAAATCTTCCGAGCGGTCTGCGCAAGCCAGCGCCTGGACATGTTGTACGCAGCCTACTCCAACGACTCACCCAAGCGACTATGTCCTACCTATGCACAGCCATTTTCCATCCCAGCTCGTGCAGCAGAAGAGCAGGATGACAAGGCGAGCCCCGGATAAAAGGTCTTAGAGTTTGCATGTTTTTCTTATGTTTGCTGATACACTTTCTCAGGACAGTAGTCCTCTAGTTGTTAGCATGGATAGACTTAGAAACTCCATTTTCAAACTGTTGTTAGCTCAGAATATACCCCCTGGTTTCCTACGGGCAGGGTGGCTCTATGTTTTCCATAATGTTTTGGACTTGTTACAGTGTGATAGCCAGGGGTCCTGGTTTGCTACACAGGCAGGACACCTGGCTCCTACCTGCCATGAATCCACTTTTCGAATGAAGCTTTAATAGGAAGGTCCAACTTTTATTTTAAAAAAAATAAAAATATTTAAAGTAAATATAAAATATTTAAAATTTTAAAAAAAAAAAAATAATTCATAATTAGTGACAGAATAACACTACCGATATAAGATAAAATAACGAAAATTACAAAAAAAAAAAAAAAAAAAACTAAGACCATTATCCTCTCATTATCCTTGTCTACATTATTAAACTATCATCCATCACCTTAATCTTCAAGTATCCATTTCCCATTTATAGGCCCATTTCACATTATTAAATCACCATCCATCCCCTTAATTTCTCATTTTCCTCTTTTATGTAATACATCTACTTTTCCCATATACATGTTTGTCATCACTTTAATCTCTTATTAACCTATATATATATATATATATATTAAGGATAAATTAAAATGATGGATGCTGATAAATTAAAATGATGAATAACATGCTTGTAAATAGGAAAAATAAAGTAATATATATATTATAAACAAATTGACATGTATTCCATAATCTCTAATTTATAGAAAAAGAAAATAATTTATGGAGAAGGGTAGGGATGAGTGACACTTGTAAAAAAGAGAATTTTTTAGGGTTTCATTAAAAAAACTAAAATTTATTATGATTTAGGGTTTGAGGGGATAAAAAGAAGGGAGGAAGGGAGAAAAGGGGGGAGCTATTAGGTATTGTTATGCTACAAAAATGGAAAAGTGGACTGATTGCTTGTGAGGAGTTGGGATTTTTCTCAGCTGGGATTAGAGTGGTAGCTCAGCCTTGGAGGCGAGCTGGGAAGCTAGGTTATTATCTGGACTGGGTGTGGCCCCTTTGCAGCTCGGGGGGCTAAGGGGGAAGCAGAGTACCCCTAGTGATTGGCTGGGAGGTACCGGTGAGGTCACTACAGTCGGCAAGCGGGAGCGGCACCGAGCGCGGGACGCGGCATGGAGCGCGCGCGTCATCCAAAGCGGACGAAAGGAAACGATATGATTTTTGGTTCTGGTAGAGTAGAAGGAATTTGGATAGGTGGTTAGATCTGCATGCGTTTAAATGGGTAAACCGATTTTTAGTTTCATGACTGAGTTTTTATATATACTGTCTGAATCGATTCTAGAAATTATATGTTGATTTTGACTGGAGTGCAGGTCAGAGTTGCATTTGATTAGAATTTGTGAACTGTAATTTTTATGTAATGAAGTACCTGAGCTAGTAATCACTTATTGTAGTTTATGAAATGTATTTGGTTCAAACTTGACTATAAGGTGTTTGTTGTTTAGAAGTTTACATGCCTAATTTGACCCAATGTACCCACCCGAAGAGATACAACGATGCTTGGAATTTACAGGTCTGAACTCATCACTTTTAGAATGACTGATTTAGCGTCCTCGTTAGAACACCAAGAGTCTGTTCCATCCCTTTCTTTTTACCTGTAGCTCATCCCTTAAACAAATTCGGGAGCCCTATCGTTTTTTTGGGGTTTGCAGGTTTTATTACTCGCACCTCTTCGCCTTTACCAATCATCCCCAGTGAACCCTCCGCCTGTTGCCCTTCTGTTGATTCGACTGACGTTCTGAAATTTTGGTTCGTTCTGAATTTGTGCTCGCCTGAATTTAACTATGAAATTTTTCATTCAAAATTTTTGTTCTGAATTTATCGATCTGGCATTTCGAGCTCGCCTGATGTTCCTGGCGCTCTCATTGTGAGTTTAACTATGAATTTCTTCGTTCTGAATTTTTGCTCGCGACGTAGAGCCCATTGTCAACCCTTAAACCATGATTCCCTCTGAAATGTCTTTGCTTGTGTGATATCTTATCTCACGACTTGTTTTATCGCTGACGCCAGACAGGATTCCCTGCGTTACGGTCCAATTTTACCAAAAGCTCGCATATGGCAGTTTCATCGTGACCACTGGTTCGTGTAACCTTCAAACCCTTCGCCGGTCTCCCTGCCACCATTAGCTTTTAACTTCGCCTCTGTCGGGTGCAATTCGCCTCTCTGCCCAATGGATAACACCTCCCTCGGTGGGCCGCGTGTTGGACTGTCTGAGCCCTTATCGCTGACAAACGCCTCGTACCGTAATGCGCGTGAATTTTGGCCCTTGATTTGGGCATGCACTCCCAGCGCCGATTGTTGTTGTGATCCTTTATGTTTCCTTGGCTTCTGGGTCAGATTTTCTGCTCCACGCTTATTTCAAATCTGATCTATTTTTGGTATGGCGTAATGTGTGGCACGGGTCACAGTGGTCGTAGCTTAAGGAGGAAATTTCTTTAATTAATGCCTTGAACTGCGTGAGGTATTGTAAATCCTTTACCTTTTACCATATCATTACCAATTTTAAAGAGGAAAGCTGAAAACGAAATGTTCTTTCTATTTTTCAATTGAGAGGGTAAAGGATCGTTAGTATAGGTAGTACCTCACTGAAAATTGATCGATTTTCCTAACTGGTGATTTTTTTTTTGTGTTGTCTAAAGAAGGATTAACTGTCAAGGAAAAATTAAATTTTGTTAGAGCTTGGCACAATAATTCACGTACTTATTTAAGAAGGAATTGGTTATGCATTCTTAATTTATGTAAATAAAGGATTTATTCCTTATCTTTTTCAAGAAGGGTTTTATTCTTTATTTTTTTATTTAAAGAAGGGACATATCTTTTATTTAATAATTTAAGAAGGGATATTCTTGATCTATTTAATTAAAGAGAAGATGAATTGTTTTATTTATTCCGTTGAGAAAGGATTTATTCCTTACTAATTTATTTAAAGATAGGATTTATTCTTTTAGTCATTTATTAAAAGAAGGGATTATTCTTTTTATGCAATTATTGAAGGTTGGATTTGTTTAGTTGTTATGACTTGGTATCTTGTTTTTAAACTATTAAGTCCTTAATATAGATTGATTCTTAATGCTAAAGTAATGTTTACATGTTGAATTACTGAATTTTTAATGGTTCCAATACTAACATGAAGTTGGAATCGGTAAATTGATTTATGACCTACCATCAGATGGTACAACTACGATAAACTTAGACCGGTTCAGCGATCGAAGATTAGTGTCAATTTAGACCTAGATACTTAGTTCTTATAAGGTTATTGTGATTCATTGCATTGGTAGCATACGAGTAATTTGATTGGTGATTGAGGTATTAGTGGCACGGTTATTATTAACTTAGGATGGGAGGTAATGTATTAACATGTTAGGTTTTTGAAAAGGAGAGATATTGTTGTTATCATTTATGGTTATGTGGTTGAATGTTGTCGAACTTGTTAACCTATAAAAACGCAAGGCCTTAAAACTATGTACAATCTGTCCTTAGGATTTAGTATTGGGGAATCGAAATTAATTGTTTTTACATTTTGGTGGAGGTGATTTTGCAACTAGTGAACTAATGGTAATTATAAGTAGAAGCGGATTGGAATTTAATGCTAGTTGAGCCTAGGTAATGTTGCATTCTAAATGATGGATGGTTGTGGTCAGAGTTCTTTTGGATTGCGTCTCCCATAGTGGACATGGTTTTCTTTAAGTATTATTGTACTTGGTTGTGATCATTTTATTTGCTTGGTCTGTTTGTGTCGGGCGGGATGTAGCCACCTCCTTGTAGCTTAGTATAATTGTCTGTGTGTATTTTTTCGGTGTAAAGAATCCAATGCTGTATCAAGATTCTTGGGCCCTTTAAAGGAAGGGTTTCCATTCTTGTGACACATTGGACGGAGATTACTAGTTTCTGCATGAGCAGTCGGCCAGGAGCCTATCTGACCTTCTCTCTCTCCAGAGCAGAGAACTAAGATTAAATGCCCTACTTTCCTGTGCAGAAATAGTAAGATCTACTACCATGGATTCTTCCCTCTGTGATCGTACTGTGCCTAACCCAGTATGTCGTTAAATGTTTCATTGTGCACCTTATGTCATTGGTCGTTCTTTGCTTACAGCTACTTGTTGTGCGCTTGTCTTCTTGTGTTAATCTTCGTGATTGCGTCTTGTAGTCGTCGGATGGCGATGAAATTCAAGTGTGTCTGTTCCTGCTTACACGTGAACACACACCTTAAAACAAAAAAAAAATTGCACCTTCCATCAAAATCGTTGTCGTAACGAGGAGGATGTTACAATATGTCCTATATAGAAAAACCAAACCCCAATAATCCACTCCCTAACTCGATCCGGTGTCCAAGGTGTTTCATGATGCAGGAGCATCATAACGAGCCAAAATACGTGCCTAGCCAAAGGAGCAGCTGGACGCGCAGATGGAAAAAGAGCATGTTTTTCTTTATGAAAACATTTTTAATTTATAAACTGAAACATTAATGTAATAAGCTAGGAGGAGTGTACTTGCATTTATATCTTGGAGATTGTAAACAGATCTTGTGCTATTGCTCTCATCTGTAGAATGTAAAGGCATTAATACGTATTTAACGAAAGTAGGTACATTTGAATTCATAGATTAGACAGTTTAGAGAGTAGGAGGAAAAACGGATATAGACACCCTCACCCTTGTATTATTGGAATCATTAGAGGAAGAAGATTACCATCATTGAGAGATATAGTAGAGATCTATATAGAACAACCCATGTACAGGAGCACTTGAGTTAATATATGCAGCCTTGACTCAAATTTCATGGTGTTATGATGTTTATTGTTTACATTTACTGAATGGTATGCTTACAATTGTTTTATTCTCTATGTTTATGCATTTGTTTTCAATGTTGTGTTGAATGTGTGATTTCATGTTAAGTATATGAAGTCTGAGAGAGGAGAAGAATGAGTTTCAATTGTTTCTCAACCTGAGAGTTCCTGCAAGGAGTGCAGTGAAATGTCCGCAAGGTATGCGTTGACAAAATTCCAAGTTTTATCTCAGAAATCTCAGGAGGGATACTATTGTTCTCATTTCCAGCATAAGTATAGGTGAAGTGATGTAGGAGCATCACTCCCAAGCCATCGATGTGCCATCTAGCCAGCCCACTCAGTGCATTCAAGGAAGAGAGGCACCAGCCCTCTCATATTTTGAATTTTAATTAAGGGCATTTAATGTTTGTAAGATTGTTAGAGCCAAAAGGCCATGCCTATATGCAAGATTTAGATGTAGATAGTATTTAATGGTTGTAAGGTTGATATCTAGCTCCGATCTAGACTAGACATCCCATTCAATGTAAATTAAAATGTAATTGAATGAGAGTATGTAGCTTGGAGGGAAGAGCTTGAAGAGCCCCCTCATGTAAAAGATATTTTGATCTTATTTTGAGTTAGTACAAGGTAGAAAGAGATAGAGAAGTTGGTAGATAGAGAAGGATTTGAGACTCTGTCAAAAATTATGAGCTCAATAACACCTTGTAAAGGAGGCATTTTACATTAATACAAGCAACAGTTCTTCCTACATGTCATTCTGTGTTGTGTGAATGCTTTTATGTGTTCTTTATATGTTGTAGATGTATGGTTAGTTATGCATTTGTAGGGACAAATAGGTTCTACTATATGTTGGGTTCTTTGATTTCATGTTTGGGTTTCTTTGTGGCTTCATGCCAAGAGGGTGTGATAAAACATTGTGGGTTCTGAAAGCTAGTGCATAGAGTGCACTTCTAATTCTGCGGAATTTGGACAAGGATGTGCCAGGAGGGCACACCAGCTGAAGTCTTAAACTTAGAGAGAGAAACCTCGAGGTTGATGAACACCTTGGAGATAGGACTATGCAGAGGAGAACACAACAGAAGACAAAATCTATGAGTTCTATAGAGCTCTACCAGGGGGGCATTGAGTGGATGTGCAGATAAAGCATAGGAGAGAACTCTTTTGAGTTCTGGAACATAGAAGAGTCCAGAAGAGGATCTTCACAGGGTTGCTGAACACCCTACAGATTCAACAAGGAGTTGCCTGAGAAAGAGATTGCCAAGAGGGCATCAATTTCTCCATCTGAGGGAGAGAAAAGGGTTAATTCCCTTAGAGGTATGAGCAACAGAGAAGTGCATGACAGATAGTACCTTTGTGTGTAGAGACTATGCAAGGAGTGCAGAAGTCGAGAAACCTTTGAAGGTTTCAGAGAAATAAAGCTTAGGAGGAACAATGCCATTTTGTGCACAGAGACATAGCTGCAAAGGTCGCAAAGGCAGAGAAACTCTTTGGAGAGTTTAGGGTCCCAAAAGCTTACGAGGGACAACATATTTAAGACCACGGACGAGAGCCAAAGATACAGATTTCGAAAAGGAAGTAAAGGCAGAGGCCTTTGATACTTCAGAAAATCCTCCAAGGGAAAGGAGGAAATACATGCTTAGAGAGGAGCTACAACTACCGTCAGGTTTAGCGTGGAGGACCGATAGCCATTGGATCCAAGAGGAGCTGCATGAGGTTTGATCCTCGTATCCAAAGGAGAGGAGCCACTAGACCATTTCAACATTTCGGAGATTCAGGGTTCAGCATTTCAGGAATACCAATGACAAGAGACCGGGGCACTTCACAGTGAAAAGCCCGAAGTCGCGAACACGACTTGCCTTTGGAACAAAACTTCATCATTTCGGCTATTCAGAGTTCGGAAGGTAGAGGAGGTAGAGATTTTGGTACCGAGAGTTTCAAACTCCTGGTACGTGAAACAATGAAAAGATCAGGAGTGTTCATCTATGGAGGACATGTGTCATGAGATCCTCAGATCTCGGGGAGTCCGACATTTGGAAGTGAAGGAGCGAAGGAGTCTTTTCATCTTCACGATTTGTGAATTCCCGAAATGATCAGGAGCATCGATCTATGGAGGACACATGGTGAATATCGAGGAACCATCGGGTAATCGGACACTGGGAGTTCTGAAGACCAAGAGTAGGGGCTCTTGGAGTCGAAAGTTTCGAAGAAACACTACGGTCATGTGAACGAGTGGTCACATGGACCAAAGATATGGACCAGGGGATAATCGTCATTGAGTGCCATTTCGTCATTTCATCATTTCAAAGATCGGGAGATCGAAGAGTCAAGGCAACTTGACATCAGGAATCACACAGTCCTGAAGACCGAAATCACTTTTTGGGAAATGATCACGGTTGTGTTGGAAGCCATGTGAAGGTGAGAATTTTCACCTTGTGCATGTCATGCGCATGTGGGGTTTTTGCATAAGGACCTGTGGATTGAATATTTGAGGTTCCAATAGGGAATCAAAGGAGTCGCTTCGGCTCGAGGAGGTTTTTGAACGATTCTATGAGCGGACTTTGGCCCGAGGGTTGGGGGTCTGCATCAGTTTTGGTATCAAATCCTGACTCTGTTTGTATATTTCAGGCAAAGGAAGCGAGAGGAAAAAGGATACACTGATATAAAAGAAATTGGTATTAGAGGCAGCTTGCAGAGATAGGCAAAGGAAGACAGAGTGTTGAAGATGCTCTGTGGAGATTGTTGTAGGTAGGCAGTAGTCAAAGGAACCAGTCAGGAGGACTGAAAATGAAGGTTGGAAGCATTGAGGGTTGCTAAGTGGCAATAGATCTATAGGGAGGGAATATAGACAACAGGAAAAATGGCTACTGAAGGTCATGCATGTGGTGGAAATAAGAACTACCAGCAGTAGGAAAATGCTGCAAGAGATAAAGAGCTCATTGAGATCATAGAGAGAATGGAAATTCTTGCATTTCGAATGCAAGAGGATGCTAGATCACATTGGGTATATGAATGGCCCATGAGGACGAAAGAAAAATGGCCAGTCAGGGCATTGATGGCCAAAAGACAACAGAGGCTGTTGAAAATATGGTTGAGGCATGCTGAAAACCTCAATAGACGAGAGGAAAAAATGGTTTAGGTGTGTGAACCATAGGATGGGAGAAACCTTAGTAATGAGGATGACATGGGATCAACTGAATATCTCATAGACTGTCAAGAGGACAACTAGGGAATTTCACATTGCCAGGAGGGAAATGAAATGATATCACTGCGGGATCTCATATATTGTCAGGAGGACAACGAGGGGAATTTGTATTTCCAGGAGGGCAATGGAAAGACATCAGCATAAGATCTCAATGATTGTCAGATGAGTAATAAGATGGGATCAGAGGATCTCACAGATTGTTAAGAGGACAACAAAGAAATCCCATATTGCCTAGAGGGAAAGAAGAACAAATGAGCTCAGAGGTGAGTTCATATCATCCATAGGAGCTGACAGAGAGAGAAGATCAGAATAGCATTTTGATGATTAGAGGAATTCGGGTATTCCTGCCATTGAGCCCAATTGAGGAAAGAGACTGTGTTGTAGATGCAACAACAACAGACTGACAACCAACATTGACTATAAAGGAATAAAAAGCGTTGGATAAGATGTTAGAGGCTGCCCAAGCAGAGGAAGAAAATGAGCATTCCGAGGAATGGCTCAAAATTTTAAGCCAGGAAGTTGAGAAGACTACAGCATTGAAGCTTGCAGCAACAGAAGAAGAAGAGACATACATCATGAGATTTGTTGATCTATGTGAGTAGATTGAAACCCTGGAGAGAAGGGTAGAGGTGCAAAGCATGCACATCCAATAGATGAGGTTGGAAACTGATGGAGGACATTTCTAGGCTGAGGAGCAACTGGGAGAAGATGGAGACATACTAGCAAGAGAGATGACAGTTAAGATGTCAAAGGGGGAAGCTAAGAAGAAACTCAATGATATGACTACAAATCTTATCTTTCTAGCAGAGTTGACCCTTAGTGCCATAGAGGATGAATAATATAGCATGGGAGATCATGATCTACCCATTTGCAAAGAGGAATTGCAGCAGAGTAGGCTGCATGAACATAGGCATCCATTGCAGCAACTGGACGAAATGATCGAGAAAATAAGGAAGCTAATGTCAAAGTCATCACAAGAGACTTCCAGTGAGGAGAAGTTGAGCAAAAGGGAGACAAAAACAAAAACAACAACAAAAGCAACAGAGAGATGGAGCAGAGGAATAGCCCCAAAGAGTTGTTTGGGATCCAGGGGGATTTCAACAGCCAGGGTGGAGAGCTCATGAGCGGGAGGTCATGAATTTTTTATAGAAGAGGAGTATAATGCAGGACCATCGCTCCCAAGCCAACCATGCGCCAGCCAGCCAACCCACTCAGTGCATTCAAGGAAGAGAGGCGCCAACCCTCTCATATTTTGAATTTGAATTAAGGGAATTTAATGTTTGTAAGGATGTTAGAGCCAAAAGGTTGTTCCTATATGCAGGATTTAGATGTATATAGACTTTAATGGTTGTAAGGCTAAGATATAGCTCTGATCTAGACTAGACATCCCATTCAATGTAAATTTAAATGTAATTGAATGAGAGTAGGTAGCTTGGAGGGAAGAGCTCAAAGATCCCCGTCATGTAAAAGATCTTGTGATCTTATTTTGAGTTAGTGCAAGGTAGCAAGAGATAGAGAAGTTGGCAGATAGAGAAGGAGCCGAGACTCTCTCAAAAATTATGAGCTCAAGAACACCTTGTAAAGGAGGCATTTTACATTAATACAAACAATAATTTTTCCTGCATGTCATTTTGTGTTGTGTGAATTCTTTTATGTGTTCTTTATATGTTGTAGATGTATGGTTAGGTATGCATTTGCAGGGACAGATAGGTTCTGCTATATGTTGGGTTCTTTGATTTTAGGTTTGGGTTTCTTTGTGGCTTCATGCCAAGAGGGTGTGACAGAACACTGTGGGTTCTGAAAGCTAGTGCATAGAGTGCACTTCCAATTCTGTGGAATTTGGACAAGGACGTTTCAGGAGGGCACACCAGCTGAAGTCTTAAACTTAGAGAGAGAAACCTCGAGGTTGTTGAACACCTTGGAGATAGGACTGTGCAGAGGAGAGCACAACAAAAGATAGAATCTCTGAGGATTTTTGTAGAGCTCTGTTAGGAGGGAATTGAGTGGATGTGTAGATAGAACATAGGAAATAACTCTTGTGAGTTATAGAATAGAAAAGTGTCCAGAAGAGGATCTTCACAGGGTTGTTGAACACCCTGCAGATTCAGTAAGGAGTTTCTTGAGCAAGAGATTTCCAAGAGGGCATCAAATTCTCTATCTGAGGGAGAGAAAAGGGTTAAGTTCCTTAGAGGTCTGAGCAACATAGAAGCTTAGGAGAGATAACACCTTTGTGTGCAGAGACTCTACAAGAAGTGCAAAAGTAGAGAAACCTTTTAAGGTTTCAGAGAAAGAAAGCTCAGGAGGAATAGTTCCATTTTGTGCACAGAGCCATAACTGCAAAGGTCGCAAAGGTACAGAAACTCTTTGGAGAGTTCAGGGTCTCAAAAGCTCAGGAGGGACAATGTCTTTAAGAACCCAGATGGGATCCAAAGATACAGATTTCACAAAGGAAGTAAAGGGTGAGACCTTTGAGACTTCAAAAAATCTTCCAAGGGAAAGGAGTAAGTACATGCATAGAGAGGAGCTACGGCTACCATCAGATTTAGCGGGGAGGACCGATAGCCATCAGATACAGGAGGAGTTGCATGAGGTTTAATCCCCGTATCCAAAGGAGAGGAGCCGCTAGACCATTTCATCATTTCAGAGATTCGGGGTTTGACATTTTGGGAATCCCGATGACAAGAGATCGGGGCACTTCACAATGAAAAAACCAGAGTCGCAAACACGACTTTCCTTTGGAACATAAATTTGACATTTTGTCTATTTGGAGTTCGAAATCTAGAGGAGGCAGAGATTTTGGTACTGAGAGTTTCAAACTCCCAGTACGTGAAACAACAAAAATATCAAGAGAGTCCATCTACGGAGGACATGTGTCGTGAGATCCTCAAATCTCGGGGATTCAGACATTTGGAAGTGAAGGAGCGGAGGAGTCTTTTTGGCTTCATGACTTGCGAAGTCCATAAATGATCAGGAGCATCCATATGTGGAGGGCACGTGGCGAAGATCGGGGAACCACCAGGTAATTAGACACCGGGAGTTCCGAAGACCAAGAGTCGGGGCTAACGGATTTGAAAGTTTCGAAGAAAGACTATGGTCATGTGAAGGAGTGGTCACATGGACCAAGGATATGGCCCAAGGGATAATCATCATTTAGTGCCATTTTGGAATTTCGAAATTTCATAGATTGAGAGATCTAAGATTCAAGGAAACTTGACATCAGGACTCGCGAAGTCCCGAAGACCGAAATCACTTTTCGAGAAATGATCATGGTCGTATTGGAAGCCGTGTGAAGGTGAGAAATTGCACATTGTGCATGTCTTGCACAGATGGGTTTTTCACATCACGACCTGTGGATCGAAGATTTGAGGTTCCAATAGGGAATCAAAGGAGTCGCTTCAGCTCAAGGAGGTTTTTGAATGATTTTGTGAGCGGACTCTGGCCCGAGGGTTGGGGGTCTACATCATGAAGCACAAAATTCATGCAAGGTGTGCACATGCTAGTTGAAGCCTTAGAATTTATTAACTAAGGTTGAAGAGTGAAAGATTGTTGTTGCTGAGAGTGCACAGAGTCGAAGAATCAAATACAGATAAGTATTTGAAATATTTCCGCAAAGAGTGTGTACATAAGTCCTTTCGAGACTTGAGGTTGCAATAAAAATATCAGGAGGGTCAGCGCCTTGGAATTATTCAAAGGAAGACCGGAAGCTGAATCATCACGTAGAAGTTAAGTTCAGTGGAAGGACACCAGTCATTTTGGCTAGAGATTCATTGAGGAGTGGATCAGATTGTCGAAATTCTCCGTGGAGAACTCGCGAAGTCGCTAGGGCCGTAGGATTCAGAGGAGTTGTAGGCTGGATAAGAGTTGAGCGAACCCATTACATTGGTTTCAAGATTCAATATCGACTGTTGATCATGACCGTTGAGCGTCAAGATCATTTCGGCAAATTGGGGTTTGTACGTCCGGAGTGCAAGCCATATCCCTTGGACACTCGAACTTCTGAATCGGGAAATGGATTATCGTGTGTGAAGAAGAGGCATAGAATTTTCTGCGCTTCAGAATTTTAGAATTCAGTATTTCGGGGGTCCTAACAAGAAGGAGTCGAGACATAGTGGAGTGAAAATCCTGAAGTTGTGAGTTGCAACAGGAGTTTTGGTGTGGAATTTTGGGATTTCGACACTTTGGGTGTCAGGAAGTAGAGGAAGTAGCATTTTGGGATCGAGAGTTTCGAACTCTCGATACCCGAAAGTACAAAATAAGGTGGGTCATCCAATCAAATGAAGGATTATAGTCGTTGACTCCATGGAAGGTGCCATTTCAGAGTTCGGGGTTTTGAGGTGACAGTGGAACGGTTGTCGAAGGGTTGTTCAAGGTATGAAATATGGAAAGCTTTAGTAGATAGGTGGCAAGAATCCATGTGGGAAACACAGTATAGTGGGGAAGACAGGTGGCATTTTTTCGTCAATAGGCGGAGTCAATCCTCATTGACAATTTCAGGGTTTTGAAGGTTGGAGAACCGGTAGACTTGTATCCAGATTCGCGAAGTCGCGAAGTCCAAAACCCCAAATGAACAAAAAGTTTCGTTGGGGAGACAACCTTTTCTAAACACATCGAGGTTCAATATTTCAGTAGTTTCAAAGATAAGAGGCCTGGGTTGTTTACTCTAGAATTCCTGAAATTGTGAAACGCGACATAATTGTGGAGGAGGACGCAGTCAAAGATTTCAACAATTTGGCATTTCGGGTTTCAGAGGTTGAAGAGACAGGGGACTCGACAACATGATTCATGATATTGTGAAACTTGAAGTCCTGATTCTAAAAGGGCATGATCATATTGTTGGTCAGGAGATTTGGGTTGATGCCTTGTGTTTGATCACACGGACATACCTATAAGGACCTGTGAAAAACATTGTGGTGTGTGTGTGTGGAATTCCCTGTGGAGAAATTGAAGAGTCAATCATACTCAGGGGAAGATTTAGAATGATCTTGTACATATCTTGACCAGAGGGTCGACGTTGGCACCAATTGTGGTATCAAAGCTTGATTGTGTCTGTATATTTTAGGCAGAAGGAGCTAGAGAAAAAGGAGTAGTCTGATATGCACCAATTGTAGTATCAAATCTCAAAAAAAGTTTTTTTCTTTTTGTAGCAGAGAGAACAGGGGAACATTTTACAGCCATGTCGTTGAGAAGAAGAGACATGCCAATGCCAATGCCTGATCCAGCAAGATAAAGAGAAATGCATGAGTTACGTGCCAGGATTGATGCTATGGAGACAACACAGAGGCACACAGTTGACATTGGGGATATCCGTGAGGCTAAAAGTGAAAATGAAGATGGAAACGAAGGAGAAGAAGTCACAATCAAATATACTGCAAACGAATGTCTATTCAGGTTTGTTGCAAGGATAGGTGCCAGAGAAAAAATGGAGATCCCCATGTATGAGGGAAACTTAGATGTTGAAGAGCTTCTAGAGTGGATTATAGCTCTACACAAATACTTTGACTATGAGGATGTTGAGGAATACAACAAGGTCAAACATGTCGTTACTAGAATTAAAGGGCATGCAACACTATGGTGGGATGAACTGCAGGCAGACATATGCTACAAAGGCAAGTAGAAAATCAAAAGATGGGATAGAATGGTTGCAAAGATGAAAGCCAAATTTATACCCAAGGATTATAAAATAACTCTATTTTGGAGGATGCAAAATTTGAGATAGAAGTTGATGTCAGTGAAAGAATACATTGAAGAGTTCTACAAGATAAACATCAGAGCAGGACATCGAGAAAGCGATGATGAAAAATTTTCCAGGTACATGAATGATCTGTGATATGACATCCAAAATGAGATGAACATGATGACCATTCGAAATGTGGAAGATGCTTATTAGATAGCTCTGAAAGCTGAAGAGAAGATGAGACAAAAACAAGGTCAAAGAGGTCGATATAGAAGTCAAGCCAGAGGAAACACAATTGCCCAAGACAAAACTCAGAAATCTAAAGAAGAAGGGAAGAAACCTCAAACTCAACATCAGAGAGAAGGAAGCTCAGAAAGAGGGCAGTATGCTGATAGAAATACTTTTCCTCGATCCATAGGAAGAGGAAGAGGCAGGGGCGGTGAAGTAAAATGCTTTGTCTATGGAAAGATCAGACATAAATCCTATGAGTGTCCAGATAAGAAGAAATATGGTGTCGAAACTCACACTGTCGAAGCTCAAGGATGGAATGTTGAGGAAGAAGACACTGAGGGAAAAATATCTTTGATGATGAGGAAAGTTCTCTTGAAGCCAGAGAAGGAGGCAAGGAACCTAGCCCAAAGAAACAGTCAGTTTCAGACTACTTGCAAAACCAAAGACAGGGTATGCAAGGTCATAGTGGACAGCGATAGAAATAATAATCTCGTATCTACAGAGATGGTAGAAAAGTTGGAGTTGGAGACTGTTGTACACCCAAGCCCATACAAAGTTTCATGGGTACAAAAAGGACATCAGGTAAATGTCACTAAACAATGTTTAGTTGAATTTAAGATAGGAGGATATAAGGATGAAATATTATGTGATGTCATTCCCATGGATGTTTGTCATCTATTGTTGGGTAGACCATGGAAATATGATAGAAACATGATTCATGATGGGAGAAAGAACATGTACACCCTAGAGAAAATGGGAGGATGCACATGTTGTTGCCGATTAAAATCCAAGAGGTTGAAATACAGATAAACAACATTATACTTGTCATGAGTGGGAGGGAACTTATTAAGGAGGTTAAGAAGAAGGAAGACATACAACTTATTGTGGTGAGGAAGCCTAAAATTGTTTTGACCAGTACGAGGATAGATGATCTACCAGAAGAAATCTAGGAATTGCTGGAAGAGTTTGTTGATATAGTAGTGGACGAACTACCTTGTTTGTTGCCACCTATCAGGAGTATAAGCCATCATATCGATATTATACCTGGAGTTAGTTTACCAAACAAAGCCGCGTATAGGATGATGCTGGAGGAAAATGAAGAAGTTAAGAGACAGATCCAGGACTTAATGGACAAAGGATTGATTTGAGAGAGCTTGAGTCCATTTGTTGTTTTGATAGTGTTGAGCCCAAAGAAAGATGGAGGCTAGAGAATGTATACAGACTCAAGGGAAATCAATAAGATTACCATTAGATACAGATTTCCATTACCAAGGATGGACGACTTTATGGATTGCTTGAGTGGAGAAAGATGTTTTTCAAAGATTGATTTGAAAAGCAGGTATCATCAGATTTGAATGAGAGAAGGTGATGAATGGAAGATAGCTTTCAAGACAAATGAGGGGTTGTATGAATGGCTTGTTATGCCATTTGGATTAACAAATTCACCCAGTACTTTCATGAGTTTGATGAACGAATTCCTGAAGGATTTCATAGGGAAATTCGTCATTGTATATCTTGATGATATATTAATTTTCAGCAAGACAGAAGTAGAGCACTTGAAACATTTAGCTACAGTAATGAGAAGATTACAGCAAGAGAAATTGTTGATAAATATGAAGAAGTCTTCATTTATGATGACAAAACTCATTTATTTGGGTTTTGTTATCTCTGCAAATGAGTTGAAGATGGATCTATAAAAGGTCGATGCAATTAAGAATTGGCCATCGCCGAAGAGTGCATTTGAAGATAGAAGCTTCCATGGTTTGGAAAGCTTATACAGGAAACTCATCCGAAACTTTAGTGTAATCAGCGCACCAATGATGGATACGGTGAAGAAAAGACATAAAACTTTTCACTGGACAAAAGAAGCAGAGAAAAGTTTCAATCTACTGAAGAAGAAGATCACTGAGCAACCAATTCTAGTTTTGTCAGATTTTAGCAAGACATTCTAGGTCAAGTATGACGTGAGTGGATTTGCAATTGGAGCAGTCTTGAGCTAAGATGACAGGCCGATCTCATACTTTAGTGAAAAATTGAATGAAGCGAAAAACAAGTACTCAACATATGACAAAGAATTTTATGCAGTCATACAAGCATTGAAGAAATGGAGGCATTATTTGGTTCCTAAAGAGTTTGTTTTGTACAGTGATAATCATGCCTTACAATTCGTGATTCAACAGGAGAAGTTGAACCAAAAACATGTTGAATGGCTTGAATTCATGTAGAATTTTACTTTTGTAATCAAGCATATTTCTGGAACTACTAACAAAGTTGTTGATGCTTTGAGCAAGAAATGTTTGCTTATGTGGGAATTCAGAGTCAAGACTTTGGGTTTTGATAACCTCAAAGAAATGTATAGGGATGAACCATATTTTAACGAGGCATATGAGGCATCTAAGAGTCCAGTTCTTAGGGGAAAAAGCCAATAGACTGAGTATATGATCTAGGATGGGTTATTATTCTGGGGCAATCAACTATGTATTCCAAAATGCTCCATGAGGGAGAACCCGCTGAAGGAAAAACACAATGGAGGATTGGTCGGACACTTCAGTCATGATAAGACATTCTCAAAGTTGAATGACTCATATTTTTAGCCAGGGATGAGGACAGATGCTAAGAAATTTGTGGACAGATGCAGGATTTGTCAGTACACAAAAGGGAAAAGGTAGAACACGGGGTTATATCAACCATTACCCATACCAAAAAGGTTGTGGGACGTAGTGAGCATGGATTTTATATTGGGACTGCCAAGAAAATAGAGAGGCTATGATTCAATCTTTATGGTAGTTGACAGCTTTTCAAAAATGGCACATTTGATACCATGCCAGAAAACCAGTGACACAACTCATATCGCGAACCTGTTTTTCAAGTAAGTCGTCAAAATTCACGACTTGCCAAGGAGTATCGTGTATGATCGAGATACCAAGTTCGTGGGACATTTATGGAGGACCTTATGGAAAAAGATGGGGAAAAGTTTGTCTTTTATCTCAGCATATCATTCTTAAACGGATGGGCAGACAAAAGTCGTGAGCATAAGCTTGGAAGATTTGTTGAGGAGCTTAGTGACTGAACACCACAGTCAATGGGATCACATTCTACCATAGGCAGAATTCGCTTATAATGATTCACTTAACAGAATCATAGGGAAGAGTCCATTCCATATTGTATATGGAATGCAGACAAGAGGAGTTTCTGAATTGAAATATTCGGAACAAGCTGAATTCAGGAGTGCTAGTGCATAAGACTTTACAGAAGGAATGAAGGAGCTTCACAGCTACGTCAAGAAGCGATTGCAAATTTCAAGTCAAGAATACAAGCGGAGAGAAGATCAACATAGGCGAGAACTTCAATTTGAAGTTGGTGATTTAATTCTTGCACATCTAAGGAAGAAAAGGTTCCCAAGGGGAACGTATAATAAACTGAAGATGAAAAATATTGGACCATGCAAGGTCATAAGGAAATTTGGGGCAAACACATATGAGATTGAATATCCGATGGGGTCGGAATCTCACCGATATTCAATGTTGCGGATTTGTACCCTTACAGATTTGAAGAAGAAAGAGCAGAGAAGGAACAAAAAGAAATTCAATGGAAAAAACAAATGCCTGTAGCTGAAAATCCGCAAATGGAAAGAATAATTGACAAAAGGGTTGGAAAAAAGACCAGGAGAAAATATTATTTTGAATACTTGTTCAAATGGAAGGGACATCCAGTTGAAGATGCTAGTTGGGAAGATGAAGCAGGAATTCATAAGCATGGACAAACCATGCAAGAGCTCATGAACAGGAGTTCATGAAAATTTTCAAGCGAGGGAGTATGATGCAGGAGCATTGTAACAAGCCAAAATACGCACCTAGCCAAAGGAGCAGCTGGATGCGCAGATGGAAAAAGAGCACGTTTTTCTTTATGAAAACATTTTGAATTTTGAAACTAAAGAATTAATGTAATAAGCTAGGAGGAGCATACTTTCATTTATATCTTGGAGATTTTAAACATATCTTGAGTGATTTCTCTCATCTATATAATGTAAAGGCATTTATACATAATTAATGAAAGTAGGTAGATTTTAATTCATAGATTAGACAATTTAGAGAGTAGGCAGAAAAATGGATATAGACACCCTCACCCTTGTATTATTGGGATCATTAGAGGAAGAAGATTATCATCATTGAGAGATATAGTAGATAGTTGTAGAGAACAACCCATGTATAGGACCACTTGAGTTAATATATGAAGCCTTGACTCAAATTTCATGGTGTTATGATGTTTACTATTTATATATACTGAATGGTATGCTTACAGTTATTTTATTCTCTCTGTTTATGAATTTGTTTTCAATGCTATGTTGAATGTGTGATTTCATGTTATGTATATGAAGTCTGAGAGAGGAGAAGAATGAGTTTCAATTGTTTCAATTGTATATGAAGTCTGAGAGAGGAGAAGAATGAGTGCAGTGAAACATCCACAAGGTTTTCATTGACAAAAGTCTGAGTTTTATCTTAGAAATCTCAGGAGAGATACTATTGTTCTCATTTCCAGTAGAAGTGCAGGTGAAGCACAAAAGTCGTGCAAGGTGTGCACAGGCTAGTTAAAGCCTTAGAATTTATCAACTAAGGTTGAAGAGTGAAAGACTGTTATTTCCGAGATTTCACAGAGTCGAAGAATCAAATACACAGAAGTATTTAAAAGACTTTCGCAAAGAGTGCGTGCAGGAGTCCTTTCAAGACTTAAGGTTGCAATAGAAATCTCAGGAGGGTCAATTGATTTGAAGTATTCAAAGGAATATGGGAAGCTGAATCATCACACAAAAGTTAAGTTTAGTGGAAGGACGCCAATCAGGTTGGCCAGAGATTCATTGAGGAGTGAATCGGACGGTCGAAATTCTCCGTGAAGAACTCACGAAGTCACGAGGGCCGTAGGATCCAGAGGAGTTGCAGGGTGTATAAGAGTTGAATGAATCCATTACATTGGTTTCAAGATTCAACATCGATCATTGATCGTGACTGTCGAGTGTCAAGATCATTTTGGCAAATCGGGGTTTGTATGTTCGGAGTGCAAGCCAAATACCTTGGACACTCAAACTTCCAAATCACTAAATGGATTATCATGTGTGAAGAAGAGGCGTAGAATTTTCGATGCCTCAAAATTTCAGACTTTGGTATTTTGGGGGTCCTGACAATAAGGAGTCGAGACATAGTGGAGTGAAAATCCCAAAGTCGCAAGTTGCGACAGGATTTTTGGCATGGAATTTTGGGATTTCGGCACTTTGGGTGTCGGGAAGCAGAAGATGCAGCATTTTGGTATCAAGAGTTTCAAACTCCTGGTACCTGGAAGTCCGAAATAACATGGGTCATCGAATTGAACGAAGGATTATAGCCGTTGATTCCATGGAAGGTGCCATTTCGAAGTTCGAGGTTTTGAAGTTATAGAGGAACTATTGTCAAAGGGTTGTTCAAGTTCTGAAAGCCGAAAAGCTTGAGTGGACAGGTGGCAAGAATCCATGTAGGAAACATAGTACAGTGGGGAAGATAGGCGACATGTTTTCATCAGTAGGCAGAGTCAATCCTCGTTGACCATTTCGTCGTTTTGAAGGTTGGAGAACTGGGAGACTTGTATCTGGATTTGTGAAGTCGTGAAGTCCAAAAATCTGAATCAACGAAAAGTTTTATTGGGGAGCCAGCCTTTGCTGAATTCATTGAGGTTCAAAATTTTGGTAGTTTTAAAGATAAGAGGTCGGGTTTCTTTACTCCAGAATTCCCGAAGTCACGAAACACGACATAATTGTGGAGGAGGACATGGCCAAATATTTTGGAAATTTGACATTTTGGGTTTCGGATGTTGAAGAGATAGGGAACTCGAAAACAAGAATCACGATATTGTGAAACTCAATGTCTCGATTGAGAAAATGACGCGATCATATTGTTGGTCAGGAGATTTAGGTTGATGACTTGTGTTTGATCACGTGGGAATAACTATAAGGAACTGTGGAAAACACTGTGGTGTGTGTGTGTGGAATTTCCTGTGGAGGAATCAAAGAGTCAATCAAACTTAGGGGTAGATTTAGAACGATCCTGTGCAGATCTTGACCCGAGGGTCGGGATTGACACCATTTCATCAAAGCCTATGCATTCTCGAGGTCCAAAGTCCTGCACACTTAGGAAAACTGAGTCAATAGCACCTGTATGTGTCAATACATCAAAGTAACATGTCATCAATCCATAACACCTCATAATCATAAGAAAACGCCTAATAGTATAATAATCCAGATCACTTGCACACAAGTTTCCTCAAAGAATAAGTTTGCTCAATGTGACCAAGAGCGAGATGTTACATACACCCCTCTTGGTCTAAAAATCATCCCGAAGTTTCACAATATATAAGTGTCGAAATAATGTGTATCATAGTATCATAAGTCTATCTATCCAACAAAAATGGAAACTTTTGGCGCATATCATATGCATCCTCCGAGGGCGTCGGGTCCAGACTATAGTTTTCCCACTGGACCTTGACCTCATCTACTATTCGACATTGTAGTTGTTGAATTCAATGATAGAGGATGTGGATCATATCAGCCATGAGAACATCCTCATCTGACACTCGCAAGGTGCTCAAGTCAAAACATGTGTAGGATCAGTAATCATAATGTCTCAAACTGAGACGTGAAAGACATCGTGCATATGCCACAAGAATCGACAAGGCTAGTCAATAGGCCACGGGCCTCTCCTTTCCACAATCTCATAGGATCCCACGAACCTAGGAGATATTTTATCCCCATTCCAATCTTTCTCTAACTCTTATGCAGTTTCAGCTGCAAAAATACTCAATCGCCACATTGTAACTTAGGTCTACACGATGCGCATCGGCATAACTCTTTTTTCGATCCCGTGCTTCATTGATTCTTTGTCTTATATTTTGCATTTAATCTTTCATTTATTGGATCTCTTTTAGTCCCAGAAGGACCCTATCCTCAAGTCGATCCCATCTCAAGGAATCTGACAAGGTCACCCATAAGGAAAATCGAAGGGTGCCATCTTAATGGTGCCTTGGAAATTGTTGTTATAAGATAATTCTACCGATGACAAGAATTCTTCCCAACGCTTTTTTTGGCCCATCACGTACATGCGCAACATGTATTCCAAGACTTGGTTTGTTCGTTTGGTCTGCCCATCTCTCTCAGGGTGATATGCAGTACCAAATTTAAGTTGGGTTCCCAAGGCCTCTTGGAAACTAGTCCAAAATCATCTAGTAAACACCGATCCTCGATCAAATATAATTCCCTTAGGTATGCCATGCAACATCACAATATTACTAATAAAAAATGTAGCTATTTTAGGTCCTTGCTATGTTGTACGTACATGAATAAAATGAGCACTCTTCATCAGACTGTCGACTACAAAAAAAATCGAGTCCTGTCTCCTTGATGTCAGTGCCAATCCAACAATCAAATCCATTGAAATGACCTCCCATTTGGATTCCAAAATAGCGTGTGGTTGTAGTAATATTTCTAGATGTCTATGTTAAGCCTTCACTTGCTAACATTCTAGACATATAACCACATAGTTAACTATGCTTGGATTCATGCCCTTCTAGAAGAATAACGGCTTAAGGTTCATGCACATCTTCATGACTCCTGGGTGAGCCATGTACACTTCTCCGTGAGCCTCACTTAGGATCAAAATCATCAACTCTTCATTCGATGGTATGTAAATTTGATTTTTAAATCTCAGTGGTCCATCATCGTCCAACGTAAATCCTTCAAATATTGGTACCATCATTATGTTTTGTTCGATAAAATCCTCGACCTTTTTGTACCATTCATCGTTGCGCTATAAGGTTAGAATATTTTCACATAGATTCATCTAAAGAGGCAACACTGAAATATGTGTGGTCTCCGACTCAATGCATCGGCCACTCGATTCATTATTCCTATTATGTAAGTAATATTGAATTCGTACTCACTAATAAATTATGACCAACGTCATTGGCACGCACTCAGGTCACTTTCCATAAAGATGTGTTGTAGTCCACAGTGGTCCATATTTAGTTCAAATTTTCTTCCAACAAGGTAGTGTCTCCAAACCTTCAAGGCATAATCAATTGATAACAACTCCAAATCATGTGTCGCATAGTTTTCCTTATGCCTTCTCAGTTCCTTCGATATGTAAGTGATCACTCGATCATCTTGCATAAAGACTCCACCTAAGGCTTCCTTGGATGCATCAGTGCATAATAATAAGTTTGCGTCCATGTCCATGACCTTTAGTATCAGTACCATTGTCAACAAATCCTTGAGCCTCCGAAATTATTCTGTGCATTTCTCGGTCAAAGCAAACTTCTTGTTCTTCTTCTACAATTCTATGATCAAATTTGGTATCTTTGAAAATCCCTCGATAGATCGTCAATAGTATCATGCTAAGCCCATGAAGCTATGCACTTTCAAGACATTTGTCAGCACAGGCTATTCCATAATAGCCTCGACCTTTTCTGGATCCATGGTGATACCTTCGTCGAAGATGACATGCCCCAAGTAGTGAATATTTGATTGATAAAATGAGCATTTGGACAACTTCCCATATAATTTGTGCTCTCTCAGAGACTGTGGTACCAAGCGCAAGTTCTCGTCATTCTCCTTCATCATCTGAAAGTAAATCAAAATATCATCTATGAATACTTGGACGAACTTGTCCAAGTATTTGAGGAACACCCCATTCATCAAACTCATAAATACCCCTGGGGCATTTGTTAGTCCAAAGGGTAAAACAATAAATTGTAATATCCAAACCTCATCTTAAAGGTGGCCCTAGGGATGTCATCCTCCTTGATCCATAATTGGTGATACCCTGATCGTAAATCGATCATTGAAGACATCGTCGCACCCTTCATCTGATTGAGAAGATCATAAATCCTCAACAAAGGGTAAAGATTCTTGATCGTTGCCTTATTCAATTGATGATAGTCAATCCAGAGTCTCCACTACCCATCCTTCTTTCATATGAAGATAATAGGTGCACCCCATGGTAACACACTTGGACATATAAGTCCCAGGTCAACAACTCCTTCAGTTTCTTTCTCAACTCCTGTAACTACGGGGTCAACATCTAATAAGGTGTTCTTGCTGTCGGTTCAGTCCCCAGTTTTAGGCCTATGGTAAAATCCAATTCCCTCTCTAGCAGCATCCTATGTAACTCCTCCGGGAAGACGTCTGCAAAGTATCTCACCACCAGAAGGTGTTCTAGACCTTCTGCTACTCCCTTTTCATTTAATTCAAGGATCGCATAAAGATTACACCCCTCACACATGCTCTTCCGTAGTTGCAAGGAATAGATAAATCTAAAGGAAACCTCCTGGTTTCGTTTTACAATCACGTGTTTCTTTCTGTCATCATCGACCAAGCTCAACCATTTCATCTTACAGTTGGGTATTGCCTCATGCAATTCCAACCAGTACATATCGATCACGACGTCATAAGATCCTAATATCATGATGTACAAGTTGGACCCGATGACAAACTCTCCCAAGTTAAGGGTACATCCCGTAATCTTTCCTCCAACATTTTGTTTGGCTTCCAAAGCCATCTATACAAAGATATAATCATCCTATTTGACTTCCTTTACCTTAATCCTTTTCAGCGTTGCACCAGAAATGAAACTCTTGGTAGTACAAAGATCTAACAAAATAATAAGGGTATGGTTAGCAACGATACTTAATGTCTCGATCACAGTTGAATGGTGCTTTTCCTGGAAGTTATTCACCGTTGCAAGAATTCGATGGGTCTTGTCCAAATCTCCCACAGTAGTGGGTCCGGCTGATCCAGATGCTCTGTCCCATTCCTCTGGGCAGTAATGCTGGTAATGTGGCTCCCCACAATCCAACAATCTTTCTTTAGTCCAGTATTCCTGATACCGAAAGTAGAAGTTGAATTCTAGCAATAAGGCCAAACTCAAAATTATTGACCTTACTTTTTTGGGTAATTTGGTATGGAGCATACCGAAGCAGCTCCAAAACATGCCTTGTACTCAGGTACCGTGAGGTTCCCTTGTCACATGGCATCAAACTCGTTGAGCTCATGCTCAACGAATTCCTCAGAAGGATACCCCTCTTGGAACCATTCCCATGACACGTCATCGACGACCATGTTCAAATGTGGCAGGAGCGTCTTTTGCCATAGAAGAGTGCTCCCCTTTAGTTGAAATACCACCATGCAGACCTTCATGCTATATGTCGTAATAGAGAAGTGTGAAGCACAACATTGTGCTCTACAACCGTGACTCGATGGAATATCCATCCGCAACACTCGTGGACTCAAGATTTCATCTCTCTCAAGTTCTTGGTGGATGCTAATGGTACTAGCTAGGGTGTGCTGTGGACTCTCAGTGGTACAAGTGCCTTGGCCTCATCTCAGTATTGATGGTGAATCAAGGCCCTTTGACATTACCTGGAAGGGCCTTGTCAGGCCATCATCATCCCTTACAACAAGAGAATCTAGCCCAAGGACTTTCTCTTCCCCTTAGGGTTTCGACTTCAAGGGTGAAAAATCTTCTGGAGGTGTCACACCTCCTTCCATAACACCATGTTGTGAACCTCTGAGGCATCCTCTAAATTCGATCGCCACATGGACATGTTAAGGTTTTCAATTAATGCCAGGGTTAATACTCACGATTTTATTGCAGTGGAAATCCTGGTGATCCACAGTCGCAGGGTTGAACCCACTCTGATACCATATGTAATGACCACTTCGTTTCGACTACAAGCAAAGAAAAAGTGCAGGTTTTTTTTTTTTTAGGCAAGATGCCGACGACGACAAAATTTGAAACACATAATCTGACCATGAACACATGCGTGCAGAACATGCAACAGACAACTACGACTCCACACACTAGCATGGAAGAAACTAGCGAAACATGCGTAAAACGTCTAAGAGAAATGACTACCACCTGACACAAACATGATCACACCTACAAGCTAAGGGAAAACATCCCCTTCCAACACAATGGCCTCAACGACTAGTTAACTAGAACCTTGATGGCATGTGAAACCCAATGCATGAATGCGTTACAATCCCAACGCCAACAACAACTATAACGAGAGAAAACGCCCACTATGAGAAGCGCAAAATTTGGCCAAGTTACCATTTGCCTCTATCCAATAGGGCACGCCATGATTCCTTCATCAAGGATCATGTCACCCACTGGTGATAGGTGCGACAATAACCCAGGTGCTACATACCCTATCTAGACCTAGGACTCTATATGAATTCAACTCGCTAGGATCCAAGTTACTAACAAGAGGACTACACCCATGCCCCAAGCAACAGATCGACAAGATGCAAGATGACATCACTCGAATTAAATTATGTGAATGACCAGAGGGTTCTTGTTCCCTACAAGGAAACCTGTAAGATGAGACTACTATGACCAACCACCCCTTCCAGCTCGAAATAAGGCCCAAGGTACATATTCGCCACTTAACTAAAAACTATCAATAGTTTTAGTTGATAAAACTAGTAATCCCTTGACCATTAAGCTTGCACAAGAAAAAAAAACTAAAACCCCAATAAACCAATTCGGCCAAGAATTTACTCAATCAACAATGATAAAAAATTCCTTCGTTGAGATGTGTCTAAGTATTGTTATGAGAAGCCCCCATGTGTTTGGTTGACCATCATTCTAACTGCGATTTGGGGGGTATTTTCAATAGGATTAAGGAGATAAAATATTTTTGAAGAGGTGTCCTTCACTCAATTCTATGTAGAACTCAACTACAAATATGACGAGTTATCAAAGGAAGCACTCGTTTTGGAGGGACTGTTTTTTTTTCTTGTTCATGATATTAAGGACCATACTCCTACAAATTTGATTCTATTACATACTTTTGAAGAAAGGATTTTTGGTCTCAGAGTATGCCGACTCCCAGTCCCTATGTTAATCAACAACTAAAAATTTAGTTAATCAAGTGATGAATATGTGGTTATTATTAGATCCATTTTAAATTAAATTAAAGAAGAACTTATAACTTCAACCAACTCTTCTACATTGAATTTTATAACAAGTTTCTTTATAGGATAATCTATTTTCACATACATTATATATTTATCTATCCTAAACCACTATCATACTCTTTTGCAATGTTGTATCCAACCAAAATCATACTCCTTTCAAATATCATGACCAAGTGTGGAGATAGAGAACAAATGTGGATATGAGAACAAAGAAGCCTTTAAAAATACCAACACAAGCAACACTCCAAAAGGACACATACAAGAAAAAGCAATTTACATATTCTCAATATCGGTTCTATTATAATAACATAAAATAGAATTATATATAAACTTTAGTAAACTTGATGTCATAGCAATGCTTTATTTGTTCAGGCTTTTGAAGATAAGTACAGTTGCTTCAAACCTTAAGTACCCCATAGAAAACAGGAATAGGACTATAAAATAAGCATATACAGAAACATAGATAAGAAAATTCTCCTTCCCATATTAGAGATCTGAGGTGCCAGACAATGGTGGTGGCACAAAAGCATATGAGTGGGCACTGGGGTAGATTTCCTCAACGTTGTAATAACCCCACAATTATTACTGGGCGTTAGTATTTATTGGGCGTTATAGTTATACATCTAAAAACGTTTGAATAACCCACAGAATCTCTTATTGGTGATAATAACTCTTTGTCTTAATGATAGTTTTCCAAAAAAGGGAACAAAAATATAAAAAAATTAACCATGATGTAGCAAAATTGTTGTCCAATAAGTATATCAAAAAATGAATCTCTCCATATTCATATCAGAAAACATCGGTGTATCAAGATTTCTAATTAGTAATATCGTTGTCTAAACATTATTAGCCTAGGGTCTATTTAAAATGTGACTATATCGAAGGGGTCATTGTCATCCATCCCATTGTTGTCTAAAAACTGGGTAATTATAAAAATGTGAAATATGAGATTGCGGTTTCAAAATCACAAACTGTAAAATACACAAGTTGCAGTCTAATTATTAAAACATTATGTGAACAATGGTACTAACTAACATAGGTAAATATCAATAAGATTTACTTGGGTATAGACATTGTTGTTAGTCAAGCTTTTGTCGGTTAACAATATTAATGCTAGCATTTATTGAATGCCTAGTATCGCTGCTCAAACATCAAAATTTGTTGTCAGTAGATTTTTTATCAATAGTAATCAGTTATGGAAATCCTTGCAGAGACATCGCTGAATTAAAAATTGGTAAATCATAGTCATAACAGGAAAGGTAAATAAATTAAGTGGTTGAGTACTATGATAAATGTAAAATCCTAGTGCAATCAAAGAAAAACGCAAGCATAGTAGGAGTTTCAGATATATATCAGCTGACAATCTTAATATTAAATCATTTTAGACACATAAGAACAAAATGAAAGCATTTAAAAATATCTTATCAAAATGGATAACACTTCATAAAATCGCTGTGTGATTTAGTTGTCATGCACAATATCAAGAAATTTATTTATTGTTCCTTAAACATGCGTAATTTCATGTTTGATGTAAATTAATAGAAGTAAAATCGTTGCCAGATTGCGTTGAGTTCTGTCATGAAATTTGCAGTCAATAAAAAGGGAAAATCACAGTCAATAAATGTATAAATAAGGGGAAACTCGCAGGGTAAATTCGCCAACGAAATGTAAAAATTGCAGAGGAAAAATTTTGTAGGCCAAATTGATTAGACACGTAGAGAAATTTCTCCATCGAATTGTAATAATTTGCAGAGGAAGAAAATTGTGGTTGAACTTATTGACAACACAGAGTAAAAATTAGGGGATGCAAGGTTAAAAAAAAATGCAAAGGCTATTCAACGGTTCGCAGATAGGAATGATAAAAACAACATTATTACTCAATAGAAGAAGGCACAATCACCATCAATCAGCCAAAAACATTCAATAGGGGTAGACGACTGACAAGCATCCTTCACTCATCATCCATGCATAGAAAAGTAGGGCACTAGAATCCGTAGGTCGGTGTGCACCGAAGTGACGACCATCAATTCAGCTCCTGGTCGACTGCTTAGGCATGGACTGATGAACTAGGTATGAGGACGAAGTAAAAAAAAAAAACTCTTCACAAAAATCAACAAAACCTAAAGGAATTCCACAACATTGAGGGATCGAATGCCAAGGAAATGAAATCAAGCAGTGAGCTTAAGGCTATGGGGAAATTTAAGTTCTCGGTTGAAATGCTAATTCAAAATTTTATCTACCCAAAAAAAAGTACAAAAATGAAAGTGTAAGGTATAATAATAATATATCATGTAGAATAAAAGTAAGCGTACCATATCCCAAGTTGTCTGCTCTGAGTCATTGTCCTGCGTGCTCCGTGCAACCCCCGCTTGTCACCCAACCAGACTTCATCAGTACCTCCCAACCAACGCTAGGGATACTCATCTTCCCCCTTAGCCCCCCAAGCTACAAAGGGGCCAAGCACATTGAACCAGAGTTAGCTAGCCTCCATCTCACCTCGCAAGGTCGAGCTACCACTCCTCACCGAGCTGGGTATTCCAACTGCCACAAGCTAAGTCAGTCAAGACTAAAATTCTGTTGTGTAACATTACGCATGATAGAAGAGATCATCCATTTCCTCCTCCCTCCTTTATATAGAATTTCTAATTCACTTCTTTCCCAAATTCCCATTTAATTTATTGTTCAATAATTTAATTCAGAAAAATCCTCTCCATACATGTGTCACCCATCCCCTTCGTTGCGCTAGAAATTAATTTCAATAATTATTTAATTACTCCTATTTCCCTCACCCACTTAAAATAATTCCTAGAATCGATCCTAGGTGTCACCATATTCCCTTACACAATTTAGTGACTTTTCCACTTACTAATTTACTCTTTGAGTTCAATTTAGAAAATTCTTAAATGCAAAATACCTTACAAAGTTAGTCTTTCTATTTTTTTCCTTTTTTTTTCCCTTTCTCTTTATGTTTCCCTCTTTTTCCTAGTTTCCTAATTCTTTTAAATTTCCCTCTTTCCCTTTTCATTTAAAACTTAAATTAGTAACTGTAGAAAGTTATTTGTTTTCCCCCTTTTTCTTTTTAATTAATAAATTTTAATAACCATGTGTAACAAAAAAATCATTTCCCTTTTAAATTTTTAAATCCCTCAATAATTTGATTTAAATAATTTAATCAAGTTTCTTACCCCCTTTTCGTCACGTGTTCAAGGATGATCATTATTATTTTTATTTTTACCACAAGTATTACTTTAGACCTAGATTTTAATATTTGAGGGTGGGCGACATTTTATTAGGGAAATTGTTTTTAAATCCTTCTTATCACATTATTCGTTCTAATTCCATCTAGGTTTATTAATTTATTATTTAACAATGCGACATGCCTTTCAGGACTCACTAGGTGCTCCAAGGGTGCCACTCGCCTTATTTTGTTTCCCTTGCACGATGTTCCCTTCAAGACGCACTTCGTGCTCCAAGGGTGCCACTCGCCTCTTTCTGTTTTTCTTGCGCGACGTGCCCTTCAAGATGCACTATGTGCTCTAAGGGTGCAACTTGCTTCTTGAATGAATTGGTAAACATCAAAAACCCCTGGAGTCAATACTCTGTGAGGTGATCTTGTGGGAGACTAAGGGCCTCTAAGGAATAAGGACCATGCCTTATTGCACGCCCCTTAGAATCATCATGAGAGACTACTGCAGTCTACCCTCACGACATCGTGGGTCTTCTCAAACTAGGTAGTCATTAACCTATAGTTCGAGCCACAGTGGGTGTGCTAGTAGGTTGTGGGAGGGCTACTGTCCACACCTCTCCCTCAACCTCTCTGGTAGTTGTGCGTTACCCCTCAACTCCAGATATGAGTTTTGTCGGCAAGCTATTGTCAGCCTATATCATCAACGAATCATGTCATAATAACATCCATAACCATAACATCTAATCAGATGCACATATTCATATATAGAAAAATCAAACTCTAATAGTCCACTCCTTGACTCAATCCATACTCCAACGGGTTTCATCGATGCCTCTGCATCCTTGAGGTCCAAAAGATTGCACACTCAGGAAAGCCTAGTCAATAACACCTATCTATGTCAATACAACAAAGTAACATGTCATCATTCCATAACGCCTCATAATCATAAGAAAATGCCCAATAGTATAATAATTTGGATCACTTGCACACAAATGTCCTCAAACAATAAGTTCGCTGAGCGCGACCAAGAGCGGGATGTTACAAAATCTTGGTCATTGATTCAATGGACTTCATTCATTAATACTAATAACACAGTGAAATCAATAATCTTATATATTTAATAGATCTTACTACTAGCTTAACTACTTGGTGATATAGTGATAGTTACTAACCTTAAGATGGGTATGATAGGTATGATATGGTCTCTTATACCAATATGATTTGAGTTCCATATCATTGTTCTCATTGTAACTAATACATGGGAATCATAGATGAGAGATTAGGGTGAATACATTACTATGAGGAAGATTACTAAAATAATGGAGATCAATACTAGATAGCAGAGTAGTAACTTGAATATGAGTGAGCTAGATCATACATGCAGAGTGAAATAAGGGTGTTTTTTATGATCTTAATGATCATATTGATACTAACCATGTACATGGACAGGGTGGAATACGACCATGTCAACGTTCTAAACTAATAATAACACTAAAAAATTAAAAATAATAGTAAATAATAACTAACACTAATTATAAATTACCGGGACCGCCTGCCCGCAGCACTAATGTCTGCTAGCACCATTTCTCCTACAACACCAGTCCACCCACAACATTGACATCCGCTAGCACCAGTCCATCAACAACTAACGCTATCAACAATTCAGGAAAACTATGATGGGAGCGATGTGCGGGTAATATATAAACCATTTGTTTGCCTGAAAGGTTCTTTCGACCCAAATATTCTTTCAACCAAAATATTATTTTGGCCGAAAAAAATGTTCAACCGACAAAGATTTTTGGTCTAAAGACTCTTTCGGTCGAAAACATTTACTAGAAGAAAATATCGTCTGGATAAGATGGTAGAAGAAATTCGAGTCCATTGTGCCAGTACCATTTGATTTAAGGTCAAATGGTTCGGCCGAAAAATATTTTGACCGAAAAGAGGTGGCTTTTAGTTGAAAGAATTATTAGTTCGGCCAAAAGAATGTTAGTAGGAATTTCAGAAACCCATTTTTCCCAAAAGTGTTACCCAACTTTGTGATTCTACACAATATTTGGTTTTGATACTTATGCTCTTATTTCTAAATATCAACATTCGAAGTTAGATCCTAGATAAAATATTCAGATGAAATTGATTCTATGTTTTCATCTTAAGATGGTTCTTTTTCTTGTTCTTGTTCTTATTCCTCTTCACAATCTATGTAGAATACTTTATTCTCACCACACTTATGTCCCTTACTGCACTTGCTGTCACAATTAAAGAATAAACCTTTTTCTTTTCTCTCCTCCAATTTTTGAGGTTTCAACCTTGTAGGTTTAGGTATTTTAGAAGAAGGAGCATTATTCTCTCTATAGATGTTAGGATTGGTCTTTCTAATAGCCATAGCCATATTTTTTCTTTCAACATTTCTTGCCACCCTGAATTCATTCTCCAATGATTTGGGTTCCCAAAGGCGAACCTCATGTTGAATGTTATCTCTTAAAGTTACTATGAATACATCAATCAACTTCTCATATGGAATATATGTTACCTTTATATTCAATCTTTGGAAGTTTTCAATGTGCTCTGTAACTGAACGCATTTGCGTGAGATTTATCAATTGTCTAAAGAATGTATCACTCCTTGTATCCTCATAATGTGTTATCATTTCTTCCATGAAAATTGTCCAAGGGACGAGTGATTGGCGAGAATAAATCCATTGATACCATACAGATTGATTGGGTTCTAAATATAAAGAAGCAATCTGTACCTTTTCTGCATGTGGCACATTATGTAAATCAAAGAATTTATCCATCTGAAGTATCCATGTGATAGGGTCCTTGCCCTCAAACTTTCTCATATCGATCTTAGGAATGTGGTTGGTCTTCAACCAAAATTTGGAGTTTCTCCATTCTTGATCCACCTTCCTTGTGTCCTCATCATGAATTTCATGGGATACATTTTCACTTTCAGGTGTCCTCTCTATTACAAATTTTTTCAATCCTTCCATGATCTCCTCTTTTAAACCATCCATCTTTGCCTCCAACTTATCTTCAATATCTTGTAGTTCATCTTCTGTTACTATATTATTTTGTAAATCATTTATGTCTCTACGCATTTCTTCACCTTCATCAAGAGTCAAAGTAGGATTGTCTGGAGTCTTATTTGGTGTATAAATTCCCTTTTTTGGTGGCATGTTTGCCAAGTATCACTTTAAACCTTGATTTTGAAGTGGTTCTGCTAGACAATATTCCTTTTATTGTATCTCCAAAATTTCGTCCCTTCTGAGTATGAAATTTTATTTTTTGTAGGTATCTGATATTTTTTTCTCTGCAATGCCGCAGGTCTGATCAAAATTTGATGTTCCAAGTGGAATTTACGATAACTTCCCCACAACTTGTTCATTTTTTTTCCAGGAGATCTAACTTGTATAGCATGCCCCACATAAAATAATTTGTATAAAATTTTGAAACTCATACTAGAACTAATAAAATCCGTCCACTATCCAATGCAACTATTCTCACTCAATTTCGATTCTCTAGGAAGAAGTTATGATTTTTTTTCCTCGAACACCTGCTTGAGACTAGTCAATAGGACTAGTGAGATACCCTATCTTCCACATGGTGTATATACAAATTTAAGATGAATCAGAAGATGAAAATTTTACCACAGATACCTTAATAATTTTTGTGAATAGCCTTCAGAGTTCTAGGTCTGAAACATTACAGAAAAAAAAATTATAGCGAAAATTCCACAATGGCTCAATTCACGTTGATTCCATAACCCTATCTTAGAAATATTGTATCTCCGAAAGTATAAGGCCTCAGGAGATGAAATTTTAACCCAACATACCTTGATCTGTGTGATAAGTATCATTCAATCCGTTCCTTCTGACTCAATTCAGGATGATTCCATAACCCTATCTTAGAAATATTGTATCTTCGAAAGTATACGGCCTCAGGAGATGAAATTTTAACCCAACGTACCTTGATCTGTGTGATAAATATCATTCATTCCATTCATTATGAATCATTATAGAAAAAAAATTGTAGTGAAAATTCCAAGGTATCTCTGATGTAGCAGTGAAACCCCAAGACCTTGAGCTCTGATACCATATGTTAGGAACCAAATATCAATATAGCATAGAACAAATCTCAGACTAAATACTCAATGAATTAGAAAATATAGAAATTTAGATAATAAGCCTCTTCGAGCGGGAAACCTCTTTATGCCCACATAAATGTTCAATTACTAGATGATTCCAAATGAAAATGTCTCCTTGGTATATATAGGCGACTAGGAGGTATAATTACAACTAATGGACTAAAGCTGACATAAATAAAATAACATTACTAATGCAATATGCCCCAATTAAGGGGTAATGATCCACTATTTAGGGCTTAACAAGGTTGGTTTTTTGCAATAATTGAACAAATGTCATTTTTAGTGAATATTATAGTTTTCTATATAGGAAAATTACAGATGCTATTAATGTATATTATAGTTTTTATTAATGTGTTATATAATTGTTATTAATGTCTAGTATGGATGTTATTTAGTTTATAGATCTGTTGTTCTTTAATCTAAATTTTTAGTATGGTTATGTCTGTCATAGAATGAGTGATATATATATATATATATATATATATATATATATGCCATTTAATTAGAAATACAGTTGTCCTTATTATTTTAAATTATCTTTATTTGGGCATGTCCCTGTACATGGACATGGTCGTATTTGGCCTTGTACATGTACAGGGAGAAGGCCAAATTTAAGCATGTCCCTATACATGGATAGGGCCATATTCAACCCTCTCCATATACAAAATTTGACAGTGTCCCTGTACATGGAGAGTGCGTCTCAAGTGCACTTTGAAATATGTTGTTTTATTTTATTTTATAATGATGAGCAACACATTTTCAAGTTCAATATAAAAAAGAAGAAATATATAATAATAAAATATGCTTTTATTTTAGTTTGAAATATATCAATTTTTAAAATAAATCTAATATTTTAAAAACTATTTTTAAATATTTTTATTATAAATAATTTGTATTTTAAAAAATCATACTTTTAAAAATTATTTTTCAATAAATTGAAATTGATTAAAATTTATATATCAAATTTAAACTTACTCTATCATATATTATTTTAAAAATACTATAAACATTATTTAATATTTATATATAAATTATTAATATAAATTCATTTTCTCTAAACACTTAGTTAAATTTCATTCAATGTAAAAACCAAAAGCTATAAAAAAGAATGCATGACATATTTTGACTTGCTTGCAAGTTGATGTAAGGCAATGGATTCTTTTTCTTTTTCTCCAAAAGTGCACTTCTTATTTATAGGAACACTTGTCCTAATATATAAAAACTAAGGCTAAGGAGTCTTTTTCTCAAAAAAGGCTGTGACTTTTGAAAAAATAATATTTTTCTCCAAAAATACACTTCTTATTTCTAGGAACACTTGTCCTAATATATATAAACTAAGGCTATGGAGTCTTTTTCTCAAAAGAGGTTGTGACTCTCGACAAAAATAATCTTTTTATAAAAGTAAACTATAAAAAACACAAAAAAACATAGTGGAAAAAATATCAAAACCTAATATTTATACTAGTCCATATTTATATACTATTTGCAATTAAATTTATTGAATTGTGGATCAAACAATCTTACATGCTACTTGAAATTAAACTTATAGAGTTATGAATAAAAAAACTTATGAAGTTATGATTTTATCAAATCTTTTATACAAATAAAGTGATAAAAAACACACTCGAAAAAATAATTCCTTTATAAAAGTAAACTCATAAAAAACACATTGGAAAAAAAAATTAAAAACCTCATATTTATAATACTCCATATTTATATGCTACTTGCAATTAAACTTACTGAGTTATGAATATAACAATCTTACACACTACTTGAAATTAAAAGTTATGATTTATCAATTTTGTTATAGAAGTAAGATTGTTAGATTTATTAATGAAACAATCTTACATGCTACTTCTTGTTAAAATTACAGAGTTATGAATCAAACAAAATTACAAAGTTATGATTTTATCAATTCTTTTATAAAAATAAAATTGATAAAAGAGAGTCCCAAAAGATCAAAAAAATATAATATTTGTACTACTCCATATTTACATGCTTGTTGCAATTAAGCTTACATAGTGTTAGTATTATTTTATGCCTGTTTCAATTAAGCTTACATATTGTTAGTATTATTTTAAAAGGTTGATAAGGTCGTATTCGGCCCTCTCCATGTAGAGGGACGGGCCTGAATTCAAGTCTATCCTTGTACATGGATAGGACCTAATATGACCTTGTCAACCTTCTAAACTAATACTAAGACTAAAAAAATTAAAACTAATAATAACACTAACTAACACCACATCTTGATCATATCAAATATTAGGGAGACACACTATCCATGTACATCATACATAGAGTAAGAACCATGTATTCATTAGAGTGATTCCAGGTGATCAAGTAACATAGTATGCTCATGATATACGTAAAGCTTAGATATGATATTGCTTGTATTTCAACTATTGCTTAATCTTATTGCTTGAATACCATCTATATTATGGATAATACTTGGATATGTATAAAGATTACATTAAACTTAGCTATAGTTATAAAGGTTGTATATTACTAATATAACCATAACCTACTTATTAATCATAATAAGGAGAGTAATACTCATAGCTTAAAGTGATACACATAGTAAGTGTATTAGTTGCAACTACTTTGTTCTATAACATTGATGGACATGTTAGATATCAATAGTAATGATTCTATCACTATGTAACATGAACATGATGAAATATGATTCCATATATAGTATGAATTAGTTTAGATATAGAATGTAGAATGATAACCAAGTTGTTGTATGTATTCAGATTAGTTATTCTTACTCAATTACACATAACACATGCAATATCACTAGTATGAACTAAGTGTGTTAGCTTTTTCATTACCCCGAGATATAAACTACGTTCTAATTCCATTGCTTTATCATTACTGTTAGGATCTGAATCACATAAAAGTCAGATTTCGATTACTAATCTTAGACTAATCTGTGTAATACCTTGAATATGGTTAATATAGAGCTTAGATAATGTTGAATAGGGAAATATAGAATGTTATAGAGAGAAACTTCATATGCTCATGATACAGGTAGATATCTTTCACTATGGCTTGTGTAATGGTTCACTCAAATCAATGCTAATCTTAACCAATCATACAATATCATCTATTAGAGAAACATAAGAAAACAAATTGTGTTCATAATTAAGGTTTAGTTACACATGTTGGCATAGAGCTAGTAAGACTATGTACTTATTACTATGTTTCTGGTCAGTTTTAATAAGTTATGAAATGAATAGGGAAACATAGATCATTTTGTAATAACAAGGAGCTTAGCTTGAATATGGAGTTCCTGATCTCTGGAATCTAAGACCTATATAATGTATATCATGTTTATACAAATATTTTTTATTCCATCATGTGTAGTTACATCAATAAATCTTGGTCATTGATTCAATGGACTTCATTCATTAATACTAATAACATAGTGAAATCAATAATCTTATAGATTTAATAGATCTTATTACTAGCTTAACTAAGGTGATATAGTGATAGTTACTAAGCTTAAGATGAGTATCATAGGTATGATATGGTATCTTATAGCAATATGATTTGAGTTCCATATCATTGTTCTCATTGTAACTAATACATGGGAATCATAGACGAGAGATAAGGGTAAATACATTACTGTGAGGAAGATTACTAAAATAATGGAGATCGATACTAGATAACAGAGTAGTAACTTGAATATGAGTGAGCTAGATCATACATGTAGAGAGAAGTAAGGGTGCTTTCTATGAGATTAATGATCGTATTGATACTAACCATGTACATGGACATGGTCGGATACGGTCGTGTCAACCTTTTAAACTATTAGTAACACTAAAAAATTAAAACTAATACTAAAAAATAACTAACACTAACTATGAATTACCTGGATTGCCCTCCCGCAACACCAATGTCCGCCAACACCATTCTGCCCATAGCACCAGTCCACCTGCAACACCGACGTCCGCTAGCACTAGTCTACCAACACCTAACTCTATCAACAATTAGGGAAAACTATGATGGGAGGGATGTGTTGGTAATATATAAACCATTTGTTCGCCCGAAAGTTTCTTTCAACCGAAAGATGTTTTCAACCAAAATATTCTTTCAGCCAAAAAAACGTTCGGTCAATAAAGAGTTTTGGCCGAAAGACTCTTTCGGCCGAAAATATTTATTAGAAAACAAATATCATCCGTATAAGATGGTAGAAGACAGTCAATACCATTGTGTCAGTACCATTTGATTTGAGGTCCAATGGTTAGGCCAAAAAATATTTTGACCGAAAAGAGGTAGCTTTTGGTGGAAAGAATTATTAGTTCGACTGAAAGAATGTTAGTAGGAATTTTGGAAACCCAATTCTCATAAAAGTTGTAATAACCCTCCTAGTTAAGGACAACTACTCTGTCAACTGGTGCAATTTTTTTTTTGTTTGTTAAAGTGTGTGCGCGCGTGTAGAAGGAACAACGCCCTCGACTCTACGTCAACACTTGAACCAACAGGACGTAGGTATGATGAACACAATCAAGACGACCCAACATATCACAGTGACAACAAGAAACAAATGCCCCTGGACATGAGGCGAGCAACTAGCAGTTGTACGCAGAAGTAGACACCAGGGGTTAGGCACAGTAATGTCACAGAATGAAAGAATCCTACAGTAGAGTCGCAGTAGTGGAACTGTGCCTTTAAACAACCCGAGACTACTGATACGGCTCAGAGTGTGTCGCAAGAGTGGAACGGTGCCTTTAAACAGCCCGAGACTCTTGATACGGCACTAGATTCCTTCCACCAGATTTACACACAGAAACAAATACTAGGCTACAAGAGGTGTCTATATCCCGCCCGACACGAACAAACTACGCAATACCATACCACCAAGTGCTGCCAATCAGGGACGATCATGACCTCTACGGGAGACGCAAGTCAGGAGGACTCAATCGACACTATGCTTAAATCAAGGCATTCAACATATAAGTTCCTCATTAATAAGAAACATTACCATTCCTAATAATTAACACGAAACAATAATAATGTCGGCGTTCCTTACCCTACGCATGCAATCAGCCTCCTTGCTTGATTAGTACTCTAGCCAATACTAACATTTAACCTTAACAATTATTATTAACGTTAACTTGACCATAAGCACTAACATAGGCATTACAATCAATGGTAGCTGAAAAGAATCCAACTTATCCTTGACATGACAATAATCATTAACATTAAACAACAATAATGTTAGGATTACCTTGGTAATATAAGGACTTCTCAATTTCTAACCAAACTCGTGGTAAACTATAATAACTTCACCCTAGCCTAGCATCATTACATCAAGATACAAGGACTTCGCAAGTAATCCATCATACATTACCTCTAATTCACCATGTAGTAATAATATAGCTCTACTCACTCCATCACCATCAAATTTATTGGCGTGTTTAAATCAATCATTCTCTGTACCATCTGTCGGGGTTGTTATTCCAATAATAAAAAATAAACCTATAAAGTAAGAAACATTGGGATCCATTCTTCATTATTACATATATCATTATTGCGCATAAGTCTAAATATAAAATTCAAATGGGAACCAATTATTGAAGCGTTACTCCACGGTGATGACACAACCACTCTCTTTTTCTTATGGAATATCCTCTAAGTTATTAAGATCTCTTGATAACAAATAAAAGGGGTAAGGGTAATAAACATCAAATTTAATGACACATCCTAATGATATATAAAGTTATTGATGCACTTCCATAAGCATAACCTGAATCTAAAAATCATTGACCCTGCAAGTAAACAACGTTATTACTGCAAATTAAACAAGAATTACCAAGGAAATTAAACGAATATTACATTTTGTGAATCCACCATCCTTATTGACTTTTCAAATTAAACAACCTTATTATTATTACAATTAAACAAGTAATAACAAGGCAACTAAACAAATGCTAATATGGTCGTTAAACTAATAATCCCTTTGCTAATTTAACAATTACTCCCATACCTTTCATTAACCTCACCACCATTAAGGCAAATGATATCAAATAATTGAAAGGAGGAATATAAAGAAAAGTCTCTTATTATTATTTAATTCCACCCATTGTACACTTAATTGCATCACCTTACACGATATAAACATATCATTCTATATAAACATTTTTATTTTTTTTTGGTTAAAAACTTTCAACTTTCACTAAAGAATAAGTGTAACATACCATAATCTATTTTTAGAGCCTAAATACCTCAGTTTCAGTTAAGTTCCGTAGTCGTTCTCCATATTAACAACATTTATTAATATTACATCTTGATTTATGTTATAGCCACTCTAGTGACCTGTGCACTTTTGGATTTCCAAAATCTAAGGTGGGAGCAGAGAGATCACGCGATCTGGAGGAGGATATTAATGTCAATACCACACAAGGAATGGTAAACCGGCTATCTAGGGTTTCGGTGTATGAGTTATGCTGCACAGCTGTAAGGTGCGAGGTTCCAGGAAAAAGTTATCCTCAAATTTATAAAAAGTATAATTTTTTTTACAAGATACCGCCAATGGCGAGCACTGTGGTCAAACGGCGTTGGCCAGAAGAACGAACCCAACCACTGACAAAAACACAGATTACAATAGCGCATTGAATCACTCTTACTTAGTGAATTCGATGGTGTATGAATCCTGCCAATACAACGTGGTAGAAAATCAACATACAGACTTAAAGATTGGCCCTCCGGCACTATGAAAACAAGGAAGAGAAACTCAGGCCTGTAGCATGCGAGCTAACAATCGGTAGGCTGGAGTAAGACAGTTTCATTCGAATAAGTTGAAAGAGAATATAATACTATCCTTCCCATCATAATACTATCTTGAAAGAGGATGTAAGGCGCGAGGTTAGAACCATAACCAACACATGGCGACAGGATCATAAGATAACAAATTCTCAATAATAAGGCGTAATAATTCTGGCAGTTGCAGTAATATATTAAAATTCATAAAGGAGTAATAATGAGGAATGGAGCAGTAATACATTAGAAATTCTTTTTAATCACAAAATATTAATGATATAGATAATAGGTAAAGGAATTTTTTTTTTATAATGTTAGATTAGGGTGCAATGAATAGTTACATTGTTCTTCTCACAGGAGCCACATACCACTTCCCACTTAAAAATTGTGAAAGGATGAGTCCCCTGAATATAAGATGGAGTCGTCTAAAAAGTGGAGTGGTGCTTCGATAAGTATGTTGAGGCTTAAAACAGTCGGGTTTCCCTTTTTCAAGTGTTATTCATTTATGATTAAAAAAGGGTTTTATTGTTCAACTCACGAACCTTCAGCTAACTGTCCACGCACTCACAAATTCTGAGCTCGACATTCTTTTGTTACTTCGCAGATTATGGGTCGAGAGGTGGGCGACTTTTGGGATAGTGGTCGAGGCAGGTAACCTAACAGGTAAGGGCGCAGGCCAAAAAAAAAACGTGTGTCAGTGTTGTATACGTGGAGGTTGGTTGCTGCATGTGATCAACGATATGAATAAAATAAATAGACGGTCGAACTATCAGATGCAACCAGATTAATTGGAGACTGAATAGGTCAAGGTGAAAGATTTGATTTATACTAAATTAAATTACTATGCATCAAGTAAATGAATAGCTTTATAAAATGAGAAGGGTTCCATGAGAGGCACTTTCCAGGACATGAAAATATGCAGAAGAGACAAATACAAAGAATAGGTTTGTTAATGGAGTACGCATTAAACAGGAAATACATTATATTCTATTCGGGTTACGTTTCCAAGTGAAATTCCTCCTGTTTATGTACATTCAGAAACTGCACATATAGCAACGATGTATCGGTGTAGACACGAGCATACAAACCCTACTGACCTCTACCTTAATAACAGTTATGCAATGAATTTAAGAAATGGGAGACCCGTTGTTGCAGGACGAAGATCAAAACGATACCCAAACCATAGAGTTTATAACTGACGGATTCTTTAAGGACGCAGGGGTTGAAGTTAATATCATCGACAACGCCACAACCCAGACGCAATTGAATAATACGCTGAACTGGCATTCAATGCCAGATTGGTTATAACAGCACGCAGTATAGATAAGATCGCTCTATGAAAAAGGAAAACCCTACTGAGAAAAAAATAACCCGCCCAGGTTCTAAAGAAGGAAACCTACACAACGCGCCCATGGTAGATCGAATACACCCCAGGTAAAAGAGAACGAAGACCCACTGGGAAAAATTGCCCACTTTAAAAAAACAAAACCCCATAGAAGAATGTGCCCACGGTACAAAGATGAAAACCCACTGGAGGAAGGAGCAATCGCCCACGAAACATCAAACACCAGCCATAATATAAAAATTTCTTTTCTCAGCTATTATAACAGTGGTAAATACCTTATTTACAAGGTGGGTAGCAGCAGTAAGGGTTTCATGGTCACGTCAATATCCATTAAGCTACAGTCCACATACGCATTTCACACTGTATCCATTAAACTACAAGCTGCACAGGGCCATTAACTACAGTTTATAAATATGCATAGCAAGATAGAAAACCCAGAGATTTACATACCTGTGTCCTTAACGCTTTCAGCAATGTTCTTATGCTCCCGCCGCTCCAGCTCCTGCTTGCTGACCGCGATGAACTCACTGGTACCTCCCAGCCAAACGCTAGGGGTACTCTTCTTCCCCCTCAGCCCCCCGAGCCGCAAAGGGGCCACACACAATCAGAGAGTAACTATCTCCTCAGATCGCCTCCAAGGCTGAGCTACCACTCAAATCTGTTGAGGCTTCCCAACTCCTACCAACAATCAGTCAGTCTCCATTCTCCAGCATCAACCTCCCAATCTGAGCAAAAAGTTCCTTTCCTTTCCCCCTCCTCCTTTCCTTTTTTCAGACACAAACCCTAATTCTTCTTTTTTTACTTAGGTTTTCCCCCCTTTTCTCTTTTGACTTTCTTCATTTTCTTTTTAGTTTAATTCGTTTACATATTTCATTTTTATTTTTATTTTTCAAAAATTCAAGGGTATGTGCGCTCATTTTTTTTTTTTTTTTTCCTTTT
>JZKD02S1304746.1:483450-506809 GCA_000966675.3 Picea glauca
TCACTATAAATTAGCCAAATCTCTCAATTGCTTTGTATATCCAGCGCGAGAGTTTCAAGTAATGATTGCAAATGGAGGAACTATCAATTGCTCAGGAAAATGCAATAAGATCAATATTACTATGGGGGAATGTGTAATGAATAGTCCAATGATTTATATACCCATGGGTGGTGTGGATTTTGTACTAGGAATCCAATGGCTACAATCATTAGGAACAATGGATTTTAATTTTCAAGAACTTTTCATGAAATTTTCCTCGGAAGGAAAGGAAATTGAGTTAAGAGGTATCATAAGGAAACCCGGTAAGGTGATAAGCTCTAATGGCATGACAAAATTATTGAAAAAGGGGCATCCAGGCGTTATTGCACAACTATGCTCACTAGATGTTCAAACATCTAAGCCATCTATTCCTTAAGATCTCCAAGGGATCATTGATAAGCATTCCAAAGTATTTGAAGATATTTCCAAAGGACTTTCACCCACTCAAAATCATGATCATGAAATTCACCCAATTCCTGGGAGTGTTCCTCCTAACATCAAGCCATACAGATACCCTTACTCCAAAAAGAGTGAAATTGAGTGCATGGTTGAAGAAATGTGAGAGGCTGGAATTATTAGACCTAGCCAAAGTTCTTACTCTGCACCAGTGGTAATGGTATTGAAGAAAGATAGCTCATGGCGTATGTGTCCAGATTATAGAGAGCTCAACAAGATCACTATTAAATATAAGTTTCCCATTCCCGTCATTGATGAATTGTTAGATGAACTACATGGAGCAATCTATTTCAAAAAATTGGATCTTCGTTCAGGGTATCATCAGATTAGAATGAAGGAAGAGAATATCCCAAAAACAACATTCCAAACTCATGAAGGCCATTATGAATTTTTGGTCATGCCTTTTGGCCTTAAAAATGCACCTTCCACATTCCAAGGGTTGATGAATTCCATTTTCAATCCCTTCCTTTGAAAATTTGTGCTAGTATTTTTTGATGATATACTAATCTGTAGCAAGTCTTGGGAGGATCATGTGCAACATGTTGACAAGGTGCTACAACTACTAAAGGAGAAACAACTATATACCAAACCGTATAAATGTTTATTTGGAGTGAAGGAGGTAGAGTATTTGGGTCATATTGTATCTCATGAAGGTGTCCAGGTAGACCCTAACAAAATGAAACCCATGATGGACTGGATGATTCCTAAAACATTGAAGAATCTTAGAGGATTTTTGGGTTTGACAGGTTACTACCGCAATTTTGTTCAGCACTATGGAAGAATAGCAACACCTTTAACGACACAAACTAAGAAGGATGCATTTTCATGGACTCCAGAGGCAACTAAAGTTTTTGAACAACTTAAAGAGGTGATGTGAAAATCTCCTGTCTTGACCACCCTAGACATCACCAAAATTTTTATTGTGGAATGTGATGCCTCGAGAAATGGAGTTGGTGTTGTCCTAATGCAAGAAGGAAGGCCCCTAGCTTTTGAAAGTAAACCACTCAAGGGAAAGGACTTACACAAACCCATTTATGAGAAGGAAATTATGGAAATACTACATGCATTGAATAAATGGCATCCTTACCTAATAAGTAGGCACTTAAAGGTCAAAGCAAATCATGATAGTCTTAAATACTTTATAATGACTGATTTTAAATTAACCTCTAGTAATTCTACCAAATGTACAGTAATTCTACTAGGTTTATAGAAGAGGAATAATTCCAAATTTTCTCAACACTTACGCAAGTAAAATTTATCAATGAGTAATAAATCTAATTAAAACAATGCTTAAATTTGAATTAAATACCTTAACTCTGATGCTAATAATCCTCCCTGTTGTCCGTAGCTTGCTTCCTTCCCACTTCTTTAGAACACCATCCAAAACTGACCTTGCTGTCGACTAGTTAGCTCCTAGCCCTAGGATATCAACGGATATCCTAGCCCTCCGAGCCCAAAACCCCCAGCAAACCCCCGATGCACTGTGTCAATTCCTATCCAATTTCACTCTGCCAATCCCTGCTCCAAAATTCATCCCCAACTCCTGTTGAATAATCCCCTCTCCCAAACTCCTTTCCCCCCCTTATCCCTCCTTCACCGCCTTCCCTTCATTTACTCCCTTATCCTTACATTTATTACCTTATTAATTTTCTTATCTTCTCGGGATTCTTATGTTATCCATTGTTGTATAAGCAACTTAATTTAATATTATATTTTATTCTCCACCTTTTATTTAATACTTAATTAATTAATGAATTAATTAATAATTAAATCAATCATTAACCATCATGAATAGCTATTTAATAATAATCAATTAGAAATGTTATTTTAGGACATAAACATATTTTAGCTAATCTTTTAGGATTATATTATTAAATTAATTATACTTAATAATCAAGGGTCATTACATACACCCACCCTTCAAGAAACTTCATCCCGAAGTTAAGGTATCTTATGGTACAAAGAACAAGAACATGCTTCACACATTCATAACAAGTAACTGACATTATTAGTAAGTAAGTCAAGAAAACTCATACATACTAGTGTATATGTACAAGAAATGTATGTGTAGATAGTACATACAATTCTCGTACATGTACTAATAATCAAACTGTCATCCTTTAGTATTTTATGTATGCATCCAATCCAGTAAGCAAGACTAGTCTTTTTAAAAAGACAACAATCAATTAATTGTGTGAGAATTCATTTAATCACAATTGTCTGATTCAATAATTTATTTTAAAAAACTGTGGTTTAGTTACATAATAATGAATATTCATATATACACATTTTTCTTCATCAAATCCTGCCACAAGACAAATCTCCATATAGTCTCAACTATTCTACTCATCCTTCCTCCCTAACCTACTTCCAACTCCATTCCTATCCGTCCTCTGCTAGACTATCTTGGAGAGCCAACTATATTGGCCTAACTCCAAATAGAACCCGTAAGTGGAAGTGTCGCTAAATCGACCAAGCTTCCCTAGCAGGCAACTGACAGTCATCATCACATGACCTGGGGAGTGTGACTAGCACCATTCTCCCATGACTTCAGGTTTCGGAGGATACACGGTGGGAAATGCCTCCACCCCTCCTAATCAAATATAGGGTCCACCCCTACGATGGCCCACCCTACAATGGAGGATACACAGTGGGAAATGCCTCCACCCCTCCTAATAGAACTAGTGTCAACACCCTACAATGGAATATACAGTGGCATCGTGTTGTTGGAGGTTTTGTCATCGTTTATTTGGTTTTGGGTAGTGTCGTTACCTGAAATCATGCACTGATCCACATATCATAGCAATGCATCAACCAATATAAATTTCCAAATACAATATTCATACCATAATGTTTCTCGGTCAGTGGTTCTGATATACACTTTCATCATCATTATCCCTTGGCTATTTCATAGCCCAAAACCTGCAGATTAGTCTGTAACACAAACTCATACATTTGTATGCATTATCATCGTGTAATTGCATACTAGCATCATTTCACTTTGGTATCCCTGTACCAATAAGTTAACATCAAGTTTTCCAATTAGAAATAGATCTCATAATATCCCATAATTCAATTTCGACACCCATTCACAAGATTATCATTTACCCAAAATAGATTGCATCATATCCAACATCATCCTAATAGCATATAAACATTCATTTATTTCACATTCTCACAATGTGTCACAGCATATACATCATCATCAATAACATTTAAACATTCATAAAGTTTACATTCACATAATAGATTGCATTACATACATCATCATTAAACAACATTTAAACATTCATAAAGTTTACATTCACATAGTAGATCACATCATATACATCATCATCAAGTAATATTTACACATTCGTAAAGTTTACATTCACATAATAGATTGCATTACATACATCATCATCAATAAAATTTAATCATTCATAAAATTCACATGCACGTAGTAGATCGCATCATATACATCATCATCAAATAATGTTTAAACATTCATAAAAGTTCATAAATTTTAAAGTTTAAGTGTATCACTTAATAGTTTCACTGTGACTAGAAAATGAAGTATATAGGCCTCAGGTAATCGTGGATGTCTAAGTCAAAAGGTGGTTTTACATACATCCCACCTTCGAGAAACATGTTCTCGAGGTGGTAAAAATAGTGAGGGATAGTCTCGTTGTAGTGTCTCGACATCTTCCCAAGTAGCAGATGTTGGACTATACTTGTCCCACTAGACCTGGCTGCATTGTTGGTGATGATCGAGGTGTTGCACTCGCTGCCATTGAAATCCCTGCAGCTTTTGTCCTTGGTGCAAATATGTTACCATATGGCGGTGGCCTTGAGCCCCCTCCCCTAGAAAATGTCCTCGAGGCCTTTCCTACGAATCCTGGGTGCTGTGGAAATGTTGGTCTTGCACCCCCAGTAAAGTTCATATGTTCTTCCACGTAACGCACATTTTCCACCGCTTCTGCTACTGAAGACGGTTTCCACATCCGTACCATAGATCTTATCCTAGGGTTCAATCCATAGATGAAGTGCTCTGCCTGTCGTTGGTCACTATCCATATACGACACATATTTGACCAGTTCCATAAACTTGATCTCATATTCTTCTACCATTTTGTTTCCCTATACTAAGGCATGAAATTCCCCTACCTGTTGTTCCTCGTAGTACGCTGGTAGATATTTCCTTTGGAATCTCTCCTCAAAAAGTTCCCAAGATATTGTGTCTGGGGTAAGGTGCAGTTGTCTTTCTAGGTTGCCCTACCAATTCAAGGTGTTGTCCCTTAACTGAAAAATGGCAATCTTCGCCTTTGAGTTGGACGCATAGTCCCTTAGGGAAAAACACCTGGTCATGCCTTCCAACCATGCTTCCGCGCATTCACTGGCGCGACCTTCGGAAGTTTGATCTTCTGCAACTCTCGCGTGATGTCTTCAGGTGGAGGTCCTCCCCCTGAATCCCTTGACGCTTCTGGATTACCCGTTCCAGACGGTGGGGGTTCCACTTCAGTCCCTGCCGGTTGTCGCCCCTTTAAAATCTCGTTGATGGATTCCAACGAGCGCAGTATGAGGGCTAGTTTGGGCGATGGTGGTGGTGGTGCTGGCGGTGTTGGCGGTGCTTGCGATGACACTCCCCTGCCTCGACTCCCTCGAGTTCTGACCATCCTGTGTGATTTGACCTGCATCAAGCAAAGTTGTCAGGGTGAGTTCCAGGATGTCTCAAATTGGTGCTACTCAAACTAGAAACAGGGTTAGGCATAAGTTTTCTTTACTTGTTTGTAAACAGGCGTTACTCCATTAGGGGATTGGCTCGGTTAGGGTTAGGTTTAAGCATCTAAGATTCGTTTCTTCGCCCCTACGAAAATAACTATTGGTTCCTTTTCCCTGTAGCTATGCTAGCTTTGTGCCTTACTCGCCACTTCCTAGGCTTACTCTCCTAGGGCACATGCCGCCTCCTTCCCGCTTGTCCTATTCTGAGCCCTTCTAATTTACGCTTTCAACTTGTTTAAAAATGATTCCCGACCTTATGTTTATTAATTTACACCGATATGCGTACACCAGCGCTATGTACTTTTCGGCGTTAGTGTTCTTATTAAGATGTTGCGTTGAGCACATACGTCCCTTTGTGGGCTCCTCCATTTATGTCTTTGGCGCTTGATAGCTTGGCATGTGACCTGTATGACTCTAAAAGGTGCTTGATAGCTTGGCATGTGGTCATGGGTATGATGGTTAAAGTATTTAAATGTTAAATTAATTGTAAAAGAAACAACGCATGGCGCGTTGGTAGGGCGGCCATTGTCAAAGCTTTGCACGGTGGGGAGGTACGGGGTTCAAATCTCACGGACTCCATTTAAATTTATACTTAGCCTTATTTTATTCGAACTTAACTAATATTTTAATAATCTTTTAATAAAATTACTAAAGTTAATTAGTTTAATTATTAATGCAAAGTTAAACTATATTAATTAAACTTTATTAATTTAACAAGTATACTTTATTATTTATATATATATATTTTTTAAAATAATTATGCTAGTGTAAATTCAAATGATAACACTAAAATTTAAAATAATAAAAAAAAAGAAATTTAATTATTCGGAATGAAAATTTAATTATTAAATAAAAAGCATTATCTGGCAGCCTTTAAGGTCGGGCTCGGCATGAGTCCCACGTGCCCGGCCTCCGGCTCTCACTACCTAACACCTAAGCTCGTCTCTTTCCTCGGCTCGACGTTCTACTTCCTTTAGCGTTCTACTTCGTTGGCTCTTTCGTTTTCCTAGTCTGTCACGGCTGCTATTCCGGAGCTGAAATCACAAGGGTTTTCGCTGTATATTGTTTGAGCGTTGTAAGTTTGTTGAGGTTTCAGAACAACAGCTCAACCCGGTGGGCATAGTCATCCAACGTTCGAACTAGGTGGTTTTCTGATATGCAGGGGTGATAGGTTTTTTTTTTTTTTTTCATTCTCAACCATAATCGTGTAAAGCAGAGTAACTTCTCATATCACCGTCACTTTTTCTCACATCACCCAGCTATCCATCTTTTCCTCTTCAGTTTTCTTTTCAGTCGATTCTGTACTTATTTTACGTGCTTTTTATACGGAAATTTCACTTCAAAAGGTTTCTAAAGTCTGCCAAATCCATGCCTCCATTTTCTTTCCTTTTGACGATTTAGGGTTTTTATTGTATGCTTCCTTTTTTTTGATTCAGTGGGATTTAGTATGGTATTGCAGCTGTGAATCCGCAATGTAATACTGTGCAAGAACAGATTCATTGTAATTCCATTTTTGCAGTTAACTGATTGATTGATGAATGGGTGAGGGATTGTTTCTATATAATCCCAGTGTCCTTTGCTTTAAAGAAAGCAAAGACATATTCTTTACAAATTGAATAAATAGGCACCATAATTTAAATCTAAGAAAAGCCTCTTTTGTCAAATTTGAAGTTTTAACACCAGCTAACATGCATTTTACTAAGAAGTCCATATCTTCTGGTCCTGTGTACGCGTCCATATCTTTTGGAACCAAATGGCAAATAATCAACGGGTCATCATGCTGGTAGTGTCGTGTTTGGATAAAAATTGACAGTGACTTCAGATAATCTGTTAAAAATAGTGGCAGGCAGAAACTTGAATGGGCGATTTCCCAAAAGACCTCTGTGAAGTTTCTTCCTGCCATTGTTTTTCATAAATTCTCTGTTAATTTTGATCCAAATTTCAATTTTGTGAAAGATCAAGTGGTAGTTGCAAGATATAGCCATTATAATCTTTATTATCTTTTTAAAATTACCTAATTGTCCACATTTTCATTCTAATCAAGCATAATATGCCCTGATGTTTATATTGAGTTGGCTATTCATTCCAATTAGTCCAACACATTTTTTCATTTTAGGTTTCCTTGCATTCCTCGAAACATTTTTGTCTTTCTTTTGGGACTCTTCCATGAGGTAATCCAAATTAAATCTTGAGAGATCAAGGGGTAGGGGCAAGCTATATAGCTATTATAATCCTTGTTATCTTTATAAAACCACTTAACTGCCCACATTTTCAATCTAATTATCCTTAATTAGCCCTGATGATTATATATAATATTTGCATTTCGACGTTTTAACATATGATACTAGCATTTCTACGTTTCACTTTTCATTTCATTTACAATCTATCTGTTGGAGCTTACTCTACAGACTAAGGCTAAAGGGCAGCCATGCTATCACCAGAAAACAAGATCGATTTCTTCGTCTGTACATATGAACTTGCATATCTACTTCGTGAGACTCGGATCTATATGTTTCACATTTCCATTATATCTTATCACTGGTTTCACCTTGCGGTTTGGTGTTAGCGCTGACTTTGGTTTGCGTGTTTGTTGTAGGTGCGTGAACAGGTGCTAACTCTCGATTTTGAAGGATTGGAGAATGGTCCTTGGCCAGTATAACTTTTTATTATTATATCTTATTACTGTGTTATTGCTAGAATTACTAGAATTACTGCATTTCGGACAAATTGCATCTTATAGAAATTGACACTGATGGAAAAACTGCCCCTGAGATTGATTTCAACAATATTATCAACAGCTACAATGAGTGTTCAGGTATAGATAGCAGTGGGCATCTTGTTCATCAAGACCCTAGAGAGTTAGGAAAGGACAAAACACATCTTGATTATGAACATGATCCAGTTTTGGGGAAAGACACAGATGGAGAAATAACCCCTAATCTTGATTTTGATAATATTATCAACAACAACAACGACTGTTCATATAGAGATAGCAGTGACTCTCCTGGTCATCAATATCTTGCGGAATCGGGAACGAAAGAACACATATTATATCTTTTTACACAAATTTCTACTTATATCACCTATTTCATTACTTTTCTCTTCACTTATTTACCTTTTCATTATATTTATTTCCAATATTTATGTATTTTTTTTTCTTTTACTTTGATTTTATCCTTGTTAGTTTTCACTTTTTATACTTACTATATATATATATATATATATATATATATTTTACATATTATACTATCATTCTCTTTATCCACCATTTTATATTACCTTATTTTCCCTGTATTACATATTATGCTCTTACTCATTCCCTTCTTTTTTATTGATCTTTTTTTTTTAATTCCTTGTTCTTTTTACTTATTACTTTTTCACTTTTTTTCTTTTACTGCTATTATTATTTAATCCTTTATTACTTATTTTCTTACTCTTCCTTATTACATTTTATTTTATTCTATTTATTTACCACTTTTATCATTTTCTTAATATTCTGTTTACGGTCTAATGCCATTTCTCATGTTTTGTTTGCAAGAGTTAAGTGTGGCTGGAGTTTTTTCTCAAGAGAATGTACAAATAAAAAAACTAAATGTACAAATAAAACTACCCCTTATTTAGGCCCTCGGTTCCAGATTTGAACCAGGACTCTGATACCAAATGTAATGACTGATTTTAAATTAACCTCTAGTAATTCTACCAAATGTACAGTAACTCTACTACGTTTATAGAAGAAGAATAATTCCAAATTTTCTCAACACTTACGCAAGTAAAATTTATCAATGAGTAATAAATCTAATTAAAACAATGCATAAATTTGAATTAAATACCTTAACTATTATGCTAATAATCCTTCCTGTTGTCCGCAACTTGCTTCCTTCCCGCTTCTTTAGAACACCACCCAAAACCGACCTCCCTGCCGACTAGTTAGCTCCTAGCCCTAGGATATCAACGAATATCCTAGCCCTCTGAGCCCAAAACCCCCAGCAAACCCCCGGTGCACTGTGTCAATTCCTCTCCAATTCACTCTGCCAATCCCTACTCCAAAATTCATCCCCAACTCCCGTTGAATAATCCCCTCTCTGAAACTCCTTTCCCCACCTTATCCCTCCTTCACTGCCTTCTCTTCATTTACTCCCTTATCCTTACATTTATTACTTTATTAATTTTCTTATCTTCTCGGGATTCTTATGTTATCCCTTGTTGTATAAGCAACTTAATTTAATATTATATTTTATTCTCCACCTTTTATTTAATACTTAATTAATTAATGAATTAATTAATAATTAAATCAATCATTAACCATCATGAACAACTATTTAATAATAATCAATTAGAAATGTTATTTTAGGACATAAATATAGTTTAGCTAATCTTTTAGGATTATATTATTAAATTAATTATAATTAATAATCAAGGGTCGTTACATACTTCTTGGAACAAAGACTATATTCAGAGGAACAACAAAAATGGGTAACCAAGATATTGGGTTATGATTTTGAAATCATCTATAAAAAGGGGAAGCAAAATGTTGTGGTTGATGCACTATCAAGAAAGGATGAAGATGTTGAGGCCTTTCTCTATGTTATCTCGATCATCCAACCTGATTGGATAATAGAAGTAAGGGATGAATGGAAGAATGACGAAAAAGTGTGGACTCTCATTCAAAAGTTGCAGCAGGATTCCAGTGCATCAGATACATTTAGATGGAAAATTTATTTACTATGGTACAAAGATCTCTTATATTTGTGTAACAACTCCCAGCTCAAACAAAAGGTACTATTGGAATTGCACACCTCTCTAGTAGGAGGGCACTTAGGATTTTTGAAAACCTACCATACAGTTAAGAATGAATTTTTTTGGGATGGCCTTAAAACTGATGTTCAAAGGTTTGTGGAAGAATTTTTGGTTTGCCAACAAAATAAGGTGGAAACAATTAAGACCCCACATATTTTACAACCATTATCCATACCAAGTCAGTGCTGGGGGGAGGTTTCCATGGATTTCATCACAGGGTTACCGAAGTCTGAAGGAAAGAGTGTCATCATGGTGATTTTTGATAGACTGACCAAGTACACACACTTTTGTGCACTCTCTCATCCCTTCAAAGCCAGTATAGTTGTCACTGTATTCATGGAGATAGTTCAAAATCTACAAGACAGCCCAAAGATTATTGTAAGTGACAGAGATCCCATCTTCACTAGACATTTTTGGATAGAATTATTTTCTTTTTTGGATACTCAATTGGCTCATATCTCATCCTATCATCCTCATTCTAATGGAAAAACTAAGATAGTGAACAAATGTCTGGAAGGATACCTTCGTTGCTTTGTCTCTGATAAACAAACACAATGGTTCAAATGGTTACCCTTGGCAGAATGGTGGTATAACACTTCCTCTCATACTGCAACAAAAATGACACCATTTATGGAACTCTATGGATACCACCCTCCTTCCATCACTTCTTCTCTAAAACCAAAATCTAAGGTTCAAGTAGTGGAATATCACATTGAGCATCAACAACAAGTTCTGTAAATATTAAGGAAAACCTGACCATGACACAAAATCAAATGAAACAACAAGAAGATCAACATCATAGTGAAAGAAGTTTTGAAGTAGGGGATTGGGTGTTTTTAAGACTACAACCAAACAAACAGATGTCCATCAAGCAAGCCAAGAAGGAAAATAAATTATCACCAAAGTGCTATGGACCTTATAAGGTGTTGCAAAAGATTGGTACTATGGCATACAAATTGGAGTTTCTTGCATCTTCATGAGTACACCCAATTTTCCATGTTTCATGCTTAAAGAAGGTTATAGGAAACAAGATCCCAATTCAAACTATATTTCCAGAACTTGACGAGGAAGGAAAAATCATATTGGATCCTGAAGCCATCACTGACACAAGAATTCACCAGCTGAAGAATAGATCCATTTCCGAGTATCTCATTAAATGGAAGAAACTATCGGCTGAACATTCCACTTGCGAATATGAGTCTTTTATACATAATCATCAAGATTTACTCAAGCATTGCGGACAACACTTGTCTCAAGGGGAGGGGCATGTTAAGCCCTAATATTGGCTCATTACCCATTAATTGGGGAATATTACATTAGTAATGTTATATTATTTATGTCAGCTTTATTCCATTAGTTGTAATTATACCTCCTAGTCTCCTATATATACCAAGGAGACATTTTCATTTGGATTGATCTTGTACTTGAACATTTATCTGGGGTAAAAGGGGGTTTCCCCCTCGAAGAGGCTTATTATCTGACATTATCTCTTTTTCAAGGCGTTCAATACTTATTCTTAGGTTTTTCTATGCTATATTGATATTTGGTTCCTAACAAAATCTTGTTTTGTTTCCATAGTATCCAATTGGGGTGGCCTTGCTGCAATCCTCCAAGTGACCAAGAAACGATTTAAGTCTCCAGCGATTTCAATCCCAGTGACTAGAATGCATAGTAATAACAATAATTCCGATCAAAACTTCTGGATCAGTGAATCCACTCAGTCAGGAAATGACTTTATAGTTTTCTCAACTTTGTGCTCCACATTCTTCCATGTAGACTTCTTTACACACAGAAACACACTCAAGCAAACATTCGCGTTCACGTACCAAATTATTCAACACAGAAAGTCATTCAGATCATACACTCTACTTCTTATATATTTACAGATAATTATCTTTCTTTTCTCTCACATTTCTGTGGCCATATCATGAGGGAGTTAATATAGAACAACCTACTCTGATACCAATATAAAATTTGGGAGAGAAAGCATAACACATAGACACACAAATGATAATTTGTATTGCACACTTACACTCATATACATTAGGTATATATATAGGTGGAGTGATATCCAACTGATTCTAAACATGGGTGGAGGAGTTCAAAGAATATCTCAATAGACTCCAACAAATCCTCAAACTAATCCCCAAACTATAGTATGCATCATTAATGAAGCATTATCTCTAATACCTCCCTTTAATGCTTACATTACAAAACTTCACAAATTACAAAACAAAAAAGGTTACAAGACTTTATCCTTTTATGGAATGGTCTTCATCAGCACTTATACCCACTCTCATGCCTCTGGACTATGCTATTTATCTTCCTCATCTTCAAGCTTACCATTCAACTCATTTAAAATATAAATACCTCTGACCATCTTTGACAAACTTTGAGTAATTGACGCTTCTCGATCTCCTGAAGGAAAATCTTGATACTGAAGTACTCTATGGAACTGCTACCATCTGTGAATACACAACCATCCACACTATTCATCAGTTATATAGGATAACATTTTGTATATTGAATATCTTCAACAACCAATTATACAATTGACCTTCTTTAAACACATCTACAACAATATACACAAGGATAACCTGTAACTAATGATCTTGAAGCACATAAGTACAACAAGTTCACAAACATATAATAGGCTATATGTATAACCAAAATAGTGATGAGTTCTTGTGGCACTGAAGTACGTTAAGAACCACCAATTTAAATTATGTTACTCTATTGAATAATTGGTTCTTCATACTACAATTTTACACACAAAAGATGTTTACATTAAAAAATATTTGCACAATAAATCTACAACTTCTAAACTTCACACATCAAACAACTCCACATAACAAATCATGTTATCATGACTCATGAGCTAGTCTTTCACTTTGACATTTCTCCTACATATTATTCACAAATATAATTTGATTCTATAAACCATCGATGTAGATTTGCAATTGGAATACTGTGGGCAAGAGAATCAAAAGAAACACTTAGAATAGGATTATAGGCGCAATACTTTAAGTAGCACCATCTTGCATAAAAGGGGTAGACACAACCATAATGGTAGCATCATGACAATGTGATACCATCAATGAACTCACAAACCAAAATCCTTGATATTCATGGCGTTTCTATCTCGAAACCAACTGTGTTAACAAAATATACAAAAACCTCATAGCCTTGGGAAAAATATCGTTCGTATAAATTTGTGAATAATTTCCTGTAACACGAATTCATGTGTTTTTCGAGCATTCAATTTGTTGAGTTGGGGAAAACGGAAAACAAAATGCTCTCGGTCGGCTTTAAATTTGTGCTGACAAAGATGTTGAATTCAAGATCAAATTCCAATGGTTGGATGATGAAGGGAATGATGACTATCAACAATCCAAAAAATTAAGCAACGAATGATAGCATGTATGGATAGCATGCCAAAATATCATTTTGTTTGCATAGTATCCAAGTGGGGTGGCCTCGCTGCAATCCTCCAAGTGACCAAGCAATGATTTAAGTCTCCAGCGATTTCAATCCCAGTGACTGGAATGCATAGGAATAACAACAATTCCGATCAGAACTTCTGGATCAGAGAATCCACTCAGTCAGGAAACAACTTTCTATTTTTCTCAATGTTTTTCTCCACATTCTTCCATGTAAACTTCTTTACACACATAAACACACTCAAGAAAACATTAGCATTCACATACCAAATTATTCAACACAGAAATACACTCAGAGCATACACTCTACTTCTTATATATTTACAAATAATTAGCTTTCTTTTCTCTCATATTTTTGTGGCTATCCCGTGAGGGACTTAAGACATACTAACCTAATCTGATACCAATATAAAATTCGAGAGAGAAGTCATAAAACATAAACACACAAATGATAATTTGTATTGCACACTTACACTCATATACATTAGCTAAATATATAGTTGGAGTGAGATCCAACTGATTCTAAACATGGGTGGAGGAGTTGAGAGAACATCTCAACAGACTCCAACAAATCCTCAAACTAATCCCCAAATTGTAGTATGGAACATTAATGAAGCATTATCTATAATAGAAGGGTTTCCATTCTGTGTTATTGTATTTTTTCCATAGCAGAGAAGAATAACTGGGACGAGGAAAATTATAGAACATAACAAAGGGTGTTAATGTTTTGTAGCATCCTAACATGCCATAAATATTGGGTGAATCCATACAGAGTGTCCTCTCCTTTTTACTTCCACTATTTCCATATCAAACAAAATAGAGTAGGGAGACCTCACCTTCTAGTGGTGTTTTCTCCTGTAAGGGCTTCCTAGACAAAAACTTTGTGTTATTTTATGGATAGTGTGTGATTTTATTTTTCTACTTTCTATTTTTTGCATAGAATATATTTCAAGCATAAACATAAAATAAGTAACTAAAGATTTTGAAATATAAAGGAGTTTAACCTTCATAATGTAGACTTGAGTTTTATTTTATTATATTTGTTGTGATGAGTTTTTCAGTGGAATATCCACAGACGTTTACAGATCATATTTGTATCATTGAAAGTTTTCATGGGATATTGGTGGAAAGTTGTAGGGATATAGGAATAATTTTAATAAGAAATTCATGGAACCCTAGCCATGGCCAACGAGTTCCCACAAGAAATATGTTTTACATTTCCTAATGGAAATCAGTTTGGTGACGAGTTGTTAAAAGTAAAGACATCCCTGGTAGGGTGTACTAAAGTGTAGAAACATGAGTTGGAGGATTTGATAAAGTTATACAAGGGAGTGTTCAAGTATCCTTAAGAGATACCACCAAAGAGGGAAGTGGAGCATGAAATCCTATTATTTCGAGACCACCCACTTTGCCAAATATTGGGGTGTATAGACAGTTTCTTCTAGAAGAAAATGAAGTAAATAAGAAGTTGCAACAATTGTTGGAGCAGGGTGTGATTCGACCAAGTACCTCATCTTGTGGGTCACCCATCATATTTTTTCCCAATAAGGATGGGACTTGGAGAATGTGTATCAATTATAGGGCATTGTACAAGATCACATTGAAGAATAGGTACCCTCTACCTAGGATTGATGGTGTATTGAACCAAGGGAAACAAGCCAAGTACTTCTCTAAGATGTATTTGAACTCAAAATATCACCTGTTATGAGTGAAAGAAGAACATACATGGAATATTTCCTTTAAGATAAGTAAGGGTTTGTATGAGTGGTTGGTTACACCATTCAATTTATGCAATGTGCCAACTACATTTATGAGAATGATGAATGTTGTTTTACTCTCTTATACAAATTCAATTATTATTGTCTATTTGTATGATATATTGGTTTATAGCGCTACTTTGGAGGAGCACATATCACATCTTATGCAAGTGTTAGAGACTCTCAAGAAGCACCAATTATTGGCCAATCTTAATAAATGTGATTTTTCTCAACTTTCTTTGTTGTATTTGGCATATGTGACTAGTGGAGGTGAGCTCAAGATATATCCCACTAAGATGGAGGCCATCACGAAATGGATATTTCCTACAAATTTCACAGAAGTTAGGATTTTTTTGGGGCAATGGATTACTTGTAAATGTTCATAGCTTCAATTTCAATAGTAGTGAAACCACTCCAGGCAATAACATTGCATAGTAAAAGTTTTGAGTGGGGGGGGGGGGGAGGAATCTACAGAAGTCCTTTGATGACATGAAAAGAAAGATCATTAAAGCACTAGTGATTGCACTACTAAACTTGCATAAGTCCTTCAAAGTGGAGATGGATGAAAGTGGGTATCCCATGGGAGTAGTCCTCATGGAAGGAGGAAGGCATATCTGTTATAATTATGAGGTATTTCAAGGGGAGGTCCTCAACTAACCTACCTATGGAAAGGAGATATATTCCTCTATACAAGCTATCAAAAAGTGGAAGCACTATGTAATGGAATGATCCTTAAATGGGGAGGTATTATCTGTATTGGATCATTATATTATTTTTCATCTATCCTTATTCTTTTAGAGTCGAAAAGTTGGAGGAATATAAAGGAATCTAATATGAAAAAATCATGCCTCTTGTTACTCGTGCATATTGGGCTAGCCACATGAGGACTTTCAAGAATATTCGATATGGTCCAAAACCTTATCACAATTGAGGATTGATGAAGTCAAAATACTAAGCCTAGATAGCTATCGAGATATGTTAAATATTGGGCTACTAGGAGGAGAAGGGGTTCCATTCTATGTTATTGTATTTTTTTTCCATAATAGAGAAGAAAAACTGGGAGTGGGAAAAGTAGAGAACATAAACGAGGGTGTTAACATTCTATCACAAACTTACAAGACACAAATACCAAGTGACTCCATAGAGAGTTCCCTCTCCTTTGTACTTGCATTATTTCTATACTAGATAAAAGAGAGAAAAACAACCTGACCTTCTAGTGGGGTTTTCTCTGGTAAGGGTTTCCCAAAGAAAATATTTGTGTTATTTTGAGGATGGTGTGTGATTTTGTTTTACGATTGTCTATTTTTTTTCATTTTAGATATTTCTTCTCTAAGAAAAAATAAGTAAATAAATATTTTGAAATCTAAAGGAATTTAACCTTCATAGTGTATATTTCAGTTTTATTTTATTAGATATGTTGTGATGATATGTTGAGTGGAATATCCACAACAATTTACATATATTTATAATATTTTTGTGATTTTAAGATATTATGTTTTTTTTGTTATGAAATGATATTGGCAATCATAATGTATGACACAAATGCATGAACGATATGATTAGTAGGGATGGCCCCTAACCACCTATTGAGATAGAAACAACCCTCCACACTATTTTCAAATTGAACATCTAATTAAGGAAAAAATAGCATGGGGTCCCACTATTTATTTTTTATGTTTCTTGACCTTATTGGGATTCAATGAACATTGTCTTCCTTTACTTTTTTTTTTTTCTTGTGGAGCATTCCTTTGTCCTTTCCCTATGGAACTCACTAGGATCCTCAAAGTGTGCTTTGATATTTTCTTCATCCTTTGAACCATTTTTTTTACCCCTTATAAATTCTTTCAAATCTCTTCCAAAACTTCCTTTTTGAATCTCACAAAAAATCACTTTCTTGCACCATATTGCACTCAAGCTTCCTCTACCCACTATAGAGTATGTTTCACACCTAAAATTATTTTCTTCATGAAACATTGTATTACTCCAAATTTTCCTTAGCCATGATAGATCAAATCAATCTAAAGTTTCCTTGTTCAAAAAACATTGCATCGTTTTCAACATTCCTTCATCATGAAAAAGGGAAAATTCTAAGCAAAATATTATGTTCTTAGTTCATCGCATCGTTGAAATGTTTTCTTCCTTGTGATGTATTATACGGGATAAACATTTATAGTTGTTCAACATTTTGAATCATCTCAAAATTTAGTTTTGTGTGACACATCACATGGATTGAAGTTCTCCTCCATGTTATAACACACCAAAATATCTCTTTATGTGAAATATCACACTTTCCTCAATTTCTATTGTCCATGATGACTTCTCTTTATTGCATTGCATCAAAGTTTCTATTCATGTGACACATTTCATGGGATAAAAAAATTATCCATTGTAGTGTACCACACAAAAAACATTTCATGGGATAAAAAAATTATCCATTGTAGTGTACCACACAAAAAAGTTATTTGCATGTGATATGTGACATTGTACCAAATTGTTTGTTCATTAAAAAAACATTTATCTCACTGCATTGAATTTTATTTTCATATGACATTGATTTATTGAATGTGGTTATCAATAATAATATATGACATAATTTTAATTTTTATATATATCTCCCGATAGGAATTTGATTCCTTTGAAATATTATCAATACTATGTATGCCACCACTTATTAAAGAGAACATATCATACAAAGGTGTGTTAACCAAGGTTCCAAAAGTGTATCACACCAAAGTTTTATTTTTTTTATACACTCTAAAGCATGTTGCACCAAATACCTTTTAATCATGACACACAATGATTTCAATGTTGAAAAAACATATCACACCGAAGGTTAAAAGGGGTGAGACACAATGCAAAAGAAAAAATATAGGAAGACTAAAATTCATAGCTTCCATTGAGAATTTAAGAAATGGTTGCAAGTTCCAAGAATAAATTGTAAATCCCAAGAATTAGCTACAACTCATTTACCTATATGTGCCCAAGAGTACCCATACCCAGTTAAAGAGGGGTTTCTTTTTGTAATTTTGGGAACTACTTCTTTGAATTTTGGTAAGAAGAATCCCTTAGAGACATTTTGGAGGAGAAGCCATTGTTTTTATGTGATATTATTGCTACAAACTATTTCAAGTATTTTTATTATGATCTTCACCATTGTAAGTTTATATCATTCGTATGAAATATTATTCTATGGGTTTATAGCTTCAAGACTTTTAATTTATTTTATGATATTATTCTTTTGAGTTGTTAAATAGAGAGTTATGGATGATTTCATGTTTCAAACTAATTTTTTCACTTTTATCATTCATCATTTATAAGTTTGTTATTTTCTCTAACAACTAAATTATTTGGAATCGAAAGAAAGGGTTTATGATCTACTTTCTATTTTCATAAATTAGTTTACTACCTTCTATTTTCATAAATATGTTTACTCCTAGCTAGGATATGATAGATTAATTTGTTTTTCGTACTTAGGTTTGTTTCATATCACATGCTTCATATTTCATTTTAATAATCACAACTCAACGATTATAATAATGGTTACCATGAAAAAATCAAGATACGTCTCCTAACCCAAATTGTGTGAGGTCTAATTCAGACTTTATACTAGGCATAAACCCTATCTATTGAGGGACATTTACCCCACATGAATAGTGTGAATTGGAAGTTGGAATGAAACGAAAGATTTGATGAGGTAGATCGCAAGAGCACTTATATACACCTAGGGTTTTCCCTAGCCATATCCCTTCTACATGTTTGTTGGTAAAATGTTGGAGGTGTGCCAATAGTCATTGTGGATCATTTTGAATCATAGGTTGGCCTTCCCCTTCCATTGGAATGGTAATATTTTCCAAAAGGGATGATTTTATCCCCATTATGGACTTGGTGTACTCAGTGGAAAGTGATAACTCTACCATTCTATCAAAGCATGGTATAATCAATATTTTTTTAAGCCTTTGGCCTAGATCTTGGTAGTTTTGGAATGGATTTCCAAAAATTGGCCTGAGTACAACACCTTTTCATTTTATTGTGGTAAATATTTTTGTGTGTTTATCTTTAAAACCATTGAATATATCAACCTTATCTTTATATTTGCCCCTTACTTCATGGGTTCCATGGGATTGTTTCTTCCCCCATAGACCGCCAATTTTAACCCAAACATGGAGATATCTTCTACTCCTGTTTGGATTATACTTTCACGTCTCTCTCTTATTTTATATCGTGAGTGCAAATTCATTTCTATTATGAATAAATTGGTCCATTTTATAACCTAGTTTGAGCCTAAGGGCAAAATTTACACATGTACGAGAAATTGTGTGGACATGAATTTTTCAAAGGAGTTTCCATAGGAGATTCAATTCAATATCAATTGTTGGAGTCATATTCAATCCCTTGAATATGAGTAGGTTCCTTTCAAATGTAACTTTTTCCATGAACATGGAAACATCTCCAAAAGCTTCTTGAAATCTCAAGAAACACAATCATTGCATAATACTGCATACTAGGGATTCAAGCAAGTTTCAAGAAAGAATAAGAAACAATATCCTAGGGGGGATAAGCTCGATCATAGTTCTAAATATCACCCATATATTCCTTCAAATAATATATTTGAATCTTTGTAGTGTCAATATGTATACAAAGAGTGAATTGGGGAGAACAATCATCAACATATCACCCCAAAGAACAAATTTAAGAAACCATTAAAAGATCAAAATAAACTAGAAAAAATAGGTAATGGAAATTAGGAATTTCTCAAGAACAGTGCTTCTTTGCATGGGAAGTATCCAGTTGCAGAACCTGTGGATAGGCGACCAAATGAGGATTCAAAAAATTCCCATGAAAATCCTTCATCATGTAAGGAGATTGGTGATTCTTGGGAGGGAGAATATCATAAATCTCCCTCCATAGAAATTTTAAAGAATAATCCTTGTCCTTCTCCCCATTTAACAAGAGGAAGGAAATCAAACATAAATTGTATGGAGAAACAAGTGGAATTTGGAATCTTAGGAGGCTCTTAGTGAACATTAGATAACATCGTATATAGTGATGGGATAGCTTGGAACATGTCTTAATCATTTTTTTTCTTCTACATTTTCTTATGTAATCAACTTGTAAGGATATATTATTGCTACCGAGATGTAGTAATATTGAATACAAGGAAGTATTGGGCTTGGTTTAAAAAATCCAACATGGATATTTTGGATCCTTTTCTCCATAGTATATCTAAACAAATAAGGATTTTGAAGATTATACTTTGTTTTTAGCTTCGGCCCAATATTTTTAATATATATATTCCCCCCTTTTCGGTTAAGAAATATAATAATGGCTACCATACCAAACCTAGGATGGGTCTCCTAACCCAAAATATGTGATGCATAATTCAGAATTTATACCAGGGAACACCCTTATCTATTGAAGGTAATTTTTCCCACATTGATATAAATTGGCATTATAAAGAGGGCCACTTAATCACATGGCTAGTAGAAAAAATCAGTGCTCATGTGGTCAAACCTGTAATTCCTCGAACCATGAGTCTCAAAAAAATGTTTTTCCTGACACACATGATAACGCAGAGTTCGAAACTACACACAAATATGTTCCCATTATCTTCGAAAATCCCGAGTCACCTCGTGAAACATTTGTACTCTTTCCAATCCAAATATTAATGTTGTATGATTTATTACTCAGGCATTATCTAGACACATTGGTGAGCTCCCCATAATACCCTTGATGCTTAGAAAAAAACCCAATTGTTTAATGCAAACTCAGGTAATTCGTGTTTATTGATTCAAAGATTTAGTATAACTTGCTTTGCAGGAGACCCTATTGTAGAAGATTCCTCCCTCACCTATGGAATCACCTTGATCATTGTCCTTTGACTCTGAACCAAATGGCATAGTTGAAATTTTTTTGACCCAATGGTAGGAAATATACCTCGCATTCCTAGATGGATGTCTCAAGAGGATCTAAACTTTTGAGGGAATTTGTATGACCTACCTAAGAATCCAAAAGAAATTGATATGTATTATATTCATAATGAAATGAGATACAAACAAAACTATAACAAAGAAAAAATAAATACAATGAAACCCATTTTATATTAATAAATAAAATAACATAATCCTCTACAACACAAACTGGATAGAATGGTTGTATCTTATCTCTAGAGAGAAAGAGATGTCAGTGATGCTCATTCAAAAAAAGATAATAAAATGGTGGAAAATAATGTCACTTTAAAATAAATAAAGAACCCTAAAGGTATAAAACCCTAACCCTAGGAGGTGAAGTGCCAAAAGATTTGCAGGCCTTGAGGTGGTCAGTTAATGTGTCAACTTCCTGGGGACATAAATTTTGCATAGAATATTTCTTTGGGGAATTTAGAGTAGTTATTTCTAAAGATATAATAGATAAGTACAATTATTGGCAAGGAATGGGAATTCCATGGCAATCCCAAATCCCCCAAATGGCCAAAAAAATTTACTTAGGGCCTCAAAACATCCCCAAAAGTTTAGAACCAGAAAATCATAACAAAAAATGGCCAAGATGGAGAACCATTATGATTGGAAGATGTGGGTGGACACCTATATGCACCTGGATCATTCCTCCTCTATTGGGAAAAAGTGGTCTATGTTGCATCAAGTTCCCTTGGGAGGTGGGGAAAATTTTGTTGAATCTAAAACTTTGTGAGACACTTTCCTTGCCAAAGTAGTTGTCTTTCTATGAAAACCCAATGGAGTTTTATGTTATGCTAGTGTAATGCAGGCACCACCTGCCCATACTAAGCAGATCCTCGATTCCACAATTTTTTGTTCTGGAATCTTCCTTGCGTATGGTCTTCATCATTCTTTGACATAACTAAACTTCTCTAATTTCCAATTTAATTGGTGAAAGAGCTAAAAGTAGTAATCTGGCATTATGATAGCATTTCTATTAAAATCAACGAGACTTCTCTTCTTAGCGAATTTAACACTTATATTTAGCCTAAAACCCAACAGAAATGACTTCACATTTGATGTAAAGCACCTTACGACCATACATCGTGACCATAACCCCAACTCAACGGAAACATTCCTAACAACCTTTTCATACTAACCTCACACCTCCGTTTCCATACACCAACAGACACTTGGCTTCACCGGAATTCACCAAACGCCTCGAGGTTTGAACCCTCCATTCTCTGCTGCAATCTGGGCCATCGGTTCTTGCTCCGTTCAGACTTCGATCAGCTATGTTCTCGGGCTATCTGAACCATCAATCATCACGATGCCTTCAATCTCCGTTCAAACATCCAATCCTCGACGATATCTCAATTGTCTTGCCCAAACTCCACTCTAATCACGATCGTTGATTCCCAAATTAGAAACACATACAGACTGTACATTTCCATTTTCTCTTAATATCATCCATCGATTCAAACACACGCTCCATGGAATTCGATGCTTCCTTGGTGAGTCAGATGTATCCCATCTTTTCCGATCGATAACAGAAATGGTTTTACACAGATTAAACAGGATGTTTAGCATATACAAATGATATTTATAATCCAGGGTTCATTGTGATGGCTGTAAAGGTTTACGGATTTTACAGAATCCTTCTCATAAATAATTTCTTTCTAAACCATTAAAATGAATTACTGTTTATTCAATTCATGAAAATGAGAAAGTCATAATCGAACCAAAAACAATCATGAGTACAGAGTATTTACACAGGAAGAAATAATCCATTAATAATCCTCTATCGATTCTTTACATGTACCTGTATTCTCTTTCCATCACACTCTGTCAATCTATTTCTGACCCAAATCTTCAGTCTGTTCGCTTCTCTCTCTCCTAAAGCTCTGTGAGCTAACCCTCATCTAGAATAAACTGGATTAAACTAGGTTCAGCTATCTAATCATCAACCAAAACTTGTATTTATATTATAGTGGGTTTCTGTTCCCAGATCCTATGATTAAGGAATAGAGTCCTTAACAAAATCAACTGACCCCTACGAGTCATCAGTGACTCACTAACCATTAACAAACCCTAACTCATCTTTTACAAGTGGAAATGATCTAGAATCCTTATCCATTTTTCAACTCTTTAATGAAAATAAAGAAATTACATTTATG
>JZKD02S1304746.1:510092-546594 GCA_000966675.3 Picea glauca
ATTAATAATCCTCTATCGATTCTTTACATGTACCTGTATTCTCTTTCCATCACACTCTATCAATCTATTTCTGACCCAAATCTTCAGTCTGTTCTCTTCTCTCTCTCCTCGAGCTTTGTGAGCTAACCCTCATCTAGAATAAACTGGATTAAACTAGGTTGAGCTATCTAATCATCAACCAAAACTTGTATTTATATTACAGTGGGTTTATGTTCCCAGATCCTATGATTAAGGAACAGACTCCTTAACAAACTCAACTGACCCCTACGAGTCATCAGTGACTCACTAACCATTAACAAACCCTAACTCATCTTTTACAAGTGGAAAGGATCTAGAATCCTTATCCATTTTTCAACTCTTTAATGAAAATAAAGAAATTACATTTATGTGAGACTCTAGGTCTTCTCTGATTTACTTGACCTTGGTCAAGTCATGAATGAACTCATTTTCCCTGAGCCTATGCTCCTGCATCATAGTGGGTGCCCTCAATCCTAGTTTCCATGATCTTATCAACTGGATGTTTCACAATGTATTTATAATTGATTTATGTAGGGTCCAATGCCTTAGCCACCTCCTAGTTGTCCAAAAGATGTAGGAAATATGATTGAGGAAGCTACACATTAAAAACTAGGTGCAAGCCAAGGAAATGAGGATTACTCAATTCAAAAGAATTATAATCCAGGACAATTGTGATGGTGTAAGGATGATATTGAAGTGTTATGAACTTCTTATGGTGGAATGTGAGGTTCTATTTCTATGAATGTAACCACACATTGTCACCAACTCCAAACTTGTGAGGAACCCAATGTTGGTCATGTATATGATTATACATGACATTGACCTTATCTAAGATATCATAAACCTATTGTTGGAGGTGTTGCATCCATTAAAAATATTTGGATACTATGTCTACCTCATTCTCAGAATGGGATGAATCTATTGGGGAATATGGAAGGAGAATATGTATATGAGTGGGGACCAATGGTTGGAACCCCAAGAACACCTGAAAAGGGTCATGGCCAATGGAGCCATGGAGGGATATTTTATAAATATGTTGAACATATGGAAGGCTCTCATCACATTTACATTAATGCTTGGAGTTTTACATGTGTAAGATATTTACAATCATCCCATTGACCACCAGTCTTTGGGGATGAAAGGTAATTGATTTGGTCAATGATAACATAAGATAGAACAAAATGTGTTGAGGAACATATTGTACCTACATTAAATGATGGATCATGGTAGCCAAAAATTAACCTAAACACGAGTAAAGAATATTTTATCAGTGACCTCGATTGTGATAATCTTTTTATAGGGTGTCAAAATGTCCATCTTAGAGAACTAATCGAAAAACACAAAATAACAATTGTGACCATTTTTGGTGGTGGGAAACCCTAACATGTAATCCATGGATATAGACTCCCAAGGAGTTTCTTGTGTAAGGAGAGGAGTGTACGCACCTTTTTTCTCAATGGAGGGCTCAACGATGGCACACAAAATGCATGAATTGATGTATTGTCTGAAGTCATTTCAAATCTTGGGCTAGTAGAAATCCTTCTGAATTAATGCTACTATCTTCTCCACCCAAAAGTTCCTTTCCACCTTTTTGTAATGTGCCGCCCAAATTATGTTTGTATGCTCACTTGAAGGATAACAAAGATGGTTGATGTAGAAGAAGAGTGAGTCTTGAAGGTTCAAGTTGAGAACTTATTTCTGGACACTCAAAGTTTGATAAGTAGTAGTGAAGTCAAAGTCATTTCTATATAGTTGTTTCCACCTAGATATCTCATGACCATGTAATTTAAGAACCATGGTGAGGGCCAAAACTAGGGCCTAAATGAGGTATTTAACAACATGGTTTGTACTACCCTTCTTGTACTTGATATTCAAGTGGAATTATTGAATTTATGTGGACCATTATGATGGTGGTCATTCTATAAATTTCCTTCTGTGTCCATGAATTACAAAGGCTTGAAATTAATATGGATGATTGTTTGCTTTAAAAAAATGTAATATTTCCATTGTTGGAATTCCCACACAATGAATTACATATGTTTTTCATAGGTGGGATTCATGCGAAAAGAATCAAACAATATTTCACTATGATATGAAATAATATATCCCTACTGAGTGAGGATGAAAATATTAGCATAGTTAGAGGTATATGTCCCGATATTGAACGATATTGTTTTTGCATAAATTGTAGAGGTTTGTGATTAATATGGATGATCATTTCCTTTCCCAAAATGTAATTTTTCCACTGTTGGCATGCATACACAAAGGACTATGTCTCTTTATCATAGGTGTGATATGTGTGAACAAAATTAGACAAATTTTCACTATGATAGGAAATTAGATATTCCTACTGAGGATCATAGTGCTACCATAGTCAAAGGTGTATGTATCGATCCTCAATGAGTATTGTAGATATGGAAATGTGAGGAATGATGTAGATTGGAGGCGATGTTTTAGATCCTAGAATTCTTTCTATTGTGATTCAGACCAATAAAAATGGATTTATCTCTCCCTTCAGTCACTTGACTTAAGGGCCAAGCTACATGAGAGAACCCCAAGATGAACTAGCGGTAAGAAGTTGGTGAGGTGTAAAAATATGTAGAGATCTATCAGAGTCGCTAGGGCTATCCAATCATGACTGAATTGTATTTTGGTTGGTTCCGCATGCACCCCATGTTCATCCATGAAGTATCCTAAGTATTATATTCTTTGCATGTCAAATGATAATTTCTCTAGGTTGATGTATACCTTGGTTTACCACAAGGTTCTAAAGACCTGTTGAATGTGATGCAAGTGATCTACCTAGGTCTTAATAAATATGAGGATTCCATCCAAATAGACCACCAAAAAATAATTTATAAACATTTGTAACATGTCATCCATCATCCTCATGAATGTCACTAGAGCATTATTCAATCCAAAAGGAATGACCAACCACTCAAGGAGGCCTTCTCTAGATTTGAATGTTGTCTTACATACATCAATTTATTCTATTAGAACCTAGTGATATCCTTAATTCACATCAATCATTCTAAATAAAGTGGCTCCCTTGATATGATCAAGAATATTCTCAATTCATGGGATCGAGTGTCGATTCTTAAGCTTGATTTTATTCATAACCCTATAATCAATATAGATCTGCCATGTCCTATCCTTCTTATCTACCAAAAACATTAGGACCCATGAGGTGATGAAACATCACACAATACCTCATATTTTAAGGGATTGATGCCATAGGATAGGTGGCACTATTGGTTGATAGGAAGATCTCATCCCCAACTTAAGAAACCAATTCTATATTGTTGGGGGTGTTGAATCATTGGCAACTTCAATATCTTGATGACCTTGTAAAAGAACAGATTATTTTGTCTCCCACTGTAAATAATGAAATGAAATGGGGTTAACTTCACCCACATATGTGAATGGAAGAGGCACTCCCCTTCTTTAAGATTCTTTTACTCATCTGGATGGATCTTTGTGGTTGTGATGGTAGCACTAGGTTTTGCATTGATGATCAACTTTCCCTTATCCTGCTCCAAATCCGATTTTGAGTTAGGTTCCAACTCTTTTTCTTTAATATTGGACAAGAATGACTATGTTTAGTGTCGTTTGTTACTGTTGTGCCAAGGGCTTGTGTGGAACTCACACCACTTTCCATTGTTCTTCTTTGTCTTCCCATTACCCTTCTTTTCATGTAGCCTGGGATGAATGTCTTAAGGTTGTACTTATTTTATATATCCTTTATTCTATGATTTAGGGAAACCTTTCCCATGCTTCCATTGTTGTGGATATGTAGTTCCAAAATCATACTTATTCCACATCTTAAATTTCTTCTCAATTTTGATAGCATATCAATTAGAAACTCCATGTGAGGAGATTTCCAAGAAATCCATGTTTATTTGGATGTACCTGTGTAGGCCACTTTTGTATTTCATAATGAAGTTCCGCATGGATTATCTAATAACCCACTTTTAATGAAAGGTATGGAAAATTTTAGTGTACTCCAACACCATCTGGCCTCTTTCCCAATGCAGATTCATCCATATTGTGTAATGGTTATAATAGTTTTAGATAGGATATAACTTCTCCTTAATGGAATCAACAAAGGTCGCCCAAGTGAGTGTTTTCCTAAATTCCATAGAATCATCTTCATTCTATATCTAGAGTATAATTTCCATGAATATTTTAAATGGGGGAGGTATTTAAGGAGAAAAGATGATATTTCCAGTGTCAGAAATTTCTTGAATGGATTAATATGCTTATATTAGATTCAACTATGTTTAAAACGTATCTGGATATATCTGGCCTTCAAATAATGGAATATGAAAGTTAAATTGTACCTTTAAGGGTATCACACCTTTGAAATGGATACTTGTTGAAGGTGCCTCACATTGCATCAACATTTGTCGAAGGATTTGGGTGAATTTTTCCATCATCTCATTCTATTTCCACACAAAGGAATATTCAATGAACATTTTGAAAGGATCTCTTGCTCCATCATCTCTCTTTTCTTCCATCATGGGAGGTTTCTTGGGTCGATTAGAGAAGTCTTCCCTAAGTGAAAATAGCTTGAGACCCAACTCTCTATACCTTGACCTCATTTGGGACATGCACTAAGAAATAACAAGGGGAAGACTATTATGATACTATTGATCTAGATTATATTAAGAATTAAATGAGATACAAACAAAATTGTAGAAGAGAATGCATAAATATAATGAAACCCAACTTATGTTAGTGAATAAAATGTCATAGTAATGTAGAAAAAAGACTGGCTAGAATGGTGGTATCTTATCTTTGAAGAGAAAAATATGCTAGCTAGAATGGTGGTAGCTTATCTCCAAAAACCTAACCCTTGGAGGTGAAGCACCAAATTGTTTTCAGGCACAGAGGTGGTTAGTTGACGTGTCAAATTCTTGGGGGTGCAACCCTTTCATACAATTTACATTTGGGGAGTTCAGTAGCTCATTGGAAAGACATATTCAAGAAGTACAATTATTGACATGGAATAGGAATTCCACAACAACCCGAGGACCCCCAAATGTCCAAAAAACATCATTTACAGCCTTCAAAAATCCCTATAAGTTTAGGACCCAAACCTTATAACAAAAAATTTCTAATATGGAGAACCATGACAAGTCAATGGAAGAGGTAGATTTCCACTGTTATCCACATGGATGAAATATTTTACCCAATTTTGACCTTGATAAATTGTTTTCTCCTTAAGGCGACATTAACAACATTATCTCGCTATAAGGTTTACAAATATCAATCATGAATATGTAATTTGTATATTGTTCCCTTGAAATTTTGAGAATAAAATGTCTATCTAGTATTATAGTCTACTAGTTGAATCCATCAGAGGATGGGATGATTTCTAAAGGGAATTCCTTATTAAATTTGGTTAAGAGGAAAATCGTGCCATCCTTATGAAAGAAATAATATTGATTAAAATGGAAAAGAAGTAAATAAATTAAGATTGTAATCAATGCTTCACCACTATCCTCAAGAAAATATGTGTTAAGGATCAAATAGTTGAGGGAGTAGTAGTGGATTATTACATGTTTTATTTGCATACCTATATAATTTCTATGTTTTTCAAAAGGACTGGTAATTTTAATTTTGAAGAAAATTTTGAAGAAGATAAGAAGGTAGATAAATAGATGTTGGCACACAGTGGGAAGACCCAAGGTTCAACATGAATTCACTAAAAAAACCATTAGATACTATCCCTTTCGGCATGACCTACAAGCAGGTGGAGTCTCACTCGAGGAACCTATCAAAACTACAAGAATCACGTTTCCTCAATGATAAAGTGAAGGAAGGTATTCATCATAACCGTTATACTTAACATTCATTCATTATACCATTCAACATGTGCATAGAACCATCAGAACACAAAACATATTCATATTAGCTAGACATGCATTACGTGCATGCATTAAATGTAACAACCCTAGTTAAATGATTGCTTAAGGTTTATCAAGTATAATTAATTAGATAATTAACTATCCTAATATTTTTTAGTTAAATAATGATTATTTATTAATATTATTATTTATTTATTTATTTATTGTTTATATATGTTGATTGATTAATTAATTAATTAATTGACTCATGAAAGGTTTGGGTAATGAATTAAAGGGCTTAATAACTGTAATTTATTTATTATAAGACTTTATGTATGCAGGGGGGGAATGAAGCATTGAGTGCAGGGATAAGGTAGTAAATGGAGGGATAAGGTGGGTGGAATTAAAGGAGGGTAGGGAGTTAGTAAATGGGGGGAGATATGACTGGGAAGTGGCCTTCGGGAAGGGGGATTATGAAAAATTGGGAGGAGAGGACTGTATTTTGGGTTGGATATTTTTTTGGTTTTGGAGATTGGGTGAATTGTTGCAGGGGGAACCAGGTTGCTGGGAGTCTTGGGCTTGGGGGCTAGGAATACTCACGAAATCCTGGAGATAGGGAGCTAGAAAGGCTACTCCTAGCTGGCTGGGTGGTTAGTCAGTTTTGGGCAGGGTTTGGTCAGAGCATCAGGCATAGTTTTGGGCAAAGCAGTAGAGAGGACAGTCGGCTATTGGGATAATAACATCAGCTAGAGGTATCTATATCATGTTATGTAATTTATTAGATTGTTTTTCATAAATTCAAATTTATGTTGCTTATATGTTGAATGAAATGGCTTATTTCTTATGTTGAATAATATTAATGTTTAAATTTACAAAAAAAATTAGGCTTTGTTAAACGAGGTTCTTACAATAAACAAAACAATCAACACATCATGCATAATAATATAGAGACACCATATTTAATGTTGTAAATGTGCTGAAACTGCAAAGAATAGATCTAGCTAAACAATAATACACGCATTTGTAGAGAGAATTTGAGAAAGAAGAAGAACGAGAGAAAGAATAGAAGAATTCTCATTAATCGTATTCCACACTCAAATAGTGAATAATTTACAATAGTTATATGATACATGAGTAAGTATTGATCCATAGTGGTGTTCTAGAGTGATATAGACACACACCAACAGTTACAGGAGTAAATTTCCTCCTAGTCTAGTCTCTTAGGCAGTTCCGGGAGTGAACTTCCACCTAGCTGAGTTAACTAGTCAACGAGTCTTTAGTTAACTGTCTGAAACATAGTGAAGTGAGGAGGATATTAGGGAATCATGAGTAATTTTATAGTTTGATGATGATCCTAATGAAAATGCACATTATCTGGTGATGATCTCAATGTTGCATGGTGACAAAACCAATGCAACATCTAGACTCCACTCAACTAGTCAAACTGATGTGAAAATTGAAGAGAATATTCTCCCTAGAGGAATATTCTTCCTAAAATATAGGAGACTCAATAATGACTAATAAACAAGGATAAAACTTAGGAAAAATAAATCCTAGGTGTGTGTGAAGTATCTCCAACACCCCCCCTAAACATCACTATGGTGAAAATAAACAATGGGTCCCGACAACGAGGCCATTTTAGGTACTCAAATACAAAATATACACTGAAATAAATGAGGAAAGAGGGAAAAACTCATGGGAAACCCCCCCCCCCCACCCCCACAAATTACAATTCATAAAAAAAACAAAAGTCAGAAGGAACAAAGAGCAGTTGCTAAGCAATTATGTCCTTCACTCTAGGAAGACCTTGCAACTATGCAAGTTTGTGCTCATTGAAGATTTTGTTGAAGATGTAGATGTCTGCACGGATCTGATGAAGTATATGCATCATTGATATTTCCACACATGTCCACTTTCTCTTCTTTTAATGAAGAATATCCAAATAAAGTTTGGATGAAACTTTGAAAATCGTCCAGTCGTTTTCGAAAAAAACATAGAAATGTTGTTGATTTTAAAACGATGATAACTTCACTTCCCAGACTCTATTTTAGACAAAAAAGTTTTTTAAATTGGATATTTTTTAGAGAGGAATTCAAATATCCAATTTTTTTTTGCAAATGTTTTTTATAAAATATCATAATTTAGTCTGGCATGCGTGGCTCTCTTTTTGTCTCCTGAGATGCATGCATGATTCATGAAAAAATGTCTGCATGTGACTCCTGATATGCATGCCATATATATTACACATGAAATTCAGAAAACAAATCATAAATCAAGTAGAAATCATCTTCAATTAATGGAATACAAATTTTTGCAAATACTTGTGTAGAAGACTCTTCAAAATAAGAGGCTTGATCTTCTGATGGCTTCTCTTGTGGCTCTATCTATTCAACCTCCTGCATGAAATATTCATAATATTGTTTATTCCCAAATAGAACCTCCAATCTAGTTCCTAATTCATTTGGAGTTGATTCTTCTAATTCTTCATATACTTGATGGAAAACTTCGAGAGAAACAAACGTGCAGATACTTCCTATGGTCATATCTTGTCTATTGAGAAAGTCATTTTTCTCATAGGAGAAATCAGGCTCTACTTCTGTTCCATAGTTATTTGGTACAATACTCTAGATATGATATGAATTAGAATTGTTTTCTTCCATTCCAAATAGTTATGAGGCGTGACAAGTATTGTCGACGAGTAAAACATAGATTCCATCTTTTTGTGTTCTTCAATATTCAGTACCTGCAAAAATAATTTGGTGTAGATTTTTCTTAGCATTCTGTCAGCTATGATACCATGTAAATGTGTTGAACCTATGTAGAATAGATCTAGCTAAATTTGCAGAGATAATTTGAGAAAGAAGAAGAATGAACTAAAGAATAGAAGAATTCTCATTAATCGTATTCCACACTCAAATAGTGAATAATTTATAGTAGATATAGGATACATGAGTAACTAATGAGCTATAGTGGTGTTCTAGAGTGATATGGACACACACCAATAGTTATTGGAGTAAACTTCCACCTTTTCTAGTCTCTCATGCAGTTACGGGAGTGAACTGCCACCTAGCTAGGTTAGCTAGTAAACCAATCTTTAGTTAACTGACTGAAACATAGTGAAGTGAGGAGGAGATTAGGGAATCATGAGTAATGTTACAATCTAGTGATGATCCCAAGGAAAATTCACATTAACTGGTGATGATCACAATGTTGCATGGTGACAAAACCAATGGAGCATTTAGACTCCACTCAACTAGTCAAACTGAATTGAAAATTGAAGAGAATATTCTCCCTAGAGGAATATTCTTCCTAAAATATAGGAGATTGAATAATGACTAATAAACAAGAAAAAACCTTAGGAAAAATAAATCCTAGGTGTGTGTGAAGTAACTCCAACAAACGTAGTTCACCGAAGATGGGCTACATCCACATTGGAAGATTTTTTTATTATATCATTTTGAATTCTTATTAAATAATAGGTGCACTACACTCATACATGATATCTCAGTTATACCCAAAATTCCCTTGTCTTTCTTCTATGCACCTATTCTCTTCCTCTCTATCGCTCCTCATTACATACTTAGCTCACTTACTTTTTTTCACTATCAATTGACCCTCTTCAGTTCCTCACTCAAATACTCATTCACTATCAACTTCACACTTTACTAATTCTAACCCAAAAACCCTTACATATCTATACAATTACATCAGGGCTCAACCTTTTTCAATCGACCAAAATGCCTAATGAATTCTAATTATTTTTCTCCTTTTGTGCGCATCGATCCTAAAAGTTATCCAACTTCCTTTCCTTCTTTTACAAGAACTACACAATTCCCATACAATATCGCAAATTTCCTCTCCCAATAGGCCCCCGATACTCACTTACAACTCATCTCGAGCCTCCCAATTTTGTTGTTTCTCTGCCTTCAGTGTCACAACAAGATTTTCAAAAGTATCCTTTGCAGTTGTGATCTTCTCCTATACTTGTAGTTCTTGTGCCAAAATCTCATTTTTCATCTACATGGTAATAATGGTCTTCAGCTTCTCTACATTTTCTTGCATTTTGTGCTTCACTATGCCCTCTATCACTGCAAGTGCTTCTACCACTCGGAAGGCTTCCTCCTGCAGTGGCTCACGATTCCACACATGATTCTTCTATTCTTACCTTATTTGGTTTATCTCTTGGTTTAACTACCTATTCTCAATTATTGCAGTCACCCACTCTGTTGGTGGAAGATTGTTCATTGTATCTTTGATCTTATGTGCCCTCTCCTACGTAGTCCATAACTTAAGGTATACCATTTATAACTACTCATTCTTGAGACACTGAGTCCATACTTGTGTGCTTTCGTCATATATCTTTGCACATTCCTCATCTAGACTCTTAATTATCTCCACATTGGTCATGAATATTTTCTCCCTTTTCTCTGTTTGTTCTAGTGGATTACTTGGTGTTGTGCACACTTCCAAGACAACAATATTCGTGCGAAATCCCTGAATAGCTTCACTAATATTTGTTACTTCTTCTTCCACCGGGGCATTTTCTTCCATGTAGACTTCCAATATATTTATATATACTTCCTTTACTACCCAATGAAATCTTTCTTGTCTCTGTATCACCTCACCTCATTCTTTCACTAGTCTATTATATTAAGTGTGTAGTGCTTCATTGTCCTCGTTCACTTTATCCAACTCCATCATAGTCTAATCCATGTGAAAATAATTTTGTGGCACTAGCTATGGAAACTTCTTTAAATATTCCATATCATTCTTTTAGGACCTCAAGTTTTCTATGAATCCCAACATATATCCCTCAATAGTGACCCTCGGTGGAATCATTGGTGTAATCAGGTTGTATTTATCCTCCTTCTACAGTTTGAATTGCTTTGTTGTAGGATTTCTTGGTAGTACATATGCTCGGGGAAACTTAACTCGATCAAATTCCTCTGCTCAGTGGGTTTCATCTTTTCCTAGTGCTACTACCTAATTTCTACATGGTTTCTTTTTCCATGATATAGGTGATCCTTCCTTTAGTGGTTCCATGATTGTTTGTTCTTTCTCTCTATGAAACATACTCAGCTTTAACTCGATAAAATTCCTCTGCTCAATGGGTTTCTTCTTGTCCCAGTGCTAATACCTAATTACTACGTGGTTTATTTCTCCATGATATAGGTGATCCTTCCTTTAGTGGTTCCATGATTGTTTATTCTTTCATAAGCTCTAGCTCTCCTCTGGATCTCTATTCCCTTCAACTGTTCATGCAACAATAACCTTTTTGTCATCGCCCCTGATTTGATTTTATATATTTTTTCTAGTTGTCATCTTCCTCTTCATTCCCAAAATTATCAATCCTATATGATTTTATTCACATTCAATTCCTTCCATTTGTTGCATTAAATTCATATATTTTGATGGATCGTGGTCTAGATTTTCCAGCCTGTCAAAATATCATCACTATTTTTAATTTATGACCATATGTTTCTGCCATATTTCCATTATGGTTGATACTTAATTCTATTCCCATTCTATGTGTAGGTATTTAACTTGGTTCTTTAATTCTCCTTCATTTCGACAACATTTTGTTGTTGAACTCCTTTTTCTGTTAATTTGACTCTTTGAACAATGCCCGATTCAAAAGTTCATCTTTATTGTTTATTCAAATGTCTATTGTGGATTAAATTAAGATATTTTATTTCTTTTTCTTTCCCTCTATAATACAATATAATACAACTACTATGGTACACATACTACATGCTCAGACTAGTGTGCGGAAGCCCGACTATCCCTATACAGTTTCAACCAACTACCGTTGTTTAGTCCTTTAATAATTCCCCCATTCAAGTTATCCAACTGAGAAACATGTGTCTCTGTTACAAATTTCATCACATATGGACCCAACTAGTGCATTTGGAACTTTCCAGGCTGCTGCAAAAACTTGTTGTCATAGATTATAACTAGGTCTCCCATCAAGAACCTCTTATGTTTACTATTTTTTTCATGACATGCCTTTTCACATGCTTTATGTGTTGAATTTTCATCTTAAGCAGTTAACTAGATTAGTGTTCTCTTACTTTTAAATAATTAGCACAATAAATGCGTATAAAGGATCATTGAAAGAATAACATAGACAACATACATAAGATTTACCCTAGGAAAACCCTCTAGGTGAAAAAACCAAGAAAAATTCCTCAATATAGATTCACCAAATACAAAAAATGCCTCTCTCCAACAGAGAACTAACAAAGAATAATATCCTCCTCAAACCCTTGACTAGGGAAGAGGAGCACACCACATAACCAAGATATACTTGAGAAGTAAACCAAGAACCTCCACAACGTCACTTCCTAGTTGCAGTAGCATCTTCCTCTAAGACTTGTGCACTTCTCTTATTATCCACATAACTTGTGTGTTTATTTTCAAATGAGGCACTATCCTCTCTTATAAATAGAAGTTGGCCAACCTAAAATTAGGTTTGGTCGACCTAACACTTTATCTTTCTATTTTACATTTTACTTGTCAAGGCACAATAGGGTCGACTTTAACTACGCCACAATAGGGCCGACTTAAAAAATAAAATATAACAATATTATTTAGGGTTTTGTCTTGGTCAAATACAATAAGAATATCTTCCAAAGCTAATCAAAATCCCACACTCCCTCTTATCAAGGAAGGAATTATTCTCATCACGATCATCATCATTCTTTTGAGCTTCTGCACACTTGGTCATTATCTTGTTGTCAATCATAGATCTATATGTCATAGGAAGTTATGCACTTTCACTAGAGTAGAGTAATAGCCTTCATTGGAGTAGCATACCAACCTATGTTGGGGTAATATACCAGCTTGCATTGGAGTAGCATACCAAATTACGTTAGGGTAGTATATTGACCTATGTTGGAGTAGCATTCTACGTTGGGATAACATACCAGCCTACATTTGAGTACCAACCTGTGTTGGGGTAGCATATTGTTGATATTATGGTAGTTGTAGGAGGTATTTACCTCCATGTGTAAACCTGATGAGCATAGAATATTCCAGGAAGCAATAAGAAACCATGATTAATTGGTTAATAACCATAGAAGACAAGTCAGCTCAAGAGAATGACTTGTATTAGGCTATTAGTGTCCAAGAGAAGAAGTCAGCTAAAGGAAATGTTATATACTAAATAATTAGTACCCAAAATGAGAATTTGGCCCAAACAATCTACCAAAAATAGTATAAATACAGGAGGCCAGTCTTCATTCTAGCCATTATTCTCAGAATTGTAGAAGCAACACTTGTGTGAACTGCAGTTGGCTAGTTTGTGCGCAAGTTTGGAGGAGAGTTGTTGTTGTAGCTGCTACAACTAGAAGATTTTAGTTTTGTCTTGGAATCTCTCTTGTTTACGGTTTGGACTCTCTGATCATCTCTTGTTTCTCTTTCTTGGTGCACTATCCTTGGAGAAAGGTGCCCCACATTTGTTTAGCTATCTAGTCTAGTTTTTTTCTTCTGGAATGATTCTTTGTCAAGGTTAAGGTGCTCGGGGGTGGATTCAGCCTATGGTTGGGTGAAAATATTGCTATATTGTCTATGTTTAAACAAGCACATCCATTATATTCTAACAATTTATGGGCCCACACTATCTCTGGATAGTCTAACCGCTAGAAGATAGATTGGGAGGATTTACTCAGTTGTAGTTGCAGTTGTACCCAGTTTTTTATGCAGCAACGAAACCCTAACCCTCTCATTGAGGCACCTTAAGTGAATGGATTGACCCAATTTCCATATATACTAGTACACCCTATCCTAGTGCATCTCTTGTTACTCTTAGTAAGATAAGACATCAAGTTTGAGTTTTTGGTCAAATCTAGTCTTGACCAAGTCAAAGAAGCCATGACTTACTCTATGAAGTCAGAAAACAAGTTAGAAGGGGATTATAACTTCAGATCATGGAAGACAAGGATTGATTTCATCCTTTCCAAGAATAAAGTGTTGGATATCGTGAAAGGAAAGATTGTGGAACTAGAGTTTGAAGAAGGAAAAGAGAAGGAACCACATAATGTTGCAGTTATGGAGAAGTTCAAAGACAATGACATCAATTCCATGAATATCATAGTGGATTATATAAAATACCACTTGATACCCTACGTCTCCCATATTGATTTGTCTAAGAATATGTACGATGCCTTAACAGACCTCTTCTGAGTCAGAAACATTGGACAAGTAATGAGTCTGAAGAATGAGCTATGTGACATGAAGATGAATTATGATGGCATCATAACATCATACTTGGTGAGAATCTATCAGTTAAGAGATCAACTACAAGATATTGAAGAAATCATTTAAAAAAAGGAATTGTTAAATATAGTACTCAATGATATTCCCAAGACATGGAATGCATTTGCCACAAACATGAACACAAGGAAGGAGTATCCTACATTTGAAGAACATTGGACTTGTTGTGCACAAAAAGAATCAAGAATTAGTGAAAAAGAGAAACCTCAAAAGAAATACAATGATCAAGACTTCACAACAAGATTCAATAATTTCAGGAAGAAAAGGAAGTTTGTCTCAAGGAAGAAGCCAAATCAAGAGAAATATATGTCAGAAATCCAATGCTTCAACTGTCAAAAATATGGTCACTACAAGAATCATTTTCCAGAGGTAAAGAAAAGGAAGGATAGACATGAAGCATCGGTTGCCAAAGAAAAGGAACCTTCAAAGAATACTAAGAAGGATGAAACAAAATTCTTCTTCTAAGACAAGGTAAAAATACTCTTCATAGTTCTTGTACATACAATGTTTTCTGTACATATCCTTCATATCTATTTCTTAGAAGATAATATGTTCCAAGAAAAACTATACCTATGGAAGAATAAAAAGATAAGGATTGATATCACTATGACTACGACTCAGACAATACACATGAAAGGATGAAGTACATCAACAATCCCTTGTAAAAGTTCATGTGGAAGTTATTACAGAAGTAACAGGAGGAAGATAAGCCGAAATCAGAATCAATCTTGAAGAAACCTAGAAGAAGTAAAGACAAAAAGAAGTTAACAATCAAGAGGAAATTGGAGAAAGACTTATGACACTTTGAAGAAGGCAATAAGGATGCAGACGGAAGCATGGATAATGTTATATGGAGGGATCTGATTATATATTTCCAAAATAAGAGCATGCATTCATATATGAAGAAAGGATTAGGAGGGAGCTAATCCTATGATCCATTGAATATGATGAAGTATATATCCATTCTAACAGTCATTAAAAGAAGTGCATGTTCAAGTTTGAATTTAGAAGAAGCATTCTTCGAAAAGAATCCTAAGAGTATCCTTGATTGTCCATCCACATCCATTATCCTATGATGAAAGGAAGAAGTTGGAATCTTCAAGGCATCGAATCTATAGAAAAATCCATGGACCTAAGAGCTAAACAGAATCATGAGGAAGAACATGAAGATTCCAAGAGAGAAAGAAAATCCATAACAACTAGTCATTGTATCAAATATCACAAGAGTACCAGTCTAACCTGAACTCATTAAAATCAATCAAGCAGAGGAAATGAAATTTGTGATGAAGAAAAATGTATGGAATACTTATGAATATAAGAATTTCGAGATCGAGAACTAGAGGTTCTCTCATATGGAGGGAGAAGACTGTGATGATTTTTTGTTCCAGTAAACCAGACATACTCTACATGAGCCATTATATCGTCTACAATATCCATGGGTTGGCATTAAATCAAATGAATGAAAAGCATATTCTCTAGAATAATTGAACAAAGAGAATATGAAGAGAAACCTCAAGGATTTAAGGTATACTAGAAAGAGACCCTTGTATGCAGATGAAAGAAGACAACTTGGTAAAGAACCTCCAATGCACAACAAAAGCGTGGTGAAAAACCTTCTATAATAGAGATATTGTATCAAAATGGTTACTCAGAGGCTCAGGATGATGGATTTCTAATCCATGACAAACTCTCATTATGGAAGAATAAGTACCACTTAGATATGTTCCAGTTTGACCTTTGCCACGATGTTATAAGCTAGAAGGAAACAAAAGATGAATCCAACAATGATATACTATATTGATCAGAGCTATATGAAGCCTTCATAGAAAATGAGTGTTCTAGAAAGACCGAATTACTTTTTGATATCAAACATTACATTCTCCGTGATGAAGTCTGGAAAAGAAAATTGGTTCTCCAATATATATATATCTACACAGATGAGTAGATAAGCTGACATTTTCCAAGATGAAAGAGTTTTGCATAATCAATTTGGAGCTCGAGGAGACAACTTCCTTATTGAAAAAGGAAGAGATGACTCCTGGTTTGGGAGGGAGCACTGATGTGTTATTGATTTATTGACAACCATTTTTCAAGTTCAAAAAATGGTCCAAGATGAGCAATTCCTTTCCAGTTCGCAAAGTTATTTGATATTTCTGATGGACATACATTTTCTAGTTCGGAAAATGGTCTATATTGAACGGTCATTTTTGTAATGAAAATGGTTCGATGGATTGTTTTTGTACCATAGACAGTGATGGATTGATTTTTGTGGGGGAATGGTCTAGAACAATCTCTCTTCTTGACGGTCACTCTCAGTAGTGGTACATAACACTGGTTCACCTCGCTGGAAAGTCATTCTTTCGAAGCTCATAGTTGTGAGCAGTTTCAAAGAATGGTATGTTTTGGAGGTTGGTGCAAGACAGTTGTTTCCTTAGGAAATGGTCTGGATAGTCATTCCCTAGGGAAGATTCATTCTCCTTAGGTTGCACTTTGTTTAGTGCTGGAGGAATGGCCCAGATAGGTGAATGGTACAGGTTCAAAAATCAGGGACAGGCATTCCCTAGGGAAAACTCATTCTCTCTAGGTTGCACTTTGTTTAGTGCTGGAGGAATGGACTAAATAGTTGAATGGCCCAGGCTCAAAAATTAGGACAATTATTCTTCCTTGCTTGAGAAGAATTTTCCAGATAGATCATCATTGATGTTTTACTTTCTAATGGAAGATGCTCTTCCAAATATCACAAATGTGAGTGGAAGAATGGCCCATATGATTCATTTTATATCATACCAATGTTTTTTGTGTAGGTTGATATTAGATTATATGATTGTTATGGAGATTGTATGTCTCTGGACAGTAGATGTATAATACTGTGGTGGATGTGTTCCACTGATTATGAATATTTGTAACTGATCAAGTATTTATGTGCGACCTGGTGTGGTAGTGTACCATTGGATTGTAGTTGTGTACTACTATGGATAGACACAGTTGTGCTCTATTGAATGAAATTGTTTAGATTTACTTGAAGACTATTAATAGTGTTGTAAATTATTATCAACTAGATGGATGATCAATGGACATAAGATTCCCCAGGTGGAAAATGGTATAGAACATTTATTCTTCTAGGAAATATGTATGGATTAGAAGAATGTTTCTTGTGTCACTCTGTGGAGTGATTGACTTATTCATCATCATGTTTGATTACTCTGATGGAGTATGGTTTCGAGAGATGATGCAGTTGATGACACTGAAAGTGATTATGGTTCTCATGATCTAATGATGAGATAGTATATATGAATATGATGATGCTACCGATTGAATGGTATGTTTGTGCTCAACACCATTTCCTTCAATACCTCCCTAGCTAGGAGGTAGTGTTGATATTATGGTAGCTACGACAGGTATTTACCTCCACGTGTAAACTTGACGAGAATAGACTATTCTGGGAAGCAAGAAGAAACCCTAATTAATTTTTTAATAACCCTAGAAGACAAGTTGGGTCAAGAGAATGACTTGTATTAGGTTATTACCCTCCAAGAGAAGAAGATGGCTACAAGAAATGTTATATACTAAAGAATTGGTACACATAATGAGAAGTCGGCCCAGGCAGTCTTCATTCTGGCCATTATTCTCAGAACTATAGAAGCAATAATTGTCCACACTGCAGTTGGCCAGTTTATGCGCAAGTTTGGAGGAGAGATGTTGTTGTAGCTGCTACAACTAGCTGATTTAGGTTTTGGCTCAGAATATCTCTTAGTTACGGTTTGGACTCTTTGATCATCTCTTGTTACTCTTGTTTGGTGCGCTATCATTGGACAAAGGTGCACTACCTTTGTTTGGCTATCTAGTCTAGGGTTTTCTTTCGAAATGATTCTTTGTCAAGGTTAAGGTGCTCGGGGGTGGTTTTGGCCTATGTTTGGGTGACAATATTGATATATTGTCTATGGTTAAATGCACAAATCCATTATATTCTAACACATAACAGCCTGCATTGGAGTACCAACCTACTCTATGGTAGAATACCAGCCTGCATTAGAGTACCAACCTACATTGGGATAGCACACCAAGGTGCATTGCAGTACCAACCTATGTTGGGGTAGCATAGCAACCTTCACTAGAGTATCTCTCACTATTAGGGATCTCATCACTTCCCTCTACTGGGGAACACATCACTTCCTGCTACTAGGGAACAAATCACTTCCTTCTACTAGGAGCACGTCACTTTTCGCTATTAGGGAACACATCACTTCCCGCTATTAGGGAACACGTCACTCTCTCTCATGAGGGAAAATACTTCTGTACCACACCAATCTTGTCTCTGAATTATTTGAAGTTCACTCTTGACAGAGGCTTAGCCAACACATTTGCTACCTTCTCATAGATAGTAACATATTGGATCTTTATTTCTCTCTTTTGTATCATCTCTTGGATATAATGGTACTTGATCTTGATATTATTGGACTTTTCATGACACACTAGGTTATCTGACAAATATATTAAACTATGGTTTTCATAAAGGATACACATCTCCTCCAACTCGAGATCAAATAATTAGGAATCAACTTCTGAAGCTAGACTTCTTAACCACAACCTGACCATGATTCCATGTATTTTGTGTAACATTCCCCTAGCCAACCACAGGCTTGAATGTGCCACTCCATAGAAACCACTCATGCTATGAGACCATTCGGTAACATTCCCAGCCTTCAACCCGGGCCATGCTACTCTATGGAACACTTTCGTTCCCATACTACGAAACATACAGTAGCATACCTAGTAGCCAACTAAGCAATGCCACATAAATTTACTCTTTAAACTACATGCAACTAAAACATATACATATAGCATGCTTTCGGAAGCTTTAAATATAAACTACAATTTTATTTCTGTAACATACAACTTTTATATTGAAATAATAGTAACTATAGATATGCATCATTTAAGAGGAAATTACCCAGAAGCACACAAGCAATCATAATCACATATATGATAAAATCGTAACATAGGCATATAATTAACAAAGTAGAATATCATTTTCTCATACAATTGGTACTTATCTTAGAAAGACTATCACCAAATTCTTATAGACAATCCATGAACCTCCCAACCATAGACTACACTATTCATCACTCTCAACAGTGAGTCACCCCTGAGCTAGGATTGAACTCCACCCAGGGTAAAGGGTTCCTAACCAAGCTAAGGCTCAAGGAAAATAGGAAAGAATCTATCTTAGGTTCTTACTCAACTAACAACCTACAACCTCTCATTCCCCACATGCCTATCCCACCCAAAAAAGTGTTCCCCTGCTCTGCTCAACAGTCCCTCAACTGCCCCAATTCCCTTCCAGAGCTTCAACAACAGGCCCGAATGAGAGTCTCAAAGCGTTGTAGTTGTAGTCTAGCACCTTCAGGAATCAATCCCCAACAATTTTCTCACTCAGAGAATTTCTCACGGGCCTGACAACCCACTTCTTCAATCCCGCTCCAAGCTAACCAAGTACACCAACCAAAAAGGGCTACGGAAATAGGCTCTGGAATGGTGAACTGGTTGTCTCAAGGATAACATATTGTATGAGTGAAATGGTCATGGAATAATCTACTGGATAACTGAGTGTGTATAGGAACCACTGTGAACTCTTCATGAAAAGTGATGGTGAGAATGATGGTCATCGAGCTGCTAGTAAGGTATCCGTGAGAAGTCTCCAAATGAGCTAAGTTCCCCCACGATATGAATGCATATCCCCAAACTGACACTTGTCATATCGAAAGTTACTTTTTTCCACTTGTCCCCAACTTTAGAACTTAAGATAAAATAATTATCCATACTTTATGTTTTAGGAAATATTAATATAATATTCCCTTGACTTTTGGCCCTCACTTTCCCTAACTGGTGAAGTTCAGTCCATCATCTCTTTTATTGTGGTCAGCCTACATGAAACGATGTATTTTATATTAATCATGAGTCATGTACAAGGTAGGTGCATTGCCCCTTTACATATAGGCATTCTGGCCTAATACCAAAACATAAGAATTCCATATTATAATACTGGCTCACCAACCTATCATGCATAACATATACATAAATGTTCACTGACCTTAATATTACGCACACTTTTTTTACTGTGCGCAGTATCTATTGAACTCAAGGTTACAGACTCTTTAGTTATTGCAGGCGGTATCTTGTGATATGTATATTACATCATTTTACTGCGCAGTATATGCGCTCACCATGCCATGAAAGGTGTATTACAAAAATGATGTCTAAACATCTCACCAGCTTAAGTATATTTATATTACATTTACAATTGGGTTTGTTCAAGGGATATTACACTCCCCTCCCCTTATTTATGCATTGTCCTCATTGCATCATACACCCATATATATCAGAGTTTTCAAAAATATTCAAAAATATGTGGGTATTTTGTCCACATTGCATCTTCATGCTCCCAAGTATCATCCTCAGGACCATACCAGGTCCATTGAACCTTTACAAGCCCTATGGATCGATTCTGAAGATGATTGACTTTTTGGTCCAAAATGCACACTAGATGCACTTGAAAAGCACCTTCTTGCTCCAGCTAAATCACATTCCAATCAATAACATGATTAGCATCGGGTATATATTTCTTTAGAAATGATACATGGAAGACATTATGAACAAACATAAATGCAGGCAATGCAATAATATAGGCAACTGGACCAATCCTCTCTAGGATTTCAAAAAGTCCACAAAATCTGGCTGCCAACTTGGCATAGCTTCCCAGATTCAGGGAACTCCTGTTAGCTTTCACTTTCAGGAAAACATGATCACCCACTTTAATTCTCTGTGGATTCTATTTTTATCGGCATAACTTTTCTGTCTTTCTTGGGCAACTTTTAAATTCTGCTTAATTTTTGTCATCTGGTCCTCCATATCCCTGAGCAACTCTGGCCCAACTACTGTCCTATCAACAAGATTATCCCAAATCACTGGAGTATTTCACCTTCTCTCGTAAAGTGTTTCAAATGGGATCATATTCAATGATGCTTGATACCCACTATTGTATGCGAATTCTACCAAGTGTAGGTAGTATTCCCATTTTGATGGTTTGTCCATCACATACATTCTCAGTATATCTTCTATCACTCTATTCACCCTCTTTGTTCATCCATCAGACTCAGGATAATAAGTTGTACTAAAGTTTAGATTCGTTCTGAATCCTTTGAACAATCCTTTCCAGAAATTCGAGGTGAATTTCGGGTCTCTATCAGACACAATTGTTTTAGGTATTTTGTGTAATTGTGACACTTCCTCCATGAAAATATCAGCGACATCTTCTGCCTTGTGAGTAGTTTTTAGTGGAATAAAATGGGCATATTTTGTAAGCTTTTCCACCACCACCATAATCAAATCATGAATCTTGCCTTTTCTAGGCAATCCCATAATAAAATCCATTTTCCCCACTTCCCACTTCCATTCAGAAATGGGTAAAGGTTGCAACAACCCTGCTAGGTGCCTATTCTTAGCTTTCACTTTATGGAATTCCATACATCTAGCGATGTACTCGATGATTTCTTTCTTCATACCTAGAAAAAAGTAATGGCTCTTGATCATTGCCATGATTTTCTAATATCCAGGGTGCCCTACATAAGGAACATTATGAATTTCATGCAAAATCATGTGTTTCAAGTCCTAGATATTTGGTACAAAAATTATGTTCTTGCGCAATAGTATTCCATTTATGCCCAACTTATAATCATCCACCTTTTGAAGTATCTTACCCTATTGTATCATTTCTACCAATTCTCTATACTGCAGATATGTATTAGTAGCCTCCAGAATTTTTCTTTTAACATCATTTTGGTACATGCTAATGGTTGTAGCACATAGTTCATGCACCCTCTTGCTGAGTGCATCAACCAATTTATTTTCTTTCCCCTTGTTATTATTTATATCAAAGTCATATTCTCTTATAAATTCTAACCATCTACTTTTCCTAGCATTTAGATTTGGCTGATCAAATAAATATTTCAGACCATTTTGGTCTATTATTATCTCAAACCTCTTTCCCATGAGGTAGTGTCTCCATTTCGTCAAGGCATGCACTATGGCTTCCAACTCCAAATCGTGAGTGGCATAGTTTATTTCATGATCCTTCAACTTCCTTGATTCGTAACATATCACAAACCCATTTTGAATGAGGTCTCCACCAAATCCTTCCTTACATGCATCTGTGCATACAATGAAATCTTCATCTGGGTCTATGATCCTAAATATTGGAGCACTTGTCAATAATTGTTTCAAGTGTTGGAAACTTCTCTCACAATCTAGTGTCCATTGAAACTTCATTCCCTTTCTTTGCAAGGAATGGATTTGATATGCAATCTTTGAGAATCCTTCAATAAATCTTGTGTAGTAACCTGCAAGACCCATGGATTATCTCACCTTTGTCACATTCTTCAGTGATGACCATTCTCTAATGGCCTCTATCTTCTTAGGATCCACTGCTATCCCATCCTTTGAAATGATATGCCCCAAATAATGAATCTATTTCTGATAAAATGAGCACTTGCTCAATTTGGCATATAACTGACATTACCTTAATACTTGCAACACCATCCTCAAATGATGTTCCTCTTCCTCTCACTTGGAACGTATAAGAATGTCATCCAAAAAGACAATGACAAACTTGTCCAAATACTCTAGGAAAACACCAGTCATTAAGCACATGAAAACAACTGGTGCATTTGACAACCCAAATTGTACCACTGTGAACTCATAATGACCATACCTTGTCCTGAAGGTGGTATTTCTAATATCTTATTCTTTAATTCTTACCTGATGGTATCCTGATCTAAGATCTATCTTTGAAAATATCTTTGCATCCTTCAATTGATCAAAAAAATCATCGATCCTTGGCAAAGGATACTTATTATTTACAGTCACTTTATTCAAATTTTTGAAATCAATGCACAACCTTAGTGTCCCATATTTATTTCTCACAAACAATACTTGGGCACCCCAAGGCGACATGCTTGGCCATATATACCCCTTCTTTAGAAGTTCTTCAAGCTGCATTTCAACTCCTTCAATTCTGGTGTACTCATTCTGTAAGGAGACTTTGATATTGGCACTGCTCGAGGCATCAAATTTATAGAGAAATCAATGTCTCTCCTTGGGGGTAGTCCGGGTACCTCCTTGAATACATCTTCAAACTCTTTCAAGACTCCAAATTTGGCACCTTATCTTTAGGTGTATCTTCCAAATGAGCTGCAAATATTTGACATCCTCTTCTATAATATTTATTTAGCTACAATGCTAAATTTTCTCTAATGGTTACTACCCTGGGAATTCCCTACACTTTCCTTTGGTTCCCTTCATCCAGGCAAGTAAAAGATGTGTTATGACAATATGATATAGCATGATGTTGGTCCAACCAATCCATCCCAACTAGAAAGTCATAGGAACCTAAAGGAAAGATGTTTAAACCTGCCTTAGTATTCAATCCATTCATGTCTATGAGGCATGACTTAACCATCTCATTAATGTTTCTTCTGGCTCCTGTAGCCAGTTGTACCAACTAGGATTTCCCATGCTTTCTTATTGGCAATTGCAAAATTTCCACCATCTTAGGGTCTATATAACTATGACTAGCTCCTGAATTAATTAAAATAGCAAGGGTTTGGTTGTTGATCATACCTTCCACTTCAATCATGTGGGACTGATACTCTGCTTGCTTGTTGTCCAGGGCTGCATAAATCCTTGGCACATATTTTCCCATATCTTCTACTATTTCAGCTCGCTATACATTGTGAACAACCCTACCTTTTTCACCTCTGTGAGAACAATCTTTGAACCTATGGTCTCCTTTACAACCCCAACATTTCATAGGTGGTTGTCTTGGCCCTTGACTCCCTGTGTCAATAAATCTGGTTTCCTTATGTGTTTGTTGCCATTGTGGATTATTTCTAAATAATGGTAGTTTAGCCCCCTTCTTCCTCTGATCCGTCTTGAATTTCTTATTGTCTTCCCAAGCCTTTTGGAAAGATGGCCTTCCTTTCAGTTAATCATATAATCATTTAGCTCTCCTTAAGGTCTCTTCTAATGTCTTGGAATCATCATACTGTATTTTGTCATTGATGAACAATGGAAATCCACTTAAATACCTTTGAATCATGACTGTCTCATCCTTGATGAAAGAGACATACTTCAACAGTTCCAGAAACCTTCTCTCATATTCATCTATGGTCGTACTTCCAAGCATAAGTTCAAAGAACTCTTCCATTTTCTTGTCGTAGTATCTCTTAGTCAAGTACTTCTTCTCAAAATACTTCTTGAATTCCCTCCAAGTAACACTTTTATCTTTAATTTGTTTCACCTGCGCAAGTTGTTCCCACCACATGGATGCCTTTCCTTTGAGTTGATAGATTGAAATTCTACCCTCTACATGACAAGAATAATTATGCAATTGAAAATACTTCATCATTCCTAGAAACCATGTTTTTTCATGTTCATCCTTCTTGTGCTCACCATCAAATGTAGGAGGTTTGATTCTGTTCATTTCTCCTCGTAGCTCATCCACCCCATATCTCTTATACCTTCTGATAGGGGATAGACTTGAGTTGTTTCCTGCTCTATTATTGGAATGCCTTTGAGAATGATGGTGATGTCTATTAGCACTTTTTACTTTTCCTTTCTCCTCTGAAGATTTGTGACTCTCAGATTTACTTGAGTCACTCTCCTTAACTAATTTATTTTCTATTCTATGCAAACCCTCCAATAGCTTCAGGTTGAAGTCATCCTGCTACTCTTTGGTTTTCATAAGCCTCCCATTATCAACTTTATGGCTTTGGAAATCCTTCTGCAAATTCTTAATGGTCTCAGCCATATTCATCTCTTCATTCCTTTCTTCTTCATGTCTGTTGGAGTTCGTTCCTTCCATGACCAAATGGACATCCACCCCTCTGTTCTCATTTTGTTGACTGTAATTCCCCTATGCCTCTTCCATTCCTATCAACTCTACACTGGTCTGACCTAATCGAGTTGTTGTTAATTATACAAAACGTTCATCCATCGAAACTAATCAGGCTAAATTTCAACAATTCACGAGAATATGAACCATTTTGATTCAACATACACATCATCATTATCTCTCTCGATTTTCTAGTGTTATCACCATGGAAATTATAGATAATACCCAAGTCTCAAAAACAAAGACGTGCAGTGTCTTCCGAGATACACTTGTGCAAGAAGGTGGTTTGTCAAAACCACTTTCGCCAAGACACGGTATCAAGTGTCTCAACATGTCAAATCCACCACTCATGGAGTGGGCGATGGTTATTCAGATCACCCTGCTTCACTCATTCAGTATTTCGTAGCCATGTGATGTCAGTTGAATGCTGCCATGTAACGAACTCAAAAATCTAATCATTCAAAATGGATTGGCCGAGTATGGAAACCCAACTCTCTTGTACGTAATCTGTCTACACTTCATAATTGGAGTTCTATAATTACCACTCCCCAAGTATGAAGATATTTGTGTATCCATAACCAAAGTAATCTCCAAACTGCTCGACTTCCTGCTCTCTGTAAAGACACATTTCGGTATCCCCAACCTAAGATACATGGACAAAGCTAAGTCGAGTGAGAATGGTTATTCGAGTAACGTGCTAGGATTTCCTGTGAATAAGGAGGAAAGGGTCCTTGCACACATTCTAGAAACTAAGTTTCACACAGATTCTGTTACAGAATCATGGTTGGAAGTCAGGATGAATCCCACTATAAAGGATTTAGTTGTCAATAGGCCAGTCACTAAGAAGAAAAGGAGCAAGCGACAGAAGAAGGAGGAATCTATGGCTGAAGTGGCTGAAAGTGTTGGAGAGAATCAACCAGTCTAGTTAGAATCTTCTTCAAAGGCGGAGATCACTAAGTTGAAGTAAGTCTTCAACTAAAATAAGCAAGTCTTAGTGAATTTTGAACAACTGGTAGCAGAGGTAAAGAGTACTAGAGATGATAGGCATGTTCTTCAAACAACCCTTTTTACAACAGGCTAACTGTTGTCATCACCCTTTTGTAATTTTGTAATTATTATGATTATATAAATTCAAAAATGGATTTTAGACTTTTTTATTACAATTTCTATCTGGTGATGTTATGAATCTTGTTTTCTTTTATAATAAGTTTTTCTTGTAATCTTATATTTTATTTTCATTTGCCTAAATCGGAGGAAATTAAAACTCATAAATATTTTAAATTAATGCTTCGATGTGGTTATGTGTTTCTTTTTCTTTTATTATTATGAAATTAAACTCAGACTCATCACCTTCCAAGCGACTTCGCGTGCATTAAAATTGACCCATTCATTCATATTTAATGTGCATAGCAATATCACAAGGTAAAATGCTTTTTCGTGCACCTAAATCTACTGTGAATTTCTTCTTCGTCATACCGACTACTTATGCACACTACTCTGGTGTTGTGCACCAATACCCAGTTTGCACAGTTTTTGTACCGCACACTGATATTCCACATGAATTTCGTCCTATGCATGAACCATGTCAAGTTTAGCATATTCCATAGCGCCCAAATATCTGTGCACACTATTGAATACCCCATCATGAAACAAGTAATACTCATACTTATGTGTGTACTAACAAAACTCCTCTACATTAAGCAATACTTATGCACCCCATGTGGGCATTACTATGTGTGTTCTTACCATTCAAGTCTAAATTCAGTGCATGCATCTACACATAATAATATTTCGTGCGGTGCTAGAATTTACCGCAGACACTGGCACGCCAACATTTTCCCATGCGCGCCAGTATGCCAACCTTTTCCATGGAAACTCTGTGACTCCAATTTTGGTCACTTCGAAGTTAATTTTATGTGAATATGCACTTCAAATGAACCCCTCTAGCCCATCCAAGCTCAGTGTTGAACTAAATCTTTGATACCATTCTGTAACGTTCCCCTGGCCAACCACAGGCCATAGTGTGCCACTCCAGAGAAACCACTCATGCTCTGACACCAGTCGATAACATTCCCATCCTTCAGGCCAGGCCATGCTACTCTAGGGAACACTTTCGTTCCCATATTGTGGAACATATAGTAGCATACCCAGTAGCCAATAGAGAAATGCCACATAAATTTACTCTTTAAACTGCCTGCAGCTAAAACATATACATACAACATTCTTGCCGAATATTTAAAGATAAACAACAAATTTTTTTCTGTAACATATGACTTTTATATTGAAATAATAGTAACTATAGATATGCATCATTTACAGGAAATTACCCATAAGAACACAAGCAATCATAATCACATATATGATAAAATCATAACATAGGCATGTAATTAACAAAGCAACATATCATTTTATCATACAATTGGTACTTATCTTAGAAATAATTTCACCAAATTTTTACAGACCATCCACGAACCTCCCAAGCATAGACTACAATGTTCATCACTCTCAATAGTGAGTCACCTCTGAGCTGAGACTGAAATACACCCAGTGTAAAGGGTTCCTATCCAGGCTAAGGCTCAAGAACAATAGGAAAGACTCTGTCTCAGGTGCCCACTCAACTAATAGCCTACAATCTCTCATTCCCCACATGCCTATCCCACCCAAGGAAGTGTGCCCCTTCTATGCTCAACAGTCCCTCGACTACACCACTTCCCTTCCAGGGATTTAGCAACAGGTCGAACTGGAAGTCTCAGAGCATTGTAGCTGCAGTCTAGCACCTTCAGGAATCAATCCCCAATAATTCTCTTGCTCAGAGAATTTCTCATGGGCCTGAAAACCTGCTTCTTCAATCCCACTCCAAGATAACCATGTACACCAACCAAAAAGGGCTACAAAAATAGGCTTCAGAATGGTGAAATGGTTGTCTCAAGGATAACAGAATGCATGAGTGAAATGGTCATGGAATCATTGACTGGATAACTGAGTGTGTACAGGAATCACTGTGAAATCTTAGTGAAAAGTGATGGTGAGAATGATGGTCGTCGGGCTATTGGTAAGGTATCCATGAAAAGTCTCCAAATGAGCTAAGTTCCCCCACGATATGAATGCATGTCTCCAACTTGACACTTGTCATATCAAAAGTTACTTTTGTCCACTTGTACCCAACTTTAGAACTTAGGATAAAATAAGTATCCATACTTTATGTTTTAGGAAATATTAATATAATATTCCCTTGACTTTTGGCCCTCCCTTTCCCTAACTGGTGAAGTTCAGTCCCCCATATCTTTTATCTTGGTCGTTCTACACACAATGATGTATTTTATATTAATCATGAGTCATGTACAAGGTAGGTGCATTGGACCTTGACATCTAGGCATTCCGGCTTAATACCAAAACATAATCATGCTGGCTTATAATACTAGCTCACCAACCTATAATGCATAACATATACATAAAGGTTCACTGACCTTAATATTGTGCGCACTTTAGTTACTACGTGCGATATCTTCCAACCTCAAAGTTGTGCACTCTTTAGTTACTATGCACGGTATCTTGCGATGTGAATTTTACATCATTTTACTGTGCAGTATATGCACGCACCATGCCATGAAAGGTGTATTAAAAAAATGATGTCTAAACATCTCACCAAATTAAGTATATTTATATTACAATTACAATTGGGTTCGATCGAGGGATATTACACTCTGCCTTTGCGGAATTGAGTGAAATATAAGTCTTCTTCCTAATGATCCATGAGATCACAACAAATCGCATACTAAAGAAACATCTCGTTGTACTTTTCCAGTCTATGACACTGCTTGCCCAATATGAATTTGTGTATCCCTTGTAGTATTTATCTCATGATCCGAGATATATATGAGTCCATGATCAATTTTACCCTTTAGGTACCTGATCATATGTTTTTTCTCAATCAGGTGAACATGTATAGGCTCAATTATGTACTGACTCAATTTGTTCACCAAAAAAAATATATTTTTCCTCGTTTTTCATCAAAGATATTAATGAACCAAATTTTCACATCAAATTGTACCAAACTAGTACACTTTCTCAGTTGCAACTCAATATGCTCAATCATGTGTTGGCTCTATGTGATTTTTGTAAACCATTATATGTCTCATTGCCTAAGAGTATGTCATCTACTTTATCTACAATTGTTCCTTCTCGAACTGGGACTCTGCACCTGTAGTTTCTCTCTCTAAAACTCATAACAAATGCTCCATTCTTACTGTAGTTGTGGGACAATAAGAGTATATCCTATAATATATCATGGTAACAGATTCATTTACTCTCTCTAAATATCATACTAGATTGACCTCTTTTGATGGATCATTTTTGTTCTATAGTTGATATAACTGGTTGTATTTATGATCACTAGAACTATTTCTTCAATTTTGGTATTATTCATCCTGGAGGTGTACATCTCCCCGCATGAGTAAATTGGATCCCTTTGAGCCTTGAATTCCTCTGAGTCTTTATGCAGGATCATTTCTCCACCTCATCAGCACCAAGTAAATCAATTCATCAATGCACAAGGAGGAACATGTTTGAAGGAAAGAGAGGCATCAACCCTCTCATTTCGAACCCAATTTAAAAAATATAATGCAATTAACTATAATTTAAGTCTGTAAGGCTTAAGGAGAGCCGATCCTATGTCTTTGTATAGGTTGATTTATTGTAATATATAGGGTCTTCTATAATGGATGACAGTAGGAAGGATCTAGGTATGATTCGTACTAGCTGTCGATTGAATTCAATTCAATGTTATTCAATGCAAGTAGATGGATGGAGGGAAGGCTCGACAAGCCCCTCTTTTGTAAAATATTTCTTTGTTTTCAAAATTCATTAGATGATTAGATGGCTAGCGAATTAGAAAGAGAGAGGTCAAGAGAGGAGAGGAAGTGTTGAATAGTTTGTAGCAATACAACCTTTGTAAATCTTGTACATAAGAATTCAAATATAATACAAAAGTTGTTTTTCCTGCATATGAGGTGTTTGTGTTTTTATGTGCCTTGAATGGTTATTCTCTGGATATTTTTCTATATTGATTTATGTATACTATAGACGTATACAAGTAGGTTACATGTGTAGGTTTAGATAGACTTCTCTATTTTTGTGACTTTCTAAGTAGTTCTGGGCTCTCAGGCTTGTGCAAGGAGTGCACACTAGAGTGTTAAAAACTCTATGAAGCAAGTGCAAGGAGTGAACCTGGAATCCGTTTGATTTCAGTGAAGACCATGCCAGGTGGGTACACCAGAATCATTATGAAGCTCATAAGGGATAGGGAAAGGATTGTGCATCAATGTTGTTGAACACCCCAAGGAGGATGCAAGCTACCAGATATATAAAATATGCAGAAAAGAAATATAATGTTAGAAATGGTAGAATAACAGTAAAATATTCAGTATAATCTTCACAATAACATAGAAATGATATAAGAATAGCAATAGAAATATCACGTTGATTCAGAAAGAAATGTTCACAGGCCTCTTCGAGGGGGAAACCTCCAATCGAGCAGTGCTCTATTACAATAATCTCCAAGATAGGGTTTTCATATCCACGACCCTTATTTATACTAAATATGTCTATTAAGAGAAGCATCTAGACGAAGATCCTTCTAGAAGCGAAAGATTCTATTAGGTCTTCTTACATCCGCCTTATTCTATTTTATTGAAAGGCCTTATTAATATTGACCTTTATTACATCTGAATACATTGATCTACCTATGTGTGGGCTAGGACCTTAACATTTCTGCCCCCTTAAAAACAACCTTGTCCTTAAGGCTTGAGATGTGGAAACTCCTGCAGAATGGTAGCTGGTTCCCAAGTGGCATCTACTGGAGTCATAGCTTTCCACTGTACTATCACTTCCTTGATGGTTCCTTGATGCAGGTGACGCTCATGCTAGTCCAAAACTGCTTCTGGTTGTAGCCAAATGGATCCTTCTTCAACTAACTCTGGAAGTTTGGTTTGAATTTTTCACCTGGTTCCAAACATGAAAAACAGGATGTAGCTTCGACTGACTGGGCATAGCTAACTGATATGTGACTTGTCCCACATGCTTGAGAACTATGTAAGGGCCATAAAATTTGGGTGCTAGATTCTAACAATTCTCGTCCTTGAGGGAAGTTTTTTTATATGGTTGCAGTCTCAGAAGCACATGATCGGCTTCTGCAAATTGACATTCAAAGTGACCTTCATCTTCTTACTGCTTCATTCTATTATGTGCCATGACCAAGTTCTCTTTAAGGGTACGAAGGATATACTCTCGAACTGTAAGTGTTTGGTCAACCGCCTGGACCTTCGAGGTACCTAGTAAGTATGAGAGAACTGAAGGTGGATTCTGTCCATATACCGCTTCAAAAGGAGTCATGAGAGTGGCTGTATGGTATGTAGTGTTGTACCACCATTCGGCGAGGGGTAACCATTGAGCCCACTGGTGTTTTTTTTCAGAGGCAAAACACCTCAGATATGTTTCCAAACATTTTTTGACAACTTCCGTTTGACCATCCGTCTGGGGATGATAAGATGAGATTAGATGCAATTGTGTTCCTTGTAGCTTAAACAGATCTTACCAAAAATTGGTTGTGAAAGTTGGGTCTTGATTGGAAACAATAGAGTGCGGCATGCCATGAAGCTTGAAGACTTGGTCCATGAAAATTTGAGCCACCGTGGATGTAGTAAATGGGTGGTGAAGAGTGCAAAAATGAGCATACTTGGAAAGGAGATCCACCACCACCATTATGACTGATTTATTCCTGGATTTGGGTAATCCTGTAATAAAATCTATAGAGATATCCTTCCAAATAGTAGGGGGAATTGGAAGCAATTGGAGGGTGCCTAGAGATTTGACTAATTCTCCCTTGTTGAGTTGACACACCTCACATTCAGTGACAAACTTACGGATGTCATGTTTCATACCATCCCAGAAAAAAGAACATTTGACTCAGTCATATGTTTTGGTGAACCCTGAGTGCCCCACTGTGGGTGTAGCATGAAGCTCAGAAAGCACCGTGGATTTGAGCTTGGATTGTTTACTTAAATACAAGAGACCTTTTTATCGAAGGTCATCCTAGAGCCAGGAGTACCTTAGGGGAGCCGGATCCTTGTTATGTAGTTGTTGGATCAGATGCGAACTTTTGGGATCTTGAAGCCATTCTTGGTGCATAGATTGGAGCCAATCAGGTATAATGAAGGAAAGAGAAAAAAGGAATCCTTCATATTCATATTTCTGGGACAGTGCATCCACCATGACATTGTCTTTTCCCCTCTTGTAAATGATCTCATAATCATATCCAAAGAGCTTAGTCACCCATTTTTGTTGTTCCTCGGAAGAAATGTGTTGTTCCAGAAAGTACTTGAGGATTTGATGGTCGGTCTTAATTTGGAAGCATTGCCCCAAGAGATAAGGATGCGACAACTCAACGGCATGCATAATCGCCAACATTTCTTTTTCATAAATGGGTTTGCCCAGATTCCTTTCAGACAGTTGCTTGCTAGTGAAGGCCAAATGTCGACCCTCTTGCATAAGGACAGTGCCGATTCCTTTCCCTGAGGCATCACATTCCAACACAAAGGTCTTTGTGAAGTCGGGAAGGGCCAGAACTGGAGTGGTACACATGGTTGTTTTCAAGGTTTGAAAATCTTGAGCAGCTTCTGGAGTCCAAGTGAAAGAGTTATTTTTTAGGAGAGTCGTGAGAGGTGCTGCAATCTTTCCATAGTTCTTAACGAACTTGCGATAATACCCTGTGAGGCCCAAAAATACATGCAATATTTTGAGAATCTTTGGATGCGGCCAGTCTTGCATAGATTCAATCTTTTTTGGGTCCACCCTGACGCCATCCTTTCCCACCATATGACCCAAGTATTCTACTTTTGAGGCACCAAAAGAAAATTTGGACTGTTTCAGGAAAAGTCGGTACTGAGAGAGTAGGTGGAGAACTTGATCCACATGAGTGAGATGGTTTATCCAAGTTTTTCTATAGATGAGGATATCATCAAATAAAACTAATACAAAATGATGGAGAAAAGGGTGGAAGACATGGTTCATGAGGCTCTGGAAGGTGCAGGGGGTGTTACATAAACCAAAGGGCATGACCAAAAAATCATAGTGGCCCTCATGAGTGTGAAAGACGGTCTTGGGAATGTCGGCCTCTTTCATACATATCTAGTGATAGCCCAAGGGAAGATCAAGTTTGGTAAAGAATTGGGCACCACTCAATTCATTTAGGAGGTCATCAATGACAGGAATGGGAAATTTGTCTTTGATGGTCAGTTTGTTGAGAGCACAGAAGTGAGGACACATTCTCCAAGAAACTTCTTTTTTCAGTACCATGATGACCGGAGATGAGTAAGGGCTCATACTAGGATGGATGACGCCGACAATAAGGAGTTCCTGGGCCATTTTTTCAATTTCATTTTTTTGTGCAAAGGGGTGGTGATATGGATGTATATTGGGGGGAAGGCTTCCTGGGACAAGGGGAATGGAATGATCATGGACACCGCAAGAAGGAGGGAGTCCTTGGGGGGTGGAAAATACCTTTTGATGTTTAGTAAGGAGGGCTTGGAGGTCTTGGGGTACTGGTGGTGTCTTTGTGGCTTGTATGGCATGGAGTTGGGCAATGACACCAGAATGACCTTTTTTCAACAGTTTTTCTATGCGATGAGAACTGATGACCTCAGGTGAACCAACAGTGATGCCTTGGAATTTATATTGGTGGCCTCCTTGGTCAAATTGCATGGTTAAGTTATGAAAATCCATGAGAATGGGAGCCAAATTCCTTAGCCAGTCTACACCCAACACAATGTCGCAACCACCCATGTCAATAGCAAACATATGGGATTTTAGGTGGTAGTCACTGATTTGGAGATGCACATTTTTACAATGCCCGCCACATTTCATAGAACCACCATTGGCAATCATGATGTGGAAATTGTTGATAGCATGGATGTAGCAATGGGTTTCTTGGGAAATGCAGCGATGAATAAAATTGTGGGTGCTACCACTAACAACCAGAATGATGACCTTTCGGTGCTTGATGTAACTGATTAACTTGAGGGTTTGGGGGGCAGAGAATCTAGTGAGAGCATTGAGGGAAATGATCAGTTCCACTTCAGAAGGGTCAGAGGGAGGGTTTATGTCATTGATTTATGGTGACTCGGGCACAAGGGGAGTTTCAACATCCTCTTCTAGAATATCCTTAGAGATGGCCATAAAAATATTTTGTTCCTAACATTTGTGGCCTGGGAAATATTTGTCATCGCAATTATAATAGAGGCCTTTGAGTTGGCGTTCATCCATTTCATCCCTGGTCAATTTTTAGATCTTTAATGGGGCGGAGGGAGTAGTGGGGTTTACTGTTTTAGGGTGATGAATAAAGGAAGGCTTATGGTTTTGAGAGGAAACAATTTGTTGTGATTCTTTAGATTTTTTAGTAGCCTCCACCCAAGTCGTAGGTCGAGCCATGAAGACATGGGCCTGAATCTCCTCCTTGAGTCCACTGATAAAACACTCTCGAAAGAAAGCATTAGTCATGTCCTCTGTTCAAAAAGCCAGGTGCTCAAATGCAGCTATGAAGTCTTCTACTGTGTATGATTGCTTCAATTTTTTCAAATGGCCCAAATGGTTGGTGTCAGTGTCAAAGCGTTCATAAAGCTCAGTCACAAATTGGGTCCAAGCAATATACCCTTGAAGGGAAGTTTTTCTCCATTGCCACCATTGCCAACATTCTTGATCTAGATGGAGAACACCATACCGAAGTTTGGCCAAGTCATCTGTAATGTTGTAGAGAGAGAAATAATGTTCCATTTGGGTGACCCAACTAGTGGGGTTTGTGCCATAAAATTTGGTTACATCCACCCGCGGAAGGCGTATGTCATGTTGAAAGTGATGGGGTTGAAAGGAATGGGAAGAATTTTCACCTTTAGTCTTTGTATGTGGATCAGGAAAAGAGTCATCGGTAGGGATCTTGAGTTTGGTGCAGAGTGATGCAAAGATAGATTCAAGCTGGGTGGTCAGTTTGTGTTTGACTTCCGCCATTGCGGACTGCACGGCTACATTTACAGATGCATTTATGGTGGTATTGATGGATGCATCACTAGAGGAAATAGTAGCACTGAGTTTTTGCACTTCTTGTTGGGTCTCGAGGAAACCATATTGCAAGGTGTTGAAGCGAGACTCTAGTTCATGGCTACGAGTATGGGCCATGAGGATGGGTGAACTGAAAAGGGAGCGGGTGGGGTCAGAAATTTTTCCAGAAAAATGATATGGATGAATGTGATAAGGGAGAATAGATGAATCTAATGGAATAGTTCTCAAATAACGGTGAAAAAATTTCCAGATTCATTTTTTTTTTTTTTTTTACAACTATGGGGTTATACTTTGGTTTGAAGAATGCTACAGTGCTAAAATCCCCAAATTCTTAACCAGAAATAAATGTGTATTCACTTGGCAACCCGAACACAGATGTGCGCCAATAGATCTCATCGGTTTAATTTTTTTATGTTTATGTTTATGTTCCCCAAGGGTTAGGTATTCAAGGGTTCTACAGACAAGGGTTTTCCCTGTGCTATAGCTCTCTGATATATGTGTGAGGTCCAATAGTAGTAATCGACCCAATATCTCAGGGCACTAACTAAGGAGGATAGAGCGTACCCTTATCCATACTACCCGACTACCCAGGTACTAGAGAGGATATTCCAGAGTGTTGTTCTCAGTGACACTATAGTAGTCTGATGGCCGATAGGTTTATCTAAAGAGGGCTTCAGGAAATCTAGGTCGATCTGTACACAGGTGTTGTCCGATGCACTACCACTTGAAGGGGTACCAACAGGGGTTACAAGGGTGGCCAACAAATGTGCACTTAAGAACCACTTGTATTTTCTATGTGTATGAATCCCTCAACCATGGTTTTATGCACATAACGACAGATCTTTGTGGCTTAAAGACATCGGAATACGTCTCTACCCTGGAAAAAAAATACCCACAATTTCTGCCAAGGAAAGTTCTCTGATACCACTTGCAAGATACCAGATATATAAAATATGAAGAATAGAAATATAATGATAGAAATGGCAGAATAACAGTAAAATATCCAGCATAATCTTCACAATAACATAGAAATGATATAAGAATAGCAATAGAAATAGCACTTTGATTCAGAAAGCAATGTTCATAGGCCTCTTCAAGGGGGAAACCTCCAATCGAGAAGTGCTCTATTACAATAATAACCAAGCTAGGGTTTTCATACCCTCGACCCTTATTTATACTAAATATGTCTACTAAGAGAAGCATCTAGAGGAAGATCTTTCTAGAAGCAGAAGCTTCTATTAGGTCTTCTTACATCCGCCTTATTCTATTTTATTGAAAGGCCTTATTAATATTGACCTTTATTACA
>JZKD02S1304746.1:574582-605110 GCA_000966675.3 Picea glauca
TTTGATGTCAAATCGACTTGGGAGCCGATCCATTAGTGGTTGGGAGGCCGACCAGCTTCATAAATGCGCCGTTTGGCAGGCGCGTGGGTTTTTCACCCCACAGCCACGCATATGCTCCCTATCTACGAAGATATAGCGCGCATGAGCGCGTTTTCCATGAGTGCGATGCGCTTTTTAATTTTTTTAGCCAATTTTGTATAGTTTTGGCCCTTTTGTTGTGCTGTGGAGTTAACCTTTGTGCCATGAATGACTGTTTTTCTGTGCTGATGATGTTGAGTTCTTGTCGCCCTGTGCGGACGAAATTTCAGTGATAACACATGTTAATCCAAAAATTATGATAATGAATGGACTCAAATAATTTTGTGCTCTGTTCAAAGGTGACACTAATGTCACCAATACAAGATAATATGCCTTTCCTGCCCGTCGTTTTTTTTTTTCATAGACAAATGAATGCTATGATACAGAGGAGGAAACGAGTTTCGCAAGTAAGAAAATCTAGTTCCAGCAGTGGAACGTACCTATTCTTAATGCAAGGAAATGCATGCGGGATATGGAAACTTGGGGGAATGTTCCCTCCTAGGTATAGGGTGTCAAATTCCGAAGGATATAAACAAGGATCTTCTTGGTTGAGGATGCAAAAAAATTACTGAGGAAAACAATTTATAATGCAAAGAGAGAACCGACTATAGGCTCAATACTGCAAGCAAGGGCATGAGGTGCAATCGCAACTTAATGCCAAAAAATGTCTTTTTTTATGTCTCATAGTCTACTTGGTGTGAAAAAGGGATACAATTGTGCCAAATATACATCCTTTCAAATCCAATTTACAAGTTTGAAAGAGACAAGTTCACTCGACAATCTTTTCACTTTTTGAAGATAAGTTGTAAAATAGCTTAAATTAAGCTCATTAAGGAATTCTTGGGGTATAAGGCAGCATGCTTATGAGTGAAAAATAAGGCTTAGCATAAATTCATGTACTAGATATGAGGGACTCCCAGTGCTATGGAAAGAATCTCTGCATGCACACCAAATGAAGTAGGGGATCTAACTAGGGCACCCATGTTCGGTAAGTTTGTACCACTTGATAACAACATGACTTATAGCAGATGGAAGGTTTTGTGTCACAACAAGTGGGTTTGTAACTAAGGCATAAAAAGTGACAGTTATAGGAAGATTTTAAAATGGATGATGAAATGGATACCTATCCTCTATGTTGGGTAGTGACATTACCTTCCCGTGGTGACGAATGACCAACATAACATTGAAATCCACAAGAATCCCTGGTTAAAACTACAAAAACCAAATCAATCCACCTTTGTATTAGTCCATTAGGTTAAAAAATGGCCCAAAACTATAGAAAGTGGGTAAAAATTGTTTATAAATAGTAACAAAACCAAAAATTACTATACCATTTTGCGTTTTAACCCAAATAGTAAAAATTGGACCAAAATACCTCCAAGATTCAAATGGTGATTGTAGGATCGTTAGGAAATGTAATCAGAAACCGTCTAGACCAGGTTAATATTCTTCCCTTCCTCTTCATTTCCAATGGATTAAAATTTTAAATTAGGTTTAAAATTGTGAAAAATTTAGGGTGTGAATTCTATAATTCGGTGTACGCGGGCTATCCCTTATCGGGTCACGTATATGATGGGTTATACACATCTTTGTAAACTACAGAGCATGTATACCCAACCCTATACACGACTATAATTTAAGAATATCATGTAAAGGAGCACAAACAATGAATTTTATGGATGCTAACTCAAATTTTTACTTGTCCTTGGCAGGATGGTTCTTGAATGGAGAGAAAGAGAGAATGAGGAGGTCGATACTGTTATGGATCAAGATTCGGGGGCCCAAATGGCCTTAAAGAGATGTGGATTATATAAATGTTGGGTACTCAAAGGAGTGAGGGCCCAGGTGAGGTTGCTCGAGATTCTTGTGGGTTATTGGGACCCTAAGAGTGAAATTTTCAACCTCGATGGGAAACCATTGAGGATTGTAGTAGAGGATATCTACATTTTGACTGGGTTATCATGTCGGGGAGAGGCTATAAACCTCAAATCACAGGGAGAAATGATCAGAATTAAAATAGAGGATTACATCAATGCCCATTATGTAGCAGGGACTTCAAAAGTCGGGAGTAAACTCCCCATCTAGGCAATAAACAATCTCATCCTGAATATTGTTGTCATTGTATTGAAGAGGATCACAGGCTCGGCCTCATTGCACCAGGAATTGAGGCCACTCATGATATATGCAGTGTAGTGTATGAGACCCATATTATATGACTGGTTTACCTCACAATTGAAAAATATGAAGAGCCAATTGACAGAGTGCGAACAGGGGAGTAAGAGAAATTTTGGGTTTGCCTCTATCCTATACAGTTTATTCTTCGAGTGGGTTCAAGGTTTGGGATCTAGAGTCGAGATTCTTCCTCGAGGACCTCATGATACAGCCATGGCATGGTCAACTGAGGTAATGATGCGGCAAGGGGTAGGTAGGGTGACCACACCTTACAACGATGATTTCTTCTACTGGTTGCAGTGACATGTCATTTCCCTAGATGACTATCCCTATGTGGGGATATACTTCTGAGGAGATTCGGACATGCCACTTCCACCAGGGTCCTCCTACAGTGACATAGGCATGTTGAATGTTTTAAATATTTCATTTTTTTTTATTTTTGTATGATATAACGAAAATATTTTTGGATGCTGCTTAAGTACTAACTAGACAATTATGTAACACAAACATGGGCCCGCGACGATCGAAAAGGTTTCCTCGACATTGACAGAGAAACTAGGGAGATGAGGTGGTGGGAGGAGAAGCTGAGAGAGTCCTACAAAATGTGCAAGGAAAACTATCTCATTTGACTCATAGGATTCCCATGGTTCAAGTAGAGGATCTACCTGAAGCCATGCAACAACATGTGGTTGGTGTGCCTAGAGCTTGGGTGTGACTCTTTTGACATCTCGCAAATGTCATAGTTTTTTACCATGACACACATCCGGTGTTGCAAGCAGATATGTCATGGATATTGTAGTACCATATGTATATGTGTATTGAGGGTATTAGACCCAATTTTGTACTATAAACACCATATATTTTGAAATATATATAAAAAGGGATATTCAGATTTACTTATCTTTTACAATGTATATATTGATGATATGGTTTTATTTTCTTTAGTTATGTGATAATAAGTAATAAAATCAAACTATCATTCTAAAACATATACCCCTAGGAATCCTCAGAGTAGAGTAGGATCACGCATGTAGTAATTGTCATTCAATTGACATACTACTAACTGGGAATCCAGGAGAACCTCTAAGGAGAGAATACCATGTGAGATAGCATCCCACAAAATTTTTATAACGATGCTATATTCGACCACATTATTCATGGATGGACCTAGGAATATGCCACCTGAAGACACCATTAGAACCTCAAGTGAGTAAACCACCCATACAGTGGAAGCCAAGTTCCGTGTTTGACGAATGGATCCTTTTGTGAATCCTAGGTAGACCAAAGACTCCATGGACATCTGCCAACCAAGGTAAAAATCGATAAGAAAGCTAAAGATGGAAAGAAAAGGGAAAAAATATATACACTAAAATACATTAGTATAAAGAGAGTTCCTCTGAAGCCTGGGGATAAAGCGTAATATTTTTTCAAGTAGAGCCCATTCCTAGTCTCGACCAACATATTCCCTTCATAATCTTCTAACTCACAGGCTCCTTTTTCTAAGACACGTCACATGATATGAGTACCGTGCCACATGCATTTAAACTTTCCTTCCCCAGTGGTTCTTTGGCTTGATAATACAAGAGGACAAAGTCACCCTCAACATACAACTGAGGATAGACAAAATTATCGTAGCGGACCTTAAAATGTTTTTTGTTCACCTCAATAGTCGTAGAGGCATCTAGAGGTTGCTCATCAAGTCTCTCTAGGTGTACAAGGCATCCCTTGAGATTGAAAGTGTCAGCTAGGAGCGTGAGTCCCAACTTAAGAGAAGGGATTTAACATTCAATAGGTAATATAGACTCCACACCGTGTACTAACTGGAAAGGGGAAAAATCGGTGGAAATCTTGACCAAGGTTCGATATACCTAGAGTGAGGGATATAGAATAATGTGCTAGTCAGACTTACTCTAACTGACAGTTTTTTGGAAAATGGTCTTGAGAGAATTGTTGATGGCCTATACTTGCCTATTTTCCTAGGGGTAATAAGGAGAATAATGACCATGTAGAAACCCCATCTTAGATGTTATCTCTTCCATCATTTGGTTTTGAAAATGACCTCCATGATCAGTGATAATGTCACTTGGGATACCGAACCAAGTGATAATTTGATTGAATACGAAGAAGGCGACAGTATTCCCATAAAATCTAACTATAGGTATGGCCTCAAACAACTTATTAAGGTAGTTGATGACCATGATAATATGTCGATGCCCCCCAACCAAAGTTGGGTTTCAATCCATGAATTCCACCCCCCACTTGGTGAAGAGACCTACGGTAATGACTAGGCGAAGAGGGGATGGATGCGAGTGCATTTTTCAAGTGAACACCTGGAAAGGGTGACACTTCTTAACCACTTCAATACAATATTTAAATATAGTAGGCCATAAATAACCAACTTGAAAAAATGTTTGGGTTGTCGTAAGCCTGGATAGATGACCACCACAAGACCCATTGTGGCAATCGTTCAGGACTGACTTGGCCTCTTCATGAGTTAAACGATGACGCAATATATTTTTTGTTCCTTGGTGATACAAAGTGTCACCGAAGATAGTTTAATTCTTATCTTTTTACCTTACACGCTTTCGATCATCTCATGAGAGATACTAAGGGAACTTCAAGGTTTGAAGATAGAGAACAATGTATCCATATGAGGGGTCAGACGATGAGACAATAAAAATATGTTCATCTGAAAATGAATCAACATGAATAACATCCTCATTTAATCATGGAAACTCATATATTAATTCCATGAAGACTAGTGACTTCTTGGATTTCGCAAAAATGAAATCGAGAGAAAACTCTTGTAAAATGAAAATCCATTTATTATATCTTCCCCCTATGATATGGTTGGTAAGGACATATTGAAATTGATTGACATTGGTAACCACAATAGTCTTTCCAAGTAATATATAATGATGCAAACATTGGAATCTGTGAATGTTAGCCAAAGCTATCTTTTCAACATAAGAATAATTAAACATAGGACCAACTAAGTTTCAACTAATATAGTATATGAAGTGCTCATGAATATTATCATCCTCCTGAACCAGAACCATAACAATTATCTCTTCAGATGCGACGATATAAATCAAGTATTCCCTACTATAGTCAAGAGACTTCAACATAGGCATTGATACCAAGGCCTTGTTTAAAGCATCGAAGGACTCCTGAGCTCACTCATCCCAGATAAAAGGGGTGTTCTTCTTCAAAAGAAGCATTAAACCCTTAGTGATATTGGCATAATTCACTATAAACTGACGAACAAAGTTAACTTTCCCCTATAAACCTTGAAGTTGTCTAATCGTGCATGGGGGAGGTAATCAAAGTATTGCGTCAACCTTTAGAGGATCTACCATGATCCCAGTCTAAGAAACTAGAAAACCCAAAAGATGACCATACTTTACACAAAAGATGCACTTGTGAGGGTTCAACCGAATTCTATAGTAATGACATCTTTCAAAAATAAGTTGACGATGCATAGCGTGATCTACTCTCTGGCGAGAGTGAGCAGCAATATCATCAAGGTAAGCTTCGACTATGTGCTTAAGATCATGAAAATCGAAAGTAATGGAACATTTTATGATTGCTCCAGCGTTTTTAAGGCCGAAAGGCATTTTTCGGTAAGCAAAAGTACCCTAAGGACAAATAAATGTCATCTTGTGTTGATCCTCATTTTTAATTTGAATTTGGTTATATCCTTAAAATCCATCCATAAAAGAAAATACTTTTCTTCCTACACACTCGTTAAGAATATGATTGATGAAAGGTGTCAGGAAGTTGTGTTTGGGACATGCCTTGTTCAGGTCATGAAATTCTATACAAACATGGATGGTTCCTTGCTTATTATTCATAGGAATGGGATTGGATACCCATTTAGTCAAGGGAACTGGGTAGATGAAGCCATCATTAAGTAGCTTATCCACCTCTTCATTAATAGTAGGGGACTTCCAGGGATTGAAAACTCTAAGACATTTTCAAATAGGTTTAGCATCCATATAAGTTCTAATCTCATGTTTGGCAATACAAGGGTCGATTCCTAACATCTCTTCATATGACCAAGCAAATACATCTTGGAATTCCTTCAAGAGTTCGATGTAGATCAGGATTTCCTCTGGCAAACAATTTGCACCGATATTTACATTTTCAACCTTGATAGGGGTACGAGAGATATTTATCGTGATGGTAGGATAAATACTCACCATATTTCCTTTGGAATAAATGTCATGTGTATCAATTTTAACTATGGTGTGACTGACTATCTCACTCAAAGTAGATCGAAATTCATCATGTTCAATTATTTGAAGCTTTGGGAGAAAATAAGAGTGGTGATGCATATCATCCCAAGGTTTGTCAGAGCCATTCATGTCTTTGATGATATCTTCTTCTGAAATCAAAGTCTCATCAAGGAAATAATGTTAACAAGACAACGAAGTGTCCCACACAGGCCTAAGAATGGGATCCTCTTTGTCCGTCGACTAGGTAACAGGATCGGGTTTTGCAGAAGAGTCAAGAACAACTTGATATAGAATCTCTCCTATCGATAGTTGCATGGAAATTCCAGCATTCAAATGACCTTCACAATATGAATTCAGGGAAGGTAGGGTCCACATATCACTAAAATAGAAAGTGTGAAAAGGAATGGACCTCCTTGTCAAGACAGGCCTACTAGACATGGCGTAAACGTGATGACTCGATGCCATGAAGTCGAAAGTACCCATAATGTAATTAGACATTCTGACATTGATATTCTCAGTTTCTGAATGAGAACTTTTGATAACAAGGATCGACGACCCAATGGATGCATTAGGACTAGAGTACGAAAAGGATAATTGGTCGATCGTCACGATCTTCCCTTCACGAGGAAAAATAAAAATAAAAGAGACGAACAATACAAAAACAACCATAACATAGGTCCATTTTCATCCTAGTAATAGGTTATAATCAAGAGGTGCATCAACTACCTCGACCTCCACCTCTACCATCTTCCCACCTAACTAGATTGAAAAGGTAGGAATAATACCATGAGGGTGGAAGGAATGACCATCAGAAGAAGTCAACATGTTCGATGACTTGGAAAGAGTCAGAGAACTGAGATGTTTCCAATAGATCAAGGACATCACACAAGTGGCAGTGCCTTCATCAACAATTGCACATTTTATGGTATACTTTGAGTATTCCACATGGATTTGGAAAGCCACATGGTAAGGCAAGAGAGGCTTCACATATGTGACATCAAACTTGATAACTTTTGAGCCACTGGGTTCTGGATCTCCTAAAGAAGATACTAGGGCATTCCTCTGTGAAGGACACATCTAGAGTACCTCCAAAGCTAACATCGCACAAGGGGTTTGACCCAGGTCCTCAACAAAAGAGTAGTTATGGGATGCTCTAGCATTTGGATTTTGTGTAGAACGCTTGAGTACTCCTTTCATAATATGAGGCAGTGGCTCTATTTTTTCAATCTGTAAAGTCGTCTCCAGAGGAGGAGGAGGATATTCTAGAGAAGGAATATCTTGTGAAGAGCTATAATCTCGAGATTGAGTGGCTACATTAACTTTCACATCAACCATATTGATACACAAATGGTTTTCATCTTGCAACAACGGTTTTTGACTCCCACCAGCTACACTTCCAGTGTTTGAGGAACTCGAGGCCATGTGTTGGTTATGTGGGAATGGATTTTCCAGCATGGTGAGTGGTAGAGATAATAGCCTCATAGATTCCGCAAGTTTGGGTCATAAATGGGTAAGGTGATCATATGTACAAATCTTACAGGGAAATTTCACCTTACGTCTCTCTCATTTTCCCTCTCTAGCATTCTTATTTGTCTTCTCATTATTACCATTATCCTTGGGTTTAGTATTATTTTTCCCACCCTTACAATTATTTTGTCCTTTCTTCTTATTTCCCCTAGTTGATGGTTTCCATTTGGGTTGGCCGACGATTGTATGGAATGTACATCCACCGAATGAGTGGGGTTGGAAGACATAGACGAAGCTAGCCCTCCTGCAGACTTGTTAAGAGACAACTCTTTCAAATGGCTTGTCACCAAGTCTGTAGATTTTACATTGGTGGTACCTACAGTGCCATCAACATGAGGTCTGAGATTTTGTCTAGGGTGATAAGTTGACCGCAATGCATTTGGAAGAATGTGGTATAACATATGATACTAAGAGTATATCAGATCTATATGGTGGTCTTTAAAAATTGATTCTTCCTCAGTGGTAACCCCAAAAGTAGAAACATCCTTTGAGATAGGAGGGTGTAAACATTTAAGGAACCGTTATAAAAGAAATTTCAAGGGTATAGGAGTCTTAATCAACCTCTTCTATCTATGCCACTCCTAGATATGATCTGACATATGAGTGGTTGTGTCCCAGAGTAAAGTCGATAGAAGTTTTAGGCCAGCATTGTAATGAACCAAAAATTGGAAGTGGTTAAGGAATACCAGTACCATGTGAATAAAAGTCCCATATGCCCCCCTAGGTAACTTGATATACCATTTCGTAGCAACCCCAATCAACATGCGTTGAAATAATCTTAATCTAATAGAATCATCATTAAGGAAATTCAAGGAGAACCAAAGGTGAAAGGTAGTAACGTGATCACCAAGATCCTCTCCATTCTTACCTTCAAACTTTGGAATGTCTGAAGGAATCTTGGTGGGGAAGGGAGGCAATGTAGGGTCATGACTCATAGGGTCATTCATCAACTTAGACAAGTGTGGAAGATTAAGCATGGCTAGTAAAGGGAGATGGGGTTGTGAAATATGGCCCCAAGCTCCTAGGAAAGGTTGTGCTTGAGGAACTCCAGCCTATTTAGGGTTATGGTAAGAACCATGGCCTTATCCATGATTGTAATTACCTCCTCCAAGCTGATTCATGAAAGGATTTTTGGGCATCATTACAGTAGGAATGTTCTATTGGAGGTTATGAAAATTTCCCTTAGCCAAAGTGGATCTAGATTGGATGTTTCCCAAAGAATTAAAATGACCCCCTCCAGTTATGAATTCAAAGGATAGAGGTGGTTTCTTCATGCCATATGTATTGTTCAGAATCGACACCGAGGAGGTAGGGGTGTAGGAAGAAACTTAAGAAAAATCTTGTCCGCCAGGTTGGTTGTTCCACCCAAAAGCAGGAGGATTAGAACTGGGGTTAAGAGCATGAATTCCTCCCATATTAGGAGTCAATTTAGGGATTTGAGGCCCACCAAACTAAAATGGGGTATAAGGAGGTGTAGTTCCCCCAATCCCAATGCTAGCATTATTGACATTAGCTGGGATGGTTCTCAAACACTGTGAAGTAAAGTTTGGCATACCATAAGAAAAAGTACTAGAGGCCACAGGGATGGATTGAACATTATAGCCAGGTGAGTGACCAAGAGACCCAAAAGGGTTCTAGGCAAGAGATTGGGAATTCACTATAGGTCAAGCCATAATAATGATAGGTACCTCTGGCACTACAACCATTGTGTTTCCAGGAGTCGAAGGGGTGCCATTAACTATAGTGGGTGTTGGAGTCAAAGGGATCCCAGTGTTCTGAAGACTAGGTCAAGTACTCATTCTTATAGAATCACAAGTCAGAACAATGGATATGTGTGTACCAGGCCTAATAACTCTACGCCTTTTAGAAGGAAAAAAATCGAAATCTGGTGGTAACTGTAACAAGCGACAAGACCAACGGAGATGTTGGTCCAACTCCATGATGACTTAAGAATCCAAAGAAATCAATCCTAAGGCCAACTAGTAATCAAAGAGCACATCAAAACTCAAATGGACAATATGCATACAAATGGGGTAAACTGGCTGAGAGTGGCCTCCCTCGCTAAAGAAGGTATGTCTCACCCAAGAGGGGCCTGAGACTCCCTGCTAAATATTGAAGGTAACATAATCGGTTATAAGGTCCCTCGTGAGCTTAACAACCAATCAGTCAGATCCTCCCAGAGAGGTAATCCTTCATAAAGGTTGTGTGTTGTCTGACCCTTATGTGACCTAGGGTGCCTACAAAATAACCCCTACAAGTAACCTATATGGCACCTAAGTCAAGCAACTAATAAACCAATGTGTAACCGATGCATAGGCGAGTAGTCGTAAGTCAAGTCCATTGTATGGGCAGGGTAGAAAAGACCGAAACCTTGAAAGTATCGCCTCTCACGGACGTAAAGGCACTAGCAATATCCCTAGATATGAATATATCCCCAAAAATATATTTGATTCTAATAAGGTATCAGGGGGATATCCCTTCAACCAACTTCACGTGACCTCGTGATTAACTCCAATGTGAGCGGAGCCTCCTGATCTTACCAATTATACAATGGATTTCTCCACTCCCTTTCTCTAACACATATGTTGATTTAATTTCCTTGGATAATTTTACTCACAAAATCCTATTCCAAAGGCACAAAAACCTAAGCTAGTTTGTGCACCCTAGAAAATGAATTTGTGACTAATCAATTTTAAATTATAGTGTTAATTTTAGTGGTCGCGATTACTCAAAAAAGTATGGTAGTGAAACTCATGATGTTATGACTCTGCAAGAAAAGTAAATATGAAAGTAATGCAAAGTCCTAACTTTAACTTTCAATGAATGATATGATTCTAATAACAAATGCAATTTTCAATTCCAACTCTTCAATTCTAAATTAAAAATGCAATCTTTCATTATATGCACTAAGCTAATGACAAAGAATCAAAAGAACCAAATGCCAAGCAATGTAAAATGCCTATATTTTTTGTATTTTCAATATAATAAAATGAAAATGAATGGACTGAAAAGAAAATTGATATATAAACTATATTGTGTATAAAAAGAGATAGCTCAAGTAGGATACCAAGTAGCAAAATACCTAGCCAAATGTACAATGACAACCAAAATGAAAAGATGATAAGAAAGAATCCGCCCAGAAATTCAACCAAAGATAGTTTTCTTGTCATCCCATAAGCACTTAACAGACACTATAGAGACCCAAGAAGGCTTAGAAAACATCAAATCCAACCCAACAACCACCAGAACAAGAAAAAAAGTAAGGAAAATTGATGTATGCAATTGTTTAGGAAAAGAGAGAACATATATGCATCTTGTAGAGGGACAACTTGCATATGTATGCAATTGTCAAGAAAAAAAGTGGCTATATGTTTCAAAAAACAAGGCTAGGCAAGGGAGAAGGCTGAAAATGCAAACCCAGAGTGAACAGAGGAGGTCAATAAATTATACAACAAGAAACACAATAGGTACCAGATAAATCTAAGGAGAAAAGTACTCCAAACCCTAAGAAAGAAGATTCAATCCCTAGTATGGTTGCCAATTCTATTATGAGGAAAATCTCTCTATGGTTAGGTTAAACCACAAAAGACAGAAATGACTGCAGAAATAAACTCTCCTCTCAAGTATGCCATATAAATAAATATGCTAGCAAGACAATATAAAAGGCCTACCTCATCCAAACGATCGATGAATTCCACCATTGAGCACTTGACCCAAATAAATACACATGGAACTAGTCCTCAACAACCAAGAAAAAAAATCATATGGTGATCTTATATGGTGTTGGCACATTTAATAGCATAATCCATTAATAAACATGACAAATACGCCCATGGAATAATAAATCAATATATTTGCAAGATATCAATTGGACGGGAAAATATTATTTCTATTAATATATGATCAACAGAAGTGAAATGTTACAGACTTCTGTGTTGGCATGGTTCCAAACCAAGAAACTAAGTTCCTTCCAGCTGGGCCTCGACCACTTCAATCCTCCAACAAAGGCAAGATCGTAATATAGAAGCAATGAGGTTCTCAATCAATAAGGGAAGAGGTTGGGGGTTGAAAACTGTCTTCAGACTTAAAGGACAAAGGGATGCAAACTCAATATGAGGTAAATAATTTCTCCAGAGTAACTTTGCTCTCAAAGTTGAATTATTTCTCCTCTTCCATAGCTTGAAATTGTCCCATTTATACCCTTCAAAGTGGAACTGAAGGACCGAGTTAGAACGTTTCCATTATTTGGAAGGCCAATGATCATAGATATCGTGTCATGACATGGAAACTAGATATTAAGTTTCATTTTCTGGCACAAATCCCGATGTACACGGGCTGTAGTGGAGCATCCTACGTATACACAGCATGTTGTATAGTAGGCAAGATGCATACATGTGGAAAACTCCTTATTTTTATCCTTGGATTTTACAAGCAGGAATGATAAGTCTTCATAGAGAAATGGAAAAAGGCCTTTTGGGAAAGATTGCATAGGGTGAGGAAAATATTGGTATAACATCATCCGATCTGCCTCTTCGACGATCGACACTTGGTGAAATTTGTGTGTATTAGATGCGTTTGGAAATAGTCAAAAGGAGAAGCATTGATTTAACACCTTATGGCTTGGTGCTCAGTCATAGCCCTTGGTCACATGCTATTTCTGCTGGAGGAAAAAGGGATGAAGGTAAATTTTGTTTTTTAAAACAAAAGGGCATGAAGAAATCATTGAAGGACCAAAACAACATGCTATTGACTAGCGTTAGGTCACCACTTTTGTCCATATGATAAATTTGGCTTGGGAAAGAGGGATAGGGTCTTGTAATTTATTCCAAATGAGAAGGGGATTAGGTAGATCTAGCGGGTTCATCCATGGACCTGCACATAGAGTGAAAGGACCTGTGTAAAAGGATTTTTGGGGCTTAGTAGGGCCTGAAGAGCTGCTTAAAATCTCTTTTAGGACAATCCTTGATTGGGAGGTTGGGTAGACCCTAGGTGAGGGAGGGGGTCTGCATCAAGTCTACAATATCCTTAGAGTCTCTCCAAGATATACTTGGTGTTGGTTACCAAGTCTTAATATGAAAAATTAAGTTCGACTTCAAACTAATTATGCTTTTGACATTAAACGAGAGATTGTTGGATTCCCATACCAAGGATAATGATCCAACAAGATAATATAAAAGGCATAAAGTCAAATTTTATTAAACTTAAAACTGAAATCAAATATGAAGGGTGCATACCTGGAGCATGCATTTTCAGATTGCTTCTTTGATCTATACAATGTATGGATTCACATTTTTCACTTGGCCCTCATGATATAAAAATTTACACAAAACTTATCCATCTATTTTATTACTTGAATTCTAATGAGGGAAGAAAATAAATACTTCTATTAATATCACTTGATATATATCAAGTTCTCCAGAAGCTCTAAGTATTATATCACAGAAGATATGATCCATCTTAATCATCTTGTTTTTTTCTTTTCCGATCAAGTTCATATTCTTCTACGATATGAGGATGATGTCTTTTAAACTTCATGTTTCTATTATATCATTTTTATTGGGACAATTTCTTGCAATATGTCCCATATTCTAGCAAATGAATAATTTGAATATTGAGAGATATTTATGAGAATCTTGTCCTTTACGAGGCTTATGAAACTTCTTGTGAGAGTGAAATTCTTTCTTATTCTTCCCTTTTATTTTGTGAGCTATTAGCACTTGATCTACATTACTTTACATATTTTCTTTTATTTCCTATAATCTAGATTCTTCTTGAGTACAGTCTTCCCACAATCTTTTGAACTTAGTTAACTTCCTTCTAGAGTAGATTTCTTGGATGAATGATTCCCAATAATTTGGGAGACCATTCAATGTGGTAATTTTTAAATCAAATTCTTCAACTGAGTCTATAATAGTTTCAAGATTTTCTTTAATCCGGGACACCCTTGTGAAGTAATATTGTATGGTTTTTGTATTTTTCATATTCCCATTCTTGAGTTGTGTCCTCAAGCTAATTTTTTATTGATTTTATTGCCTTGAAATAGACAGGATAAGGAATACATCATTTTCTTTGGGGTTTTTAATGCTAAAACATGAGGTATCAAGTGGTTCTTGATGGAGTCGGAAATGATCCTCTTCCCTTTGATCAGATCCTACTTATATTTGGATTTGGCCTTATCTCCCTAAGGTTAATCAATATCTTTTTTAACAAAACTTACAAGGTCATTCTCTCTTAGAATGAGCATTATTTTTTACTTCCATGCTCAGAAGTCAATTGCTCCTTCAAGTTTTTCGTCAATATTGGTACTAGTAGTAATCCTGCCCAAAAAAACTAAAATAACAAATAAATTTTCAATAGGTGGATGTTATACCTTACCAGAGAGATTGTTAAGATAAGGATGAGTACTGTCACAAAATTTGCAACAGTTGCAACCAGACCTAGAGTTTATAAGGAAACACTAATTTTTAAACTTGTAAAAATTTGAATTCTGGTCTAGAGAATAGATTCACCCCTCCCAGGAGAGTTTCTAGGTGTTCTCACTTTCTCCAACGGCCTCCTTAAATAGGGAAAATGTTACACCTAGGGTTTATGTAGTTGCAAGAAGTTGCAGTTGCTGCAACAACCATTGCAGTTTAAAAAATTTCATCAAACTCAACATTTAGACATAGAAAGAGGTGTGATAGGATTAGGAGAGTCTTCCTATCCTATTATATTATTCAACGAGTTCTTATGTGTTGTGAAAATTCCTTCTTTCAGGCCCACTCTAATACCATGTTGAATTTTCATCTTAAGAAATTAACTAGATTAGTTTTCTTTTACTTTTAAACAATTAGGACAATAACCGCATATAAGGAGCACCTAAAGAATAACATCCACAACATGCAAAAGATTTACCTTGGTAAAACCCTCTAGTGGAAAATCCCAGTAAACTTCCTCAATATAGATTCACCAACTAAGAACAATGCCTCTCTCCAAGAGAGAACTAACAAAGAAAAAGATCCTCCTCAAACCCTTGTCTTGGGAAGAGTAGTGCACTACATAACCAAGATATACTGAAGAAGTAAACCAAGAACCTCCACAACATCACTTATTAGTTGTAGCAACATCTTCCTCTAAGAATTTTGGACTTCTCTTCTTAGCCAAATAAATTGTGTGTGTAAGTTCAAATGAGGCACTCACCTGTCTTATAAATAGCAGTTGACCAGCCTAAAATTAGTCATAGGTTGACCTAACACTTTGCCTTTCTATTTTACATTTTAATTTTCAAGGAACAATAGGGAATACTTAACAAATATAATGTAATAATATTCTTTAGGGTTTTGTCTTCATCAAATACAATAATAATATCTTTCGAAGATACTCAAACTCCAACATTATGAACCTTTTGATGAAATCCTGCAACCAAACTATCTTCCTCTTGATCTACTAGATATGATAGTCTTTTATCTTATGTGCAATGATAAACATTGATTATACCAACATTTCATTTTTGTATATCTGACTTATATAGAACATCCCATGCAACCACTAGTTTTTGTAGGGAGAATCCTCAAATCTCCATAACCATTTCTCATGCATACATAAAAATTCTACCAATCATAGAAATAAGACATACCTTTTGGACCAATGGATAGATCTAATGTACCTAGTCACTATAGACCTTCCTGGGAACTTTCTTTTAGAATTTAGAGACTTGGCATCTTTATCTTCTCAAGTTTCTATGGATTTACTCTCATGTATGCACCCTAATACACTAGAATCCCACATATATACACACCATAATACACTTCCAGCCCATGTATGTAGGCACGCTAATACACTGTTAGCCCGCGTACACCTCAAAACTTAGGGCTTTTTAGTATTCTCTATAATTCTGAGACTTTCGTCTTCAACCCTTCGTGCTACCTTGGACTTTCACAACTTCAAATGTCTCAATGAGTACTTGCAATAATCCTTACACAACAATAGATATTCAATATTCTCAAGTGTGTTTAAATGAGAGAGCCTTGCCTCTTATTTATACTTTCAGGTAGCATCCTTAAGGGGTTACATTTTAACCATCTTAACCCACTTTCGTTATTTTAGGGTTAACCCATTTATAACCACTTATCCACTTAACTTAACCATTTTCCACAATTATTAAGTTCTCCATTATCTTTATTATTTAAATAATTTATTTTTAATCCTATTTGAGTTATAGTACACTTATCACATCACTTTATTACTTAAATAATTTCTTCTTTGCAAACACTTTGACTACTTTGACCTTTTGGGGCTTCTAAATGACTCATGAGGGTTATCCAATTTCACATGGCTATAACTCTCTAATCGTGAGGTGTTATGTGATGTTCCATATACCACCAAAAATGGCACGACATGTATTATCCATATAGAATAGTCTTACCTAAAAATATATCAAAATTCATACCATTATACATTGAAAAAACTTGGGTCCATTACCCAAACCTTTGTACTACTGCAATTTTCTACCAAACTTTATTCAAGGTTGACATCAATGAAAACCAACCCATGCAATATTGAATTTGTATCTCCCATGCTCCCCTTATGACCATCGGTCCCCCTAGAACCATTCCTATGTTATCTACATATGATAAATATCTCCCCCTTTGTCATCAATGGAAAAGATATCATTCCATCCAGGGATGCTCCCCCTAACTGAACTGTCCTCAGGGATACTCCCCATGACTGATCTCCTAACCTGATATTTCCTTTTTATGGTGATTCCTTGTGTAAATCTAAGATATATAAGATAATCATTCAAAATCATTCATTTTGGAGTATAAATTAATCCAAGTCTCTAACGAAGATACACAAAGGCTTCCCGTGGAATCAGTTTTGTAAAGATGTCTACCACTTGTTCTTTTGTGCCCAAATATTCAACTATGATGTTCTTCTCTGCAACTTGTTCCAGTAGAAAGTGATACTTGATTGGAATGTGCTTCATCTTGGATTTCATCATCGAGTTCTTTGAGATACTGATGGCTCTTGTATTATCACAATAGATTGGAATGGACTCATCATACTCAACCTGTATATCTATCAAAGTTTGTTTCATCCATAGACCATGTGTACAACATCCTGCTACTGCAATATAATTTTCCTCCACTGTAGTTAAGGATACTGGTGATTGTTTCTTGCTTAGCCATGATACTAAACACTCACCCAAGTAGAATGTTGTTCCACTAGTGCTTCGTTCGTCATCAATACAACCTTCCCAATCTACATCTATGAAGGCAATAAGTGATATAGCCTTTCCTTTTGGATACCATAATCCAAACTCTCTTGTTCCTTTGAGATATATAAAAATCCTCTTCACTACTAAGACATGTGATTCCTTTGGTGCTGCTAAGACATGTGATTCCTATCCAACTACCTACATTACATATGGTATGGATGTTATCACATATAGTAAGTCAAAAATCATTGAACTATATTGCCTCTGGTCTGTAGAATTTGAATCATTATCTTTTATCAACTTGAAACTAATTTTCATAGGAGTGATACATGTCTTGCAATCTTCCATTCTGAACCTCTTTATCATTTCTCTGATATACTTATTTTGAGAGATAAAAATTCCTTGGTTTCTTTGATGTATCTGAATATCCATAAAGAAGGATAGTTCTCTGAATAATGACATATCATATTCATTTTTCATATCCTTTGCAATTTTTTTTATTAACGCGTCATCATTTCTTCCAAAAATAATATCATCAACATAGACTTCAATTATTAAAATACTATATTGAGTTACCTTGACGTAGAGGTTGTTGTTTTCACTTCCATTTCTGAACCCTACCTATTGTAGATATTTATCCATTCTAGAGTACCATGTTCATCCATATTTTATGAGAAGAATGAAATGGATATAGATTATTAAAACACGCTTAACACAGAAAAACATAGATATAGTAAAATTGGTTTTCTATTCAATAAGGAAATAAGCTGAAACTGTAAAATGCAGTGGAAAATAAGATTGTTCGAATGGTGGCAGCTTATCTCTGAGAAGAGATGTGACAACTGCACTCATTCACAAAAACATGATTACAATGAGGCTCTGAAGCCCTTTTTAAAATAAATAAGAATGTCCAAAGCCTTAGACATCAAAAAACCTAACCCTAGGAGATGAAGCGCAAAAAGTCATGTGGGCCTCATTTGGGTAAGTTAGTACATCAACTTCTCGGGATCGTAACTTTTGCATACGATATTCATTTTAGGCGCATGATAGCCCATTGGAGAGGTCTATCCAAGGAATATACATATTTTCTCTATCCATAAAAATTCATTTTCGACTGTGGTGATCCCTAAATACATTCTTTAGGGCCTCAAAACTGCCTCGCAAGTTCGGGGCCTGAAAACTAGGAAAAAATTGCCAAACTGGAAAACTGCCAAAATGAACTAGTTGCAATAGGTGGGAGGCCACTGACATTCATCTGGATAACATTCTCCAGGAGCCTGTTTTAGACCATACAAGGCATTATTCAATATACACAACTAATCTACATTCTCTGACAAATGAAATCCTTCTGGTTGTTCAATGCAGACTTTTTCTTCAAGTTCTCCATTTAGAAAAGTTGATTTCACGTCCATCTAATACATTTTAATATTCTTGGAGCATGCATAAGCTAAAATAAATCAGATTTATTCCAATATGGAAACTGGGAAAATGTCTCTTCAAAATTGATTCCTTCAACCTGTGTGTATCCTTCATTCAATTTATTTCTGAATATCCACTTTTTCCTAATCACATTCTTATTCTTTGGTCTTCGAACCAATTCCCAAGTGTCATTCTTATTTATTTGATACAATTCTTCATCCATGGCCTTACTCAAAAATTAATCCTTGTTGGCCTCTTCAAAACTATTTGGTTCTATCGTAGATGAGAGTGCTAGGTGCATTTGTTCTGGAAAATGGATTCTTCTTCTAGTCTCAACTCCTGAATCTTTGTTTCCGATAATATGATCTGAAGGATGATTCTTTTGTACCCGTTTTCTAGGTGTGTTTGGAGGCACTTGTTGAACTTTATCTTCTACTTCTTCTTCATCTTCTACCTCTTCTTCATAAAGTTGTTTCATTGATTCATTTTCTTCTTCTTTTAAATCTCGTCCACCTATTTCATCAATTGTTACATTGATACTTTCCAAAACTTTGTTCAACCTCAAATTGTAACACTTGTATGCTTTCCTTGTACTTGAGTAACCAACAAGTACTCCTCTTTCCACACGAGGGTCAAACTTTCCCATTCTTCCATCTTCTCTTTTAATGTAGCATTTTCTTCCAAATACTATGAAGTTCTTCAAATTTGTTGGTATTCTATTCCATAGCTCATAGGGATTTTTTTCATTGTTGTTTCTGAGCATTACTCTATTTTGAATTTGAACTATTGTATGCACTACATGTGTCCAAAAAATATCTATCAGTTTGGAATCCATTAACATTGTATGACCCATTTCCTATGTAATTAACATCCATAATGTTCCTTGGTCTCTGAACAACTCTTTGACCCAATATATGAATCCATTCTCTCATCCACTATCATATATCTGTCCAAACCTGCTAAGTGTTCTTACAAATCCATATTTTTCCATACTATCCAAGACTCTACTGCACAATTTTCCATAATGTTGACCCATTTATTAGTATACTATCATGAAGTCTTCACTACTACAACTATTTGTACTTTTTTTAATTGACTTCTCTGTATGTGTCTTCTCAAACTCTGCAAGTTTCTCGAAGGATGGATCAGAACAATTCTAATATTCATATTACATGGGAGTCTCTAAGAAGGATGGATCAGAACAATTCCTTCTTTGATGTGTATTCATCATCTCTCTGAGCTCTAACTTATTTCTTTCTGTTTGTGGATTCATATTTCACTTCAATGTCTAAAAGTACAATCCATTGAACCTGTTCCTCATTTACCTGTCCTTATTTTCTTTCAGTTATTTTCTAAACCCTTTTGTATCTGACATCTTTCTTTTTCTCTGTAGATTTTTCTTCATATCATTTTATTTCCAACCTTGCGATCTCTGGGAACTGGTCTTTGTCCACCTATTCTTCATGTTCTCTTATGTATACTTTCTCATAGAATACATCAGTGTTATCTTTCATGGAAGTATCGATCATTCTTCTACAATCACTAGGTATGTGTCCATAATTATGAGATTTGTAACATTCAATGATACATGGGGCCACATAGGCATTTCTTGTTAGATTACGGAGAGGGGAGGTGAATCAGTAATAGAGAAAGTTAATCCTTTGTCACCATAAAATGCAAGTGTTCTATCAATATAGAATTATCATCCAATAGTTGCAGAGTAAATAAAAAATGAACAAATGAGAAATCACACACATACACAGTACACCAGTGTTTTACGTGGAAAATCAAAGAGGGAGAAAACCACATAATGTTTTTTCCTAAATGTCTTTAATAATTACATTCATTGGAAGCACCAACTTCCTTTGTTTTCCAGTTGCAACTGGAAGGGGGCTCCAACCCCTATTTTCTCAGGCTACAACCTGAAGGAATCTCCAACTCCCCAATTATTTGGCTACAACCAGAAGGAGGCTACAACCCCTTAGTTTCCCAGGCTACAACCTAAGGGAAGATCCAACTCCCCAATTATTTGGCTACAACCAGAAGGAGGCTACAACCCCCTATGTTCTTCGACTACAACTGGAAGGTGGATAAAACCACCTATCCTTCCCCCCTCCAACTTTCCTAATGTAGAAGTAGAATGATGGAACCACTGTCACATTATCATTGTGATATATACCACTGTAACCTTGTACCAATCAACCTGTAATCAACATGTAACAACCTGTACCAATAACCTATGCCAATATGTACCATACATTAACCTGTACCATAAACAAATGCATCACCCATCCACCAAACATGTACAAATAACATGTCACAATAACATGTCGAAGCAACCTATAATCAACTTGTACCATAAACAAGTACGTCAACCATGCATCAACTTGTACCATTAACGAGTGCATCAACCATGCACCAAATATGTACCAATCATGAATCAAATACACATAAACTATGACTCATCAATATGTACCAACATCATCAACTATACACCTCATGTATGTGCCAACTCATCAACTACTTGTCTCAGCCATGTACCCAACATGGACCTCATCCATATACCAAATACATATACCAATATAACCATCAAAAGTTTTCTAGAAATACATCAGGATATCCATAACCAAATACCATAAACCATTACATCAAACCATGTCCCATAACCTCACTTTTATGTAGTATCAAGGATGTATCATTCATAAGCCAATCATATACCAATACCACTAACAAGTGTCTCTCACAATTCACCACAAGATATGCCAATAAATCAAACTAAGTTCACTAACAATATACCTCAATAGATCTTCCTCAAAACCATTCTAAAACAAGCCCTAAACTTTTGAGAGGGCATCCAGCAGATTTATAATGAAAACCCTCAACTGGATTCATAAGTTCAACACAACACATATGAAAACCATACATTTCTCTTCTTGTAGAGTTCTGATGCTGGAATTTTTCTGTCGAGGTTTTTCTACTACACTTTTTCTACCACACTTTTCCTATTGCAATTTTCCTGTCGCATTTTTTTTGCCGCAGTTTTTCTGCTACACGTTTCCTGCCACACTTTTCTTTTTGCACCTTTATGTCGCACTTTTCCTGCCATGATTTTCCTGCTGCACTTTTTCTTCCACACTTTTTTTGTCACAATTTTCCTACCATGATTTTTCTGCCACACCTTTATTTGCCGCATTCTTCCTGCCACGATTTTTCTACTGCACTTTTTTTGCCACAATTTTCTCTATCCATAATACCTTCCAAAATAAACTTTCACAAAATATATATTCAATGATATTAAATAGGTAATTAAATGAGAGACCTTTTCCTATTATTTATACTTTCATGTATCTTCCTCAAGGGGTTACCTTCTTACCATCTTAACCCACTTCTAACCACTTATCCACATAGTAATTTATCCATTAACCTTATTATTTAAATAATTTCTTTTGTAACCACATTGACTTATATTACACTCATCACTTCACTTTATTATTTACCTTCTAACCATCTTAAACCACTTTCCTTATTTTAGGGCTAACCCACTTCTAACCACTTGTGCACTTAGTAATTTATCCATTTAATTTATTATTTAAATAATTTATTTTGTATCCACTTTGACTTATAGTACACTCATCAATTCACTTTATTATTTAAACAATTTCTTCTTTGCAACCACTATGACTACTTTGACCTTTTGGGCTTCTAGATGACTCATGAGGGTTATTCAACTTCACATGGCCATAAATCTCTAACCGTGAGGAGTTATGTGACGTTCCACATACCAATGGAAATGGAATGACATGTATTATCCACATAGAATATTTTTACCTACAAATATATCAAAACTCATACCATTATCCATCAAACAAACTTGTGTCCATTACCCAAACTTTTGTGCTACCAAAATTCTCTACCGGACTTTATTCAAGGGTTGACATCAATGAAAACTAACCCAATTAATAAAATATATCCCCCTTTGGAATTGATGGCAACACTCTGATGCAATACTAAATTCATATCACTCATTCTCTTTCGGTGACCATGGTGCCCCCTGGAACCATGCCTATGTGCTCTACATCTGATAAATCTCCCCCCCTTTGTCATGAATGGAAAAGTCATATTTACATGCGAGGTTGCTCCCCCTAACTAAATTTTCCTTGGGGATACTCCCCTTGAGTTAACACTTCTTTAAAATGATCTCCCGACCTAAACTATCCTCTTTATGGTGCTTCCTCATGTAAATCTAAGACATATAAGATAAGAATTCAAAACAATTCATTTAGGAGTAGAAATTACTCTGAGTCTCTGGTAAAGATACTCAAATGATTTCCATGGAAGTAGTTTTGTAAATATGTCTACCACTTGTTCTTTTGTTGCAACATATTCAACTCTAATGTTCTTCTCTACAACCTTTTCCCATAGAAAGAGATACTTGATTGGAATGTTCTTCATCTTGCAGTGCATCACCGGGTTCTTAGAGATATTGATGGCACTTTCATTATCACAATAGATTGGAATGGGTTAATCATACTCAACCTATATATCTGTCAAAGTTTGTTTCATCCATAGAACCTGAGTACAACATCATGCTGCTACAATATACTCTGTTTCGGCTGTAGATAAAGATATTCATGATTGTTTCTTGCTTAGCTAAGATACTAAACACTCACCCAAGTAGAATGATGCTCCACTGGTGCTTCGTCAGTCATCAATGAAACCTTCCCAATCTGCATATGTGTATGAAATATGTGATAGATCGTTTCCATTTGGATACCATAATCCAAACTCTTTTGTTCCTTTGAGATATCTGAAAATCCTCTTCACTGCTAAGACATGTGATTCCTTTGGTGCTGCTTGAAATTATGACACCTATCCAACTACTTGCATTACATATGGTCTAGAGTTTGTCACATATAGTAAGCTACCAATCATTGACATGTATTACTCTGTTCTGGACATTATAGACTTTGAATCATCATCTTTGTTGAACTTACAGCTAGTTTTCGTAGGAGTGGTAACTTCTTTGCAATATTCCATTCCAAACCTTTTTAGCCTTTCTCTAATATACTTAGTTTGAGAAAAAAAAATTCCTTGGTTTCTTTGACGTATCTAAAAACCCATAAATAAGGATAGTTCTCCAAGTAATGACATTTCAAATTCATTCTGCAGATCCTTTGAAAATTTTTTTCTTAACCTAACATCATTGCTTCCAAAAATAATATCATCAACATAAAATTCAATTAATAAAATACTATCTTGAGTTACTTTGATGTAGAGGTTGTTTTCTGTACTTCCTTCTCTAAACCTTGCGTGTTGTATATATTTATCCAGTCTAGAGTACTATGCTCTAGGAGCCTATTTTAGACCATACAAGGCCTTCTTCAATTTACACACATAATCTTCATTCTCTGACCACTAAAATATTTTTGGTTGTTCAATGTATACTTCTTCTTCAATTTTTCCATTTAGAAAAGTTTATTTCACATCCATGTGATACACTTTAATATTCTCGGAGCATGTATAAGCTAAAAGGAATTAGATTGCTTCCATTCTAGAAACTAGGTAAAATGTCTCTTTAAAGTTGATTCCTTCAACCTGTGCGTATCCTTTACATACCAATCTAGATTTGTTCCTTGTAACCTGTCCATCTTCATTCAATTTATTTATGAAAACCCACTTTGTGCCAATCAAATTCTTATTATTTGGTATTGGAACCAATTTCCAAGTGTCATTCTTCCTTATTGATGTAGCATTTGCTTCCAAATACTCTAAAGTGCTTCACATTTGTTGGTATTCCTTTGCATAGCTTGTACAGAGTTTTGTTATTCTTGTTTCTTAGCATTTTTTTGTTTTGAATGTGAACTATTGTATGCATTGCGTGTGTCCAAATAATATATATGAATTTGGAATCCATTAGTAGTGTTCAAGCCATTTCATGTGTAAATATCATCCATTATGATAATGTTCCTTTGTCTCTGAACCATTCTTTGAACCAATATATGAATCCATGCTCTCTTCCACTATCATATATCTCTCCAAACCTGCTAAGTGTTCTTATGAATCCATATTTATCCATACTTTCCAATACTCTACTACACAATTGTCCATAACGCTGACCCATTTATCGCCATACTATCATGGAGTCTTCACTACTACAACTGATTGTAATTCTGCTAATTGACTTCTGCTAACTGACTTCTCTGGATCTGTCTTATCAAACTCTACAAGGTGGTCGAAGGATGGTTTTTTGGTCTATCAAAACTATCGCATAGACTCAACCTGTCTAATATTCACATTACCTAGGAGTCTCTAAGCCGGATGGCTCAGAACAATTCTTACTATGATGTGTATTCATCATCATCTTCATTGGTAGATTCATCATCTCTTTGAGATCTGAATTCTTTCTTTTTGTCAATGGATTCATCTTTCATTACAATGCCTGAAAGTACAGTCTCTTGAAAATGTTTCTCATTTACCTGTCCTTCTTTTCTTTCAGTTATTTTCCAAACCTCTCTATATCCGACATATCTCTTTTTCTCTATAGAATTTTATTCATCTCATTTTATTGCCAATATTGTGATCTCTGGGACCTGGTCTTTGTTCACCTTTTCTTCATGTTTTCATATCCATACTTACTTATATCTAATATCGTTGTTCTCTTTCATGGAAGTATTGATCATGCTTCTACAATCAATAGCTATGTGTCCATAGTTATGACATTTGTAACATTCAATGTTACGTGGGGCCACATAGACACTTCTTTCTTAAACATTTATTTTATAATCCATGTAATCTGCAACCTTATGTCCAAAATTAGTACAATAAAAAAAATGACCATAAAATAAATTTGCATACCTGGGAGTGAATGATCTTCTTTATGGTGCAGTCCATCTGAAATTATGCCTTGAATAATCATGGTCATGATTGAAGCTTCTTTGTGGCTTGAACATGGATGGTCTTCTTGAAGAGGGATCTTTAATAGTTTTGTTAGATTCTGGTTGACCATGATTCCTTCCTTTGAGTACTTCTACATAACTCTTTCTATTTTCCTCATTCTTCTTTTCTAGCAGCCTAGAGTGCTTCTCTTCATTCTCCATAACCGATGTGGATGTTTTTGTATTTTCAATGTTCTTGTTGAGCTTGGCGATTTTACTTCTCAATGTGACAACTTCTTCTTCAAGATTTTCAACCTCTTCTTCTTTCTTCATTATCTAAGACTTTGTGACTTCTTCTCTTCTTTTTGATTCTTCAAGATGAATTTTTAATGCAATTATTTCTTCTTCAATTCCTTTATCTTCCTGACCAAACTCTGTCTCAAGATGGCTTAGATCATTAGTTCTTTCCTTAAGATGATTTGTCAATATCTTCTCTCTCATTTCTTCTTCCTCCTTCTGTGTTGTTATGTTGGGTTCCAATTACTGCTTTTGATATTCAAGATTTCTTCAATCTTTGTTGCTTCTTCTATATGAGTTCTTAACTTCTTGATGACCTATTGGCATTCTTAAAAAATGTGAAAACTTTCCTTTTGTTTCATCAATCCTTTGTTGAGTGAATTGTTTTCTTCTCTTAGTTCATTTAAAGAACCAGTCAATTCTACTTCATAATTGTCTTCCTTTTCAATTAGTTTTTCTGTCTCATTTCCTTTATGGAATTCTATTTCAAGAAGTCTTCATTTTTCACAATTAAATCCAAACAACATACCTTTGGTGATTATGTACTCTTCATATTCTCAATATTTTTGACATGGTGAACATATTTCTTCTTGATCTGTATCTACATCTTCTTTCACATTTTCTGAATCTGCGATGGGTGAAGAATATATGTCATGTAACTTATCCCAAAGTTCTTTGACTTATGAACATTTACTAACATTTTCTCCTACTAGATTAGGTAATCTTGCCCAGATGAAATCCATTTCTATTTTGTTATTCTTCCTCAATTCCTTATTGGATGCAGTCTTTTCCCTTTTTGAACTATCATATCCTGTAACAACTGATAGCCAAATATAATGTCCATGTGCCTGCAAAAAAAATTTCTTCCTTTTATTCCACATATCATACTTTAAACCATTCTAACCATTAAACAATTGTTGGGACAGGGGCATACCCAAGTTTCAACGCTCCAACAATGCACCAACAAAACCCTAACTACTGAACTTTTCGGCATCACCTGTGAAGCAGATCAAGTCTCACCCAAGGTATACACAATGTGGTTGTAGGACTCATGTGTCTACAACCTAGCTGGGACACAAATCTGTGATTACAACACTTAACAGAGAACTTAGCCAACAACATGCATTAGTTCATAAATCCCTTCACATCATAGATTAAAACCTAAATGCAGAACAACGCAGTAGTGAGAATATCACACACTTACAATCTATTAGCACATAGAATTAAATTACATATAACATTCATTCACATCATAAAGCACTAATCATTCATAGATATGTCTACCATACATCAAGAACAATTCACTAAGAAAATAAATACATAAATAACATGAAAAAAATTGCACAAAGAACATCGAAGCATGATATACGTGGTTCACCCTAGTGTGGGGTAACATCCACCAACTTCTTCCTCTTCTTTATTAGTCTTATTCAATCTTCTTACAGACACAGAGCCATAGAGACAACTCCACAAAGGAAAGGAGATATGCACACACCTCGCCAGATCCTCCTTCCCCGAACTAGGTCAGGGCACAAAGAATTACACAGTTTGTGCACAAAGCACTCACAAAACACTTGCACTTAGCTCTAAAAGTTTTAACACATTCATGCATAAAGCCAACTATCCATGCACTAAGTCGATCAATGACTAGTAAATACTTCTTGCATCACTTAGATACTTATTTATACATTACAAAAATGCCTAAACATGGGTAAACCCATTGACTGACATCCCATACCCATTACATAAATACTAAAAGCCCAAAAAATCCCAAAAAATGAGTGAGATCCTGCGATATCCTCTTCATCTAGAGATCTGTCTTTGACTAGCCTCTCGAAGTCCCAAAATTGGTCAAACATGACCAATGTTTCCTCAAAAATTGGTTGAGGGCCAATAGGTTCCCAACACTCATCTATGACTTGTCCCGAGTCACTATGATTTGGGTAATACCTCTTTGAAGGCCTCGAGCTTAGATTGAGATCCCTCGAATTTCTTCTTCGCCAAAGCCTCCTTCTCAGCCTACATCTTAATTACTTTCTCGGTGACAGGCTCTTCTAGGTGTTGTTCAACTATCGAGACCACCTATTTCAACTGTGAGCCTTGTTCTTTGATCTCTTCAAAAATCAAGAAGGCTTCACCCTACCCTCATTGGAGTCTCTGTGTCACCTCCATAACTATGCTCTCTATGGCAATGAATTATTACTAAACTACGCATTGCTCCTTTGAACTCTTCATATTCTCCACTGTAGTAAGAAGATTCATCTGTGCTTCCACAATCGATGCCTGTTGCTTCGCCTCTTGGATTTGTGCCTCCAATGTCATCATCTTTGGGTCTTCTACAAGTCGCTCATAAGTCTGCACACTTCGATTACTTAGTTTCTTAAATTCTAAAGCCAATGCCCTGATTCTTTCTACTGCGCTCCTCACAGTTTCTTCCCTTTGTTCTCACACTTCTTGTGGAGTGCTAGGTAGTGTTTGAAGTTCCATCTCTACTACTCTTTCTTGAAGTTTTTGAATGGCCTCAATGAGCTTCCCCACTTGGCTCTTAGATGCCTCTTCCTCCATCTGTGTCAAGCCCGACACAGAGAGAAATGCTCTAGTCACTGCCTCTCGAACCCCAATCTTATCTGTGAGCAATTGGTCTTTCTCTTTCTTGATTTTCTCTTTGTCCTCTTTAAACTTCACTCTAATGTCATGTTTCTCTTCCTATGCAAATTGAAGTTTTTCTAAGGACTCCTCCTTTGTTTTCTTGAAGGCCTTTTTGGCCTGCTCCTTTTCCTCTTTGGATCAACCAAGGTGATCCTCTGTCACATCTGCTAACCTTCACAACTAGGTGGGCTCATCCCCCAATCCTACATGCTTTGTTGAAGATGGCACAATAGACATTGTGCGGCTCAAGTAGAGGACTTGCTATATGTCCTTCAATTCTTTCTTGATTCGGTCATACATCGACTCCTGATTTTCTCGATGTCTTTGCAAGATGTATTCTGAAGAATATTCTACTGTTGTGATGATGAGATCAATGTCATCCACTATGAGCAAGTTCTTTGATTGAGTCGTGTTGGAATGAGCCTTGTTCCTTGCTGAATGTTTCTCTGGGGAAGCCTTCCTCTTCTGCGATGCTCCTGCTATGGTGAGGGGATCCTTTGGAGGTGTCACATCATCTTTGTCCTAATTTTATTCTTCTTCCCCTCCTTCCTCTTGGTTTAATTTGTCTCTTACTCCTCCTATAAGTGAGTTAGGCACAATTTCTTTCGATGCACTTTCCTTCTCCTCGTTGTCTATGTCCTTCACTTCCTCCTTTTTCTTCTTTTTCTTTGTTCTTCTCTGTCCATCATACATCGTCCAGGTGACCAAAGGAATTCCAATGATGTCAGGATCAAAGAGTTATGTATCTTCGACTGGTACAAGGAATTCGAATGTCCAATCCTTGGTTATCTCCTCCATATCTTCGTTAGTCAATTTATAGTAGGATTGCATCTTTTCCTTACTTTCATCCCTACGCACAGTGATGTAGATGAAGTGTCAATCGATGTAGAACTTGGCTAGTGGCCTGTACATATGCAAAGTGTTCGGGGTCATCTGCGATATGATTCAATGGGGTGCTTCAGCTATAGGTAGTAAGCGTGGAACAACACATTTGATTTCCATTGATTCACCATATTGCTTGTATACCACAAGGTGGCGAACCTCACGGCCAATGGTTTTGATGGATCAAATTTTAGGAATGTCACTCACTCTGACATCTCCCAAGAGACAAATGCAATTAGAATCAATGACCAAATGAAGTGAAATTAGTAGACTTGGTTTTGCGCTACGTGATAGTCCTTATCCAACTCATTGGTGAGGTATCTCTCTTAGTTCATCTACATCCCTTTGACACACTTTCCTGCAAGCTCGACTACGAACCCTGTGACCTGCGTAGGATGGTTCGTTTTGATGATTTTTCCAACAATCATCTAACAAGTGAGGCACACTGCACCATCCTATATGGAGGCTACCTTGTAGCCTCTCTTTCCCTTCTCTACATCATCATATGATTCCTTTATTCATTGTGCCAAGGAGAATTCTGATGTCTTCCCTAGGTAGAAATGGTGCAGGTATGGTCCTTGCATTCTCAAACCAGTGATGAGGTGGATCAACAACGGATCCACAATGATGTACCTATCTAACCAGAGGTAATGTCCATGGTAGCACAATATGAGGATTTTAATGCACGAGTTAACCTTCTGATGTCTGTCGAAGTGGGGTATCTTCATCACATTTAAGATCATCGATCTCACGATCTTCTTAATACATGGATGGGGAAATATATTGGGCTTCTTCCATGTCATCTTCGTCAGGTACCTATGTGGTGCGAGCATCGCATAGTTATTTCGATATCCAAGGTTAAACTCACTTATCTTGAGAGTTGGGATCAATCCCAACTATGGTATGAATGTGTGTATCCCCTTTGGGAGGTACGTAGTGATGAGCATGTACTAAAAATCATGTGGGACATTGTCACGACTAACCACGCTAGCCAAAGGCAAGACCGACAGGATATTCTTCATGTTCGCAAGATCATCGCGATCTTTTATCAGTCACAATTCGGGACATAGATTGATGTCTAGTCTGTAAATTCTAACCTTGTACAATATCTACTGCAAACTGATATTCAGAAAAGAACAGAAAAGATACAATGGCAAATACAAACATTACACAGAGATTTTTCACCTGGAAACCC
>JZKD02S1304746.1:606025-619102 GCA_000966675.3 Picea glauca
TGATCCTCTTTGCTTCTTGTGAAGCCAAGTCCCAGCATATAAGTATCAAATTTTTGATACCACATCCTTGGTGATTGTTTTAAACCATACAGGGACTTTTTCAACTTGCATACCATCTCCTACTACTCGTGCAAAGAATATAACACATACCCAACATAGTCGAGGGGTATTCTTGAAATCCTCCCTTCGACAATGCTTGTATTCCTACATACATGAATTTCTCAGCCATAAGGTCTATTAAAATATCCTCCATAGACTTCTCTACTGCGCTATGTTTGCCCGACATGTACACTCGTGATCAAATAACTCAGGTAGAGAAACAGATACTCAAAGTAATCGAATCGATGGCAAGGTATAGACACCACAATGTGGTATGCAATCACATATCTATTATCTTAGATATATTGGTTTGAAAAAATTGGTCCCAGTGCGACATTCGATGGATTAAATATGCAACGTTGTAATGGATTCCTTCAATGGATCTAAATTCTTTAATCGATACAATTCCATCCATAGTGGCATGGTCCCAATGGTCCAATGGCGATATTTTTATGCAATAAATGCATTTCTAACTCTTCCATAGCATCATTCTAATGGTCAAGATGCCTCCAATGGTCATATAGATTCACCATGGTGAAGTTCCATTCTCCATTGTTCTACAATTCTGGTGAGGTTCGAGTTCTACAAGCCTTCCTTCTGCAAAGTATTTCCTCGAACTTACTTTAATTTTTCTAACTTTGATTTCTTCTTACTTATTTTTCTTTCCTTCTTTCCTGTGATCTGAGTCTCTAGTTTCCTCTTTCCATTCTTATTCTCACTTTCTTCTAGTAAAGTAACTTCACTCTGCTGAGGGTCTTTCAAAGGATTTGAGTGTAATACCTCTTTTCTTACTACCTGCAGAGTGGGTGATCGTCTCTCCTACATGGACGGGTTATTTAATCCTTCTTTTGTTCTTTCAACTTCGATAGCTAACTCTCTTTCCTTCTATTTATTTGACTTGTCCTCTTGTTGTTATATCACTCACTCTATTTTTCTAGCCATGAAGTCCGTTAATTCTTGTTTTTTTTGTTCTGTAGCTTTTTCCTCTGCTTTCCTTAAGATATGATATTTCTCAATCCAGGTCTTTCCTAGTAAAAGTGCAAAAGGGGCGTTGTTCTCAACAAATTTAATAACTTCAAATTATTTTTCGTTCAATGCTCCATGAGCAATAATAGGTACATTAGTAATTGTTCCACATAGGGTTATCATATTTCCTTTAAACAATCTTATACTTCCCAATGAAGGAATCATGTCAAGATTTCAAAAAATTACCCAAGTGCTTTCTGGCATAATATTCACATGTGTTTCCTCATTTAGGACATAGTCTATGTCAAAGTCTCCTATTCTTGTTTCTATGCATGAATTTTATTTTAATATCTCAGGTAAACTAATGTCTCCATGATAATTCAGTGTTTATTTTAGCTGTACTAATATAGTTTCTGATTCTTTCTGGTTCTTTAACATATCCTTAGTTTCTTGACCTTCTTCATAGTTTTCTTGTCTCATATTCATCTTTTCAACTTTATCAAGCATTATTGGACAATCCAAAACCTCATGACAAAAAAATTTACAACAAAGAAAAATATGACCTATACCAGGGAATCCCTTAGCAAGATGTCCCAGTCTTATGCAGTTATAAAACAGTTTCAACATTATCCCTAACCTTTCCTGTACTATGCACTAGGATCACAGTGATGGACCTGTAACCTGCAAAAATTATTTCTAGGTTCCTGCATCCATTCATTAGTCTAAAAACTATTTCTATGCATAGGAATAACATATCTTTCACTATCTCTATCAAATTTATTCAGATCAAATTTTCCTTCTAATTGTGCCCTAGCTTTCAGACTAGGAAAATATCTATCAAACTTACCTAGATTCATACTTTCAAAGAAAAAATTTCCACTTATCCTACCTTTACCAGAGAACAAAGCTTTAAGATCTTACCTCTTTTCTTGAGACCACACTTTTCTCTTAGCACAAATTTCACGAGTTAAGTAGAATACTACACACTACAACAACAGATCTATGCACACACATTTCTTTTTTCTTCATTTCCTAGCAATCAAAGTTTCAGGTCCCAACAATGGAACCATTTTTTGGCACAGGGGCAGACCCAGGGTTCAATGCTTCAACAAGGCATGAAAAAAACCCTAACTACCGACCCTTTCGACAACACCTGAGAAGTCGATGAAGTCTCACCCGAGGTAGAGGCAGCAGGGGTTGTAGGACTCAGGTGTCTACAACCTAGTTGGGACATAGATATGTGATTACAAAAATTAATAGAGAACTTAGCCAACAACATGCATTAGTTCATAAATCCCTTCACATCACAGATTAAACCCTAAATATAAAACATCACAGTAATGAGTAGATCGCACACTTCAAATCGCTTAGCACATAACTTTAACTTATATCTAACATCCATTCACATCATAAAGAAGTAAGCATTCATAGATCTATCTACCATACATCAATAACAATGCACTAAGAAAATAGATACATAAATAACATGAACAACATTGCACAAATAACATCGACACAAGATATACATGGTTCACCCTAGTGTGGGGCTACATACACCAACTTCTTCTTCTTCTTTATTAATATTCTTCAATCTTCTTACAAGCACAGAGCCATAGAGACAAATCCACAAAGGACAGGATATTTGCACGCACCTCGCCATATCCTCCTTTCTTAAACTATGTCATGGCACAAATCCTTACACAGTTTGTGCATAAATCACTCACAAAACACTTGCACTTAGCTCTGCAATATTTAACACATTCGTGCACAAATCCAACTAGCCATGCACTAAGCCGATCAATGAATAGTAACTACATATTACAACACTTAGCTACTTATTTATACATGTAACTAAACATGGTTAAACCCATGGGTCGACATCCCATACCCATTACATAAACCCTAAAAGCCCAGAAAATCCCACAAAATGAGTGAGATCCAACGTTCTCCTCTTCACCTAGCTCTCTATTTTCGATCATCCTTTCGAAGTCCAAAAAATGGTCAAACATGACCAATGTTTCCTCAAAACTTGGTCGAGGGCCAACAACAATGGTACTCCATTATCAGAATTATCCATGGTCTCCTTCCAGTGGTTAAACTGTTTCCTAAAGGAACCTTCTCTGATACCAATGATTGGATTACTGAGAGGGGGGGTGAATCAATAATAAAGCAATTTATTCCTTTTTCACCATAAAATTCAAGTGTTATATAAATGTATCATTGTCATCCAATAGTTTCAAAGTAAATAAATAATGAACAAATGAGCAATCACACACATACACAGTACACCAGTGTTTTACGTGGAAACCCAATGTGAGATAAATCCACATAATGCTTTTTCTTATATGTATTTAAGAATTTCATTCATTGGAAGCACAAACTTCCTTTGTTTTCCAACCGCAACTAGAAGGAGGATCCAATCCCCTAGTTTCTTAGGCTACAACCTGAAGGAAGCTCAAACTCGCCAATTCTCTGTCTAAAACCAGAAGGAGGCTACAACCTTCTAGTTTCTCAAGCTACAACCTAAGGGAAGCTCCAAATCCCCAATTCTCTGGCTACAACTAGAAGGAGGCTACAACCCCCTATGTTCTCCGACTAGAACTGGAAGGTGGCTACAACCACCTATCCTTGCCCCGTCCAACCACCCTAACGCATAAGTATAATGATGGAACCATTGTCACACTATCACTGTGAGATATACCATTGTAAACCTATACCAATCAACCTGTAATCAACCTACAACAACTTATACCAATAACCTATTCCAACATGTACAATACATCAACTTGTACCTCAACTTGTACCATAAACAAATTCATCAACCATCCACAAAACCTTTACAAATAAACTATCATAATAACATTTCCAAACAACCTTTAATCAACCTGTACCATAAACAAGTGCATCAAACATGCACCAACCTGTACCTTAACCTGTAGCATCAATGCATGCATCAACCATGCACCAAATCTATACCAATCATGCATCAAATACACATAAACTATGACTAATCAAGATGTATGAACATCATCAACTATACACCTCATGTATGTGCCAACTCATCAACTACTTGTCTCAACCATGTACCCAACATGTACCTCAACCATATAAAAAATACATATACCAATATAACCATCAAAATTTCTCTAGCAATACATAATGCTATCCATAACCAAATACCATAAATTCTTACATCAAACCATCTGCTATAACCTCACTTTTATATAGCCTCAAGGATGTATCATTTATAACCCAATCATATACCAATACCTCTAACAAGTGTCTCTCACAATGCACCACAATATATTCCAATAAATAAAACTAAGTACATTGACAATATACTTCAATAGATCTGCCTCAAAACCATTCTACAACAAGCCCTAAAATTCCAAGAGGGCATCCAACAGATTTACAAGGAAAAGCCTCAACTAGATTCATAAGTTCAACACTACACATATGAAAACCATACCTTTTTCTTCTTGTAGCATTCTGTTACACCGATTTTTATGCCGCAGTTTTTCTACTGTAGTTTTTCTGTGGCACTTTTCGTGCCGTGATTTTTCTACCACACGTTTTCTGCCGTGGTTTTTCTACCGCAATTTTCCTACCGTACTTTTCCTGCCACACTTTTCCTATGCACTTTTTCTGTCTCACTTTTCCTGCTATGATTTTCTTGCTGCACTTTGCACTTTTTCTGTTGCAGTTTTCCTTTCACGATCTTTCTGCCACACCTTTTTTTTGCCGCAATGTTCCTTCCATGATTTTTCTACCACACTTTTTTTGCTGCAGTTTTCTTGGCACATTTTTTTTGTCGCACTTTTTTCTATCAATAATACCTTCCAAAATAACGTTTCACAAAATAGATATTCAATGATATTAAATAGGTAATTAAATGAGAGACCTTTTCCTCTTATTTATACTTTCATGTAGCTTCCTCAAGAGGTTCCCTTCTAACCATCTTAACACACTTTCCTTATTTTAGGGCTACCCCACTTCTAACCACTTGTCCACTTAGTAATTTCTCCCTTAACTTTATTATTTAAATAATTTCTTTTGTATCCACTTTTACTTATAGTACACTCATCACTTCACTTTATTATTTAGCTTCTAACCATCTTAAACCACTTTACTTATTTTAGGGCTATCCCACTTCTAACCACTTGTCCACTTAGTAATTTCTACATTAACTTTATTATTTAAATAATTTCTTTTGTATCAACTTTGATTTATGGTACACTCATCACTTCACTTTTTTATTTAAATAATTTCTTTTTTACAACCACTTTGACCACTTTGACCTTTTGGGGCTTCTAGATGATTGATGCAGGTTCTTCAACTTCACATGGCCATAACTATATAACCGTGAGGATTTATGTGACATTCCACATACCACCGGAAATGGCATGACATATATTATCCATATAGAATCGTTTTACCTACAAATATATCAAAACATATACCATTATTCATCAAACAAACTTGTTTCCATTAGCCAAACCTTTGTGCTACCATAATTCACTATCATACTTCATTCAATGGTTGACATCAATAACATCCAACCAAACTAATCAACATTTATTTCTTGAACATTTCTTTTTATAATACCTACAATCTTCAAACTTATGTCCAAAATTAGTACAACAAAAACAATGACCATAAAAGAAATTTGCATACCTGGGAGTGAATGATTTTCTTTGTGGTGTAGTCCTTCTAAATTTCTTCCTTGATTGATCATGATCATGATTGAAGCTTCTTTGTGGCTTTAACATGGATGGTCTTCTTGAAGATGTATCTTCAATAGTTTTTTTAGATTATGGTTGACCATGATTCCTTCCTTTGAGTACTTATGCATAACTCTTTTTGTTTTCTTCATTTTTATTTTCTAGCAACATAGAGTGCTTCTCCTCATTCTCTATGACTGATGTGGATGTTTTTGTCTCTTCAACGTTCTTCTTGAGCTTGATGATTTTACCTCTCAATGTGACAATTTCTTCTTCAAGCTTCTCATATTCTTCTTTTTTCTTCATCATCTGAGAATTCATGACTTCTTCTATTAATTTCACTTCTTCAATATGGATTTTTAATCTGATTATTTCTTCTTCAAGTCCTTTCTCTTCTTGACCAAACTCTTCCTCAATCTAGTTTAGATCATTAGTTATTTCCTTAAGATGATTTTTCAATATCTTCTCTTTAATTTTTGTTTCTTCTTTCTGTGCTACTATGTTGGCTTCCAAATACTACTTTTGATATTCAATATTTTCTTCGATCTTTCTAGATTCTTCTAATTGAGTACTTCAATTATCGATGACCTATTGGGATTCCTAAAAAATTTGAGCACTTTCCTTTTGTTTCATCAATTATTTCTTGAGTCACTCGTTTTTTTCTCTTATTTCATCTAAAGAACTAATCAATTCCACTTCATAATCGTCTTCCTTTTCAGTTACTTTTTTTTTCTTATTTTCTTCATGACATTCTATTTCCAGATGTCCATGTTTTTCACAATTAAAGAAAAACAACATACCTATGGTGATTATGTACTCTTCATCTTTTGAATCTGTTTCACATGGTAAACATAATTCTTCTTGATCTGTACATGCATCTTCTTTGGCATTTTCTAAATCTTTGATGGGTGAAGACTATATATCATGTAACGTATCCCAAATTTCTTTGGCTGATGAACGTTTACCAACCTTTTCTCTTACTAGATTAGGTAGTCCTTCCCAAATAAAATCCATTGCTAGTTTGTTATTCTTATTCACTTTCTTCTTTGCTGCAGTCTTTTCCCTTTTTGAACTATCATTTCCTGTAACAACTGATATCCAAATATAATTCCCCCGTGCCTACAAAAATAATTTTGTCCTTTTGCTCCACATCTCATACTTTAAATCATTCTGACCATTAAACATTGGTACTCCATTCTCAAAATAATCCATGATCTTCTTCTAGTGGTTAAACTATTTTCTAAAGGAACCTTCTCTAAAACCAATTGTTGGATTACTGAGAGGGGGGCGAATCAGTAATAGACCAATCTAATCCTTTTTAAACACAACATGCAAGTGTTATATAAGTGTATCTTTAATATCCATTATTTGTAGAGTAAATAAACAATGAACAAATGATCAATCATACACATACATAGTACACCATTTTTTTTTACGTAGAAACCCAAGGCGGAAGAAAACCACACTTTTTTTTCTTATATGTATCTAAGAATTACATTCCTTGGAAGCACCAACTTCCTTTGTTTTCAGGCTGAAACAAGAAGGAGGCTCCAACCCTCTAGTTTCTCAGGCTACAACCTGAGGTAAGCTCTAACTCTCTGATTCTCTAGCTACAACCAGAAGGAGGCTATAACCCCTATGTTCTCTAGATACAAATAAAAGGTGGATACAACCACCTATCCTTTCCTCGTCCAAACTCCATGAAATAGAAGTAGAGTGATGGAACCACTGTCACACTATCACTGTGAGATATACCACTGTAACATTGTACCAAACTATACCACTGACTTGCAACCAATCAATATTACTGCCCTACAATCAACCTATGCCTAAACTAAACATGTATCAACCAAATATAACAGATACATGATATGTAGTTTTGCAACATGTGTATGTACTCCCCCTATCTGTTATGCATACCATGTATGTACAGGACCTATCTATTATGAAGCCTATGTATACCTTCTGAAAATTAGGATTTTCTTTCTTCTGAAAAATCTTGACCTTCTGCAACTTCTTTCACATAGATCTACAACCCGTCACTATGTCCAGACTATAACTGGACCTTGTGCATGCATGCTTATACGTAAACTTTACTCAAAGACTCTATATCTCTCTCTAGTCATGTCCCAATTGAGTGTATTTTATCATGAACAAGTATAATCACTCTCACATGATCTATACATCAAACCCTTTATGATATTCAACCTTTCAACACATCAACCACTTCACAAATACAAGATCTCCACCATGTACTACAAAACTCTTTATCCATATCCCAAGAAATACAAGATGTGCCTCAAATATAACAAGAAGTATTAATGATAAATATTGATTATACCAGCATTGTATTTATGTAGATATGAATTATACAAAAGATCCCATTCAACCACTAGTCTATCCAGGGAGAATCCTCAAATATCCATATCCATTTCTCATGCATACATCAAAATCCAACTACTTATAGAAATAAGACATACCTTTTGGACCAATGGATAGATATGATGTACCTGATCACTTTAGACCTTCTCAGGAGCATTCTCTCATAATCTAGAGACATGGCATATTCATATTCTGAAGTTTCTATGGCTTTACTCTCATGTACGAACCCTAATACATTGATAGTCCACATATGTACGCACCCTAATACAACACCAACCTGTGTACATATGCACCCTAATACATTGTTAGCCTGCGTACACCTCAAAACTTAGGATTTTTTAGTATTCACTGTAATTCTTAAACTTTCATCATCAACCCTCCATGCTAACTCCGACTTTCAAAACTTCATATGTATCAATGAGTACTTGCAATAAGCCTTACACAACAATAGATATTCAATATTCTCAAGTGTGTTTAAAATATAAAACCTTTCCTCTTATTTATAATTTCATGTAGCATCCTTAAGGGGTTACCCTTTAACCATCTTAACCCCCTTTCCTTATTTTAGGGTTAACCCACTTATAACCACTTGTCCACTTAACTTAGCCATTTTCCATAATTAGTAAGCTCTCCGTTAACTTTATTATTTAAATAATTTATTTTGAATCCTCTTTTACTTATAATACACTTATTACTTCACTTTATTATTTAAATAATTTCTTCTTTGAAAATAGTTTGACTACTTGGACCTTTTGGGGCTTCTAGATGACTCATGAGGGTTCTCCAACTTCACATGGTCATAACTCTCTAATTGTGAGGAGTTATGTGACATTCCACATACCAAAGGAAATGGCATGACATGTACTATCCATATAGAATATACTTACCTACAAATATATGAAAAATCATACCATTCTCCATCAAACAAACTTGGGTACATTAACCAAACCTTTGTGCTACTGGAATTTTCTACCAGACTTTCTTCAAGGGTTGACATCAATGAAAACCAACCCAATTAAAAAAAAAGAAAAAATTATTTGTAACATAGTGAATCATTTTTCCATGTAAATCTATATGATGCATTGGAATCATGTTTCAAACTTTGAATAAGAGTCCACAAGTTTTATTCATTCTTCCATTCATCCCTCGCTTCTATTATCCAGCTGGATGATCGAGATAGCACAAAGAAACGCCTCAACATATTCATCCTTTCTTGAGAGTGCATATGCCAAAAAAAATATTCTTCCCTTTTTAATAGATGATTTCCAAATCATAACCCAATATCTTGGTCACCCATTTTTGTTGTTCCTCTAAAGATAGTCTTTGTTCCAAAAAGTATTTAAGACTATCGTGATCTGTTTTGACCTTGAAGTGCCTACCTATTAGGTAAGGGTGTCATTTCTTCAATGCATGTAGTATGTCCATCATTTCCTTCTCATAAATGGGTTTGTGAAAGTCCTTTCCCTTGAATGGATGACTTTCAAAAGCAAGGGGCCTTCCTTCTTGCATTATAAAGACACCAATGCCATTTCCCTAGGCATCACATTCCACAATAAAGGTTTTTCTGAAGTCTAGTGTGGTCAAGACATGATATTTTCACATCGCCTCTTTAAGTTGTTCAAAATCTTGAGATTACTCTAGATTTCATGAAAATTCATCGTTATTAGATAATGTCATTAAAGGTGTTCCTATCCTTCCATATTTTTGAATAAACTTTCGATAATAACCTATCAAATCTAAAAATTCTCTAATATTCTTCAATGTTTGGGGAATCATCCATTCCATCATGGAATTAATATTGTTAGGGTCTACCTTGACACCTTCATGAGATACAATATCACCCAAATACTCTACCTCCTTCACCTGAAAGAAAAATTTGGATGGTTTGGCATATAGTTGTTTCTTCTTTAGTAGTTGTAGCATATTGTCAACATGTCACACATGATCCTTCCAAGACTTGCTATAGATTAGTATATCATCAAACAATACTAACAAAAAATTTTGAAGGAAGGGTTTGAAAATGGAATTCATCAACCCTTGGAATGTGGAAGGTGCATTTTTAAGCCAAAAGGCATGACCAAAAATTCATAATGGCCTTCATGAGTTTGGAATTTTGTTTTTGGGATATCTTCTTCCTTCATTCTAATATGATGATTCCTTGAACAAACATCCAACTTTGTGAAATATATTTCTCCATGTAGTTCATCTAACAATTCATCAATGATGGGAATGAGAAACTTATATTTATTAGTGATCTTTTTTATCTCTCTATAATCTAGACACATACGGCACGAGCCATGTTTCTTGAGTACCATTACCACTAGTGTAGAGTAAGAACTTTGGCTAGGTATAATAATGCCAGACTCTAACATTTCTTCAACCATATGCTCATTTTCACTCTTTTGGGCATAATGGTATATGTAACGCCTGATGTTAGGAGGAATGATCTCAGGAATTAGGTGAATATCATGATCATTATTTGGAGTGGGTGGAATACCTTTGGAAATATCTTCAAATACTTTGGAATGCTTCATTTCTGGTGCAGCGCTAAAAAGGATTAAGGTAAAGGCAGTTGAACAGGATGAGTTTAGCTTCGTGGAGATGGCTTTGGGAGCCAAATAGAAGGTTGGAGGAAAGGTTACGGGTTGTGCTCTTAACCTGGGAGAGTTTGTCACGAGAGTCAACTTGTACGTCACAATATTAGGATCTTATGACGTTGTGATCGGTATGGATTGGTTGGAAATGCATGAGGCGATTCTCAACTGTAAGACGAAATGGTTGAGCTTGGTTGATGACGAAGGAAAGAGACGTGTGATTGTAGGACGGAACCAGGGAGTATCCCTACGGTTCGTATCTTCCTTACAGTTACGGCAGAGTATGCGCAAGGGGTGCAAACTTTATGCGATCCTCGAGCTCAATGCGAAGGGAGTAGCAGAAGGTCTAGAACACCTTCCGGTGGTGAAGGAGTTTGCGGACGTATTTCCAGAGGATTTGCCTGGGATGCCACCGAAGAGGGAACTGGAGTTTACCATATACCTGAAACCGGGAACTAAGACGATAGAAAGAACGCCTTATCGGATGTCGACCCCGGAGTTGCAAGAGTTGAAAATGCAGCTGAAGGAGTTGTTGGACCTGGGACTGATACGTCCTAGTGTGTCACCGTGGGGTGCACCAGTTATTTTCATTCGAAAGAAGGAGGGATCGTGGAGTCTTTGCATTGAATACCGTCAACTGAACAAGGCTACGATCAAGAATCAGTATCCCTTACCTAGAATTGACGATCTATTCGATCAGATGAAGGGTGCAATGGTGTTCTCCAAGATCGACTTGCGATCCAGATATCACCAGTTATGAATCAAGGAGGAAGACATCCCTAAGACCGCCTTTAAAACGATATTTGGACATTACGAGTTTACGGTTTTGCCTTTTGGATTGACAAACTCCCTAGGGGTGTTCATGAGTTTGATGAACGGGGTGTTCCGCAAGTACTTGGACAAGTTCATCCAAGTATTCATTGACGATATCTTGATCTACTCTCGGACGATGGAGGAGCATGATGAGCACTTGCGCTTGGTACTACAATGTTTACAAGAACACAAATTGTATGGGAAGTTGTCCAAATGCTCTTTTTACCAATCGAGAATTGACTACTTAGGGCATGTCATCTCCGGCGAGGGTATCGCCATGGATCCAGCCAAGGTTGAGGCTATTATGGAATGGCCTGCGCCAACGAATGTCACATAAGTGCGTAGTTTTATGGGATTAGTAGGATACTATCGACGGTTTGTCGAGGGTTTTTCGAAGATAGCAAATCTGATCACGGAATTGCAGAAGAAAAACAAGAAGTTTGTTTGGACGGAGAAATGCGCGGAAGCCTTTCGGAGGCTCAAAGAGTTGTTGACAACCACGTCGATACTAAAGGTCCCTGACATGGACGCAGACTTCTTGGTATGCACTGACGCATCCAAGGAAGGTTTAGGTGGGGTCTTGATGCAAGACGGACGAGTGATTTCATACATTTCGAGGAAGCTGAGAAGGCATGAGGATAACTACGTGACGCACGATTTGGAGTTGTTAGCCATCGTATATGCCTTGAAGGTTTGGAGACACTACCTTATTGGATGAAAATTTGAATTAAAGACTGATCATTGTGGACTGCAACACATTTTTACACAAAGCGACCTAAACGCGTGACAACGACGTTGGTCCGAATTGCTTAGCGAATACGATTTCAAGATTACGTACATAAAGGGAAAAGTAAACCGAGTGGTGGATGCTTTGAGTCGGAGGCCACGCATCTTTTCGGTGTTATCTCTTCAGACAAATATACGTGAGAATATTCTCACCTTACAGCGTGACGATGACTGGTACAAAGAATTCGAGGATTGTATCAGACAAAACACAATGATGGTACCACGTTATGAGGGATATTCACTTGACAACGACGGTTTATTGAGGTTTAGAGGTCGGATTTATGTACCACCTAACGACGAGTTGAGGATGTTAATATTGAGCTAGGCTCATAGAGCAGTTTACATGGCTCACCCGGGAGTTACGAAGATGATGACAGACCTCAAACCCTTATTCTTCTGGAAAGGAATGAAGGCTGACATAGTTAACTTTGTGGCTAGATGTCTAGAGTGTTAGTAGGTAAAGGCTGAACATAAACACCCTGTAGGATTACTTCAACCACATGCCATTCCGGAATCGAAATGGGAAGTTATATCGATGGATTTTATTGTTGGATTGCCACTGACGGCAAGGAGACATGACTCGATTTTTGTAGTAGTAGAAACTTTGACGAAGAGTGCTCACTTTATTCCTGTGTGTATGACGTATCAGGCACCTGACATAGCGAGAGTTTTCATCAGCGAGATTGTGAGGCTGCATGGAGTGCCTAAAAAGATTA
>JZKD02S1304746.1:637697-651615 GCA_000966675.3 Picea glauca
ATACTTGGGATTACACAGCATTAAAAATAAATGGTTTAGATTGCATTCAAATTATGTTAATTTCCGAATTATTTCTTTTGTTTTTATTTGTTTACGTCTATTCAATGATTTAACCACGTGCACCCAGCCTGTCCATTGCCCAGCGCATTCTTCCCAGGGCACGCCAGTCAAGGGTGGCGATTACTAGCCAGAACGTTGTCACCGTTTTCTTGGTAACTACTGCAGTGTTTAAGTTGCCGCCCACCTTAATACCTCTGTACATCGTCGGCATGCATCCAACATTAACGCTGAAGGCTACCCCAACTTTACCCTAACCCTTCCAACAAACGACGGAATTCACTTTTATTTAACACTAACTCAGCTGTTGAGAACACAGATATCGAGTCATTAATTATTGGCTTAATTCATGGTATTTGTTATTTTCGGATAGTTATCGAACCATTAATTCTTGGCCTAAAATAATTGTTTGATATTCGGTTCAAACCCTAATTACGGCTATTTCTCGGGTTGCGGATCATGTCTCGTTAAACATTTTGCATTATGTGTCCGGCATATGAATTAGTCAATTAGCTGTGTGGATATTGAATTTGTGCTTGTTCAAATAAGGGATATTTGCTTAAGATGCCGTGAAATACTAGTATAAATCGCAATAAAAATATTGGTTTAATTATAGTCATTTTAGAGTTTTTATTTTTGATCTTTTTCCCATAATGTCCTCCTTGAAGTAATTGACAATAAAAATATTGGTTTTAATTATAGTCATTTAACGTTTTTTATTTTTGATCTTTTTCCAATAATGTCCTCCTTAAATTAATTGACAATAAAAATAGTCATTTTAATTATCGTCATTTTAACATTTTTATTTTGATCTTTCCCAATAATGTCCTCCTTAAATTAACTGATATTTTAGTTTGGTTGTCTTTACATTTTGCCATTTCTGATGGTATTGTCCATTTTTCAACATAAAGCTACTTGTACCCTTGCAACTACTTGTTATGATGATACTTGTCCTTTAATATCGATATGTTAGAGGTGGCGCGAATTATCTTATGTATGGTTCCTTTTTAAGTAATGCTATTTAAACCCTTTCATTTTACATATTGTAATTGTATCGCTTGCCAACGGTAATTATAATGGTTAATTTACTTGACTGCCATGGTAACAATTGTTAAATTTCAATAATGGTAATTGTTTTAATTTGCGATGTTATAATGTTGTTGACTTGAGTTATTAATGTTGTCAATTCGCAATGACTTATGTTGCTAAGGGCAAGGATTGATAAAGTTTAAATCGAACGCTAATGATGAAGCTTGAACTGCAACCCTAGAAATAGCTTAAGAGCATTGGTGATATTGTTAATTTGCACTAGTATTATTTGTTATAAATTGCCATGTTAATTATGATGGGTGATCGAAATGTTATTAATGGTTAATTGGAATGTTAATGAGGATGTCAGATTGCAATGCTAACATTGTTTAATGGAATTCCAATGACGAAGTTTAATTGCAATGCTATTTGTCTTGTAAGGGTGTTGCATATGCTATAACATTAACATTGTTAAGTTGCGATATTAAGTAATGCTTAATGGAAGATAATGCTTGCTCAAAAGGCAATATTAGTAATGGTTTAATTTGCAAGACTATTGATGATAGCTGAATCACCCTGGTAAAATTTTGTTTAGTGGAGTGTTTGTGAGGATGTTTAACTGCAAGGGCATTATTCGTTGAATTGAAGTGATAATGTTAAGGTCTTCGCAGGTTAATAATAATTAGTGGAGCATGTATCCTGATGTTGTCTTCGGTCTCCATAGGAGTGGGTCGTCAGTAGAGTCCTCGTGGCTTGCGTCTCCCGTAGTGTTCTTGACTGTCTCTGATTTTGTTGTACTGGGTGGTATTGTATTGCGTAGTACGTTCGTGTCGGGCGGGGTATAGACACCTCTTGTAGCTTAGTATTTGTGTCTGTGTGTGTATCCGGAGGAGGAATCCAGTGTCGTATCAAGAGTCTCGGGCTGTTTAAAGGCACAGTTCCACTCTTGCGACACATTCTGAGCCGTATCAGTAGTCTCGGGCTGTTTAAAGGCATAGTTCCACTACTGCGATTCTACTGATGGATTCTTTCATTCTGTGACCGTGTTGTGCCTAACCCCTGGTGTCTGTCTCTGCCTACAGCCATTAGTTGCCCACCTCCGGTCTGGGGGCATTTGCTTCTTGTTGTCGCTATGATATGTCGGGTCGTCTTGATTGTGTTCGTCTTACTTGCGTCCTGTCAGTTCGAGTATTGACTTAGAGTCTAGGGGGATGTTTCTTCTACACACGCGCACACACAAAAAAAAAAATTTCACCAGTTGACTGAGTAGATTTCCTTAGCCAGGAGGGTTGTTACATCAATATTCTCTACAACTAATCCCTTTTGCTTGAGATTGATCAATTGGATAAAGAAGGTATAGCTCGTTATATCCTCATAGTGTGCTATCATTTCTTCCATGAAAATTGTCCAAGTGATGAGTGATTTGCGAGAAAAAATCTATAGATACCACACAAATTGATAGGGTTCTAAATATAAAGAATAAATTCACACCTTTTGTGTATATGGCACATTATGTAGATCGAATAATTGCTCCATCAGAAGTATCCACGTGATAGGATCCTTGCCATCATACTTCCTCATATCGATCTTAAGAAAGTGGTTGGTCTTCATGCAAGATACCAGATATAATAAATATGCAAAACAGAAATAAAATGCTAGAAATGGCAGAATAACAGTAATATAACCAGCATAATCTCCACAATAACACATAAATAATATGAGAACAACAACTGAAATAACACTTTGATTTAGAAAGCAATGTTCACAGGCCTCTTCGAGGGGGTAACCTCTAGTCGAGAAACACTCGGTTACAATAATATCTAAGCTAGGGTTTTCATACCCTCAACCCTTATTTATACTAAATATGTCTATTAAGAGAAGCATCTAGAGGAAGATCCTTCTAGAAGCGAAAGCTTCTATTAGGGATTCTTACATTTGCCTTATTCTATTTTATTGAAAGGCCTTATTAATATTGACCTTTATTACATCTGAATACATTGATCTACCTATGTGCGGGTTAGGACCTTAACATGTTCGCCCCCTTAAAAACAACCTTGTCCTCAAGGCTTGAGATGTGGAAACTGTTGTAGAATGGTAGTTTGTTCCCAAGTGGCATCTACTAGAGTCATATATTTCTACTATACTAGCACTTCATTGATGGTTCTTTGATGTAGGCGACACTCACACTGGTCCAAAACTGCTTCTGGCTGTAGCCATATGGATCCTTCTTCAGCTAAATCTAGAAGGTTGGTTTGAATTTGGCACTTGGTTCCAATCACCTTCTTCAAGCATGAAACATGAAAAACAAGATGTAGCTTCGAATGACTGGTTAGAGCTAACTAATATGCAACTTGTCCGACACGCTTGAGAACTATGTAAGGACCATAAAATTTGGGGGATAGCTTCTGACAATGCTCATCCTTGAGGGAATTTTTCTTATATCGTTGCAGTCATAGAAACACCTAATCCCCTTCTGCAAATTGACGTTCATAGCAACCTTGATCTTCTTGTTGCTTCATCGAATTCTACAACATGACCAAGTTCTCTTTAAGGGTACGAACAATATCCTCTAGGATTGTAAGTGTTTGGTCAACCTCCTGGACCTTCGAGGTACCCGGTAAATATGAGAGAACTAAAGGTGGCTTCTGTCCATATACCACTTCAAAAGGAGTCATGCGAGTTGTTGTATAGTATGTAGTGTTGTACCACCATTTGGCTAGGGGTAACCATTGAGCCCACTGGTGTTTTTTTTCAGAGGCAAAGAACCTCGGATATGTTTCCAAACACTTGTTGACAACATCCCTTTGACCATCCATCTGGGGATGATAAGCTGAGCTGAGATGCAATTGTGTGCCTTGTATCTTAAACAGTTCTTGCCAAAAATTGCTTAGGAAAGTTGGGTCACGATAAAAAAGAATAGAGTGTGGCATTCCATGAAGCTTGAAGACCTGGTCCATGAAAATTTGAGCCACCATGGATGCAGTAAATGGGTGGTGAAGACCAAAAAAATGAGCATACTTGGAAAGGCAATCCACCACCACCATTATGACTAATTTATTCCCCGATTTGGGTAAGCCTATAATAAAGTCCATAGAGATATCCTTCCAAATAGTAGGGGGAATTGGAAGCAGTTGGAGGGTGCCCAGAGATTTGACTATTTCTCCCTTGTTGCATTGACACACCTCACATTCAACGACAAACTTACGGATTTCCTGTTTCATACCATTCCAGAAAAAAGAACGTTTGACCCTGTCATATGTTTTGGTGAACCCTGAGTGCCCTGCTGTGGCTGTAGCATGAAGCTCAAAAAGTACCGTGTATTTGAGATTGGATTGTTTACTTAAATACAAGTGGCCGTTGTATCAAAGCTCATCCTAGAGCCAGGAGTACCCTAGGGGAGCCATAGCCTTGGTCTGCAATTGCTGGATCAAATTCAAACTTTTGGGATCTTGAAGCCATTCCTGGTACACAGCTTGGAGCCAATTGGGTTCAATGAAGGAAAGAGAAAAAAAGGGATCCTTCATCTTCATATTTCTAGGACAGTGCATCCACCATGACATTTTCTTTGCCCTTCTTGTAAATGATCTCATAATCATATCCAAAGAGATTAGTCACCCATTTTTGTTGCTCCTCGGAGGAAATGTGTTGTTCCAGAAAGTACTTGAGGCTTTGATGGTCGGTATTAATTTGGAATCGTTGCCCCAAGAGATAAGGACACAACAGCTCAACGACATGCAGAATCACCAACATTTCCTTTTCATAAATGGGTTTTCCAAGATTCCTTTCAGATAGTTGCTTGTTGGTGAAGGCCAAAGGTTGACCCTCTTGCATAAGGAAATTGCCGACTCCTTTCCCTAATGCATCACATTCCAACACAAAGGTTTTTGTGAAATCAGGAAGGGACAGAACCGGAGTTGTGCACATGGCCCTCTTCAAGGTTTGAAAAGCTTGAGAAGTTGTTGGAGTCCAAGTGAAAGATTTCTTTTGGAGGAGAGTCATGAGAGGTGCTGCAATATTTTCATAGTTCTTAACAAACTTGCGATAATACCCTGTTAGGCCCAAAAATCCATGCAAGATTTTGAGAGTCTTTGGGTGTGGCCAATATTGCATAGCTTCAATCTTTTTCGGGTCCATCCTGACACCATCCTTTCCCACCAGATGACCCAATTATTCTACTTCTGAGGCATGAAAAGAACATTTAGACTGTTTCAAGAAAAGTTGGTGCTGAGAGAGTAGGCGAAGAACTTGATCCACATGAGAAAGCTGGTATTTCTAGGTTTTTATATAGATGAGGATATCATCAAATAAAACTAAGACAAAATGACGGAGGAAAGGGTGAAATACATGGTTCATGAGGCTCTGGAAGGTGGAGGGGGCGTTACACAAGCCAAAGGGCATGACCAAAAACTCATAGTGGTCCTCATGAGTGTGAAAGGCTATCTTGGGAATGTATGACTCTTTCATACATATCTGGTGATAGCCCAAGTGAAGATCAAGTTTGGTAAAGAATTGGGCACCACTCAATTCATCCAAGAGGTCATCAATAACAGGAATGGGAAATTTGTCTTTGATGGTCAGTTTGTTGAGAGCATGGAAGTCGGGACACATTCTCCAGGAACCTTCTTTCTTCAGTACCATGACGACCGGAGATGAGTAAGGGCTCGTACTAGGATGGATGACGCCTGCAGTAAGGAGTTCCTGGACCATTTTCTCAATTTCATTTTTTTGTGCAAAGGGGTGGCGATATGGACGGATATTGGGGGGGAGGCTTCCTGGGACAAGGGGAATGGAATGATCATGAACACTGTGGGAAGGAGGGAGTCCTTGGGGAGTGGAAAATACCATTTGATGTTTAGAAAGGAGGGCTTGGAGGTCTTGGGGCACTAGGGGTGTCTCTGTGTCTTGTATGGCATGGAGTTGGGCAATGACACCAGAATGACCTTTATTGAGTAGATTTTCCATGCAATAGGAACTGATGACCTCAGGTAAACCAACAATGATGCCTTGGAATTTATATTGGTGGCCTTCTTGGTCGAATTGCATGGTTAAGTTATAAAATCCATGAGAATGGGACCCAAAGTCCTTAACTAGTCTGCACCCAACACAATGTCACAATCGTCGATGCCAATAGAAAACATATGGGATTTTAGGTGGTAGTCACCGATTTGGAGACACACATTTTCGTAGTTCCCACCACATTTCATAGAACCACCATTGGCAATCATGATTTGGAAATTGTTGACAACGTGGATGTAGCAATGGGTTTCTTGGGCAATGCGCCGATGAATAAAATTGTGGGTGTTGCCACTATCAACCAGAATGATGACCTTTTGGTGCTTGATGTAACCGATTAACTTGAGGGTTTGGGGGGAAGAGAAGTCAGTGAGAGCATTGAGGGAAATGATTAGTTCCACTTCGGGAGGGTTAGAGGGAGGGTTTATGTCAGTGATTTCTGGTGACTTGGGCACAAGGGGAGTTTCAACATCCTCTTCCGGAATATCCTTAGAGATGACCATAAAAATATTTTGTTCCTTACATTTTTGGCCTAGGAAATATTTGTCATCACAATTATAACAAAGGCCTTTGAGTTGGCATTCAGACATTTCAACCCTGGTCAATTTTTGGATCTTTAATGGGGCGGAGGGAGTAGTGGGGTTTACTAGTTTTGGGCGAGGGATAAAGGAAGGCTTATAGTTTTGAGAGGAAAATATTTTTTGTGCTTCTTTATCTTTCTTAGTAGCCTTCACCCAACTCACAGGTCGAGCCATGAGGACATGGGACCAAATCTGCTCCTTGAGGCCACTGATAAAACACTCTCGAAAGAAGGCATCAATCATGCCCTCTGTTCAAAAAGCCAATCACTCAAATGCAGCTATGAAGTATTCTATTATTCCCGATTGTTTCAATTTTGTCAAACAACCCAAATGGTTGGTGTCAGTGTCAAAGCGTTCATAAAGCTCAGTCACAAATTGGGTTCAATAAATATACCCTTGATGGGAAGTTTTTCTCCATTGCCACCATTGCCAGCGTTCTTGATCTAGATGGAGAACACCATACCAGATTTTGGCCAAGTCATCTGTAATGTTGTAGAGAGAGAAATATTGTTCCTTTTGGGTGACCCAACTAGTGGGGCCTGAGCCATCAAATTTGGTTACATCCACCCATGGAAGGTGTATGTCCCATTGAAGGTGATGGGGCTGAAAGGTATGGGAATGGGAAGAAGTTTCACCTTCAGTATTTGTATGTGCGTCAGGAAAAGGGTCATCGGTAGGGATCTTTAGTTTGGTGCAGAGTGATGCAAAGACAGATTCAAGCTGAGTGGTTAGTTCTTGTTTGACTTCCTCCATTGCATACTACACAGATGCATTTATGGTGGTATTGATGGATGTATCATGGGAGGCAATAGTATCACTGATTTGTTGCACTTATTTTTGGGTCTCGAGGAAACTAGATTGCAAGGTGTTGAAGTGAGACTCCAGTTCTTGGCTATGGGTATGGGCCATGAGGATGGGTGAACTGAAAAGAGAGCGGGCAGGGTCAAATTTTTTTGCAGAAAAATGATATGGATGAATGTGATAAGGGAGAAGAGATGAATCTAATGGAATAGGTCTCAAATAATGGGGTTATACTTTGATCTGAAGAATGTTGCAGTGCTGAGATCCCCAAATTATTAACCAGAAATAAATGTGTATTTACTTGGCAACCCGAACACAATAGTGCGGAAATAGATATGGCCGATTTAATTTTCTTATGTTTCTGTTCCCCAGGGATTAGGTATTCAAGGGTTCTACAGACAAGGGTTTTCCCTTTGCTATAGCTCTCTGATATATGTGCGGGGTCCAACAATAGTACATGGCCCAATATCTTAGGGCACTAACTAACACGGATAGACCGTACCCTTAGCCGTACTACCCAACTACCCAGGTACTAGAGAGTATCTTCCTGAGTGCTATTCTCGGTGAGACTATAGTAGTTTGGCGGCTGATAGTTTTATCTAAAGAGGGCTTCAGGAAATCTAGGTCGATCCATACACAGGCGTTGTCTGATGCGCTACCACTCGAAGGTGTACCAACAGGGGTTACAAGAGTGGCAAATATATGTGCGCTTAAGAACCACTTATATTTCCTACATGTATGAATCCCTCAACCATGGGTTTATGCGCATAACGACATATCTCTGTGGCTTAAATACGTTGGAATACGTCTCTACCCTGAAAAAAAATACCCACAATTTCTACCAAGGAAAGTGCTTTGATACCACTTGCAAGATACTAGATACAATAAATACGCATAACGGAAATAAAATGCTAGAAATTGCAGAATAATACTAATATAACCAGCACAATCTCCACAATAACACAGAAATAATATGAGAACAACAACTGAAATATCACTTTGATTCAGAAAGCAATGTTCACATGCCTCTTCGAGGGGGAAACCTCCAATCGAGCAGTGCTCTGTTACAATTATATCCAAGCTAGAGTTTTGATACCCTCGACCCTTATTTATACTAAATATGTCTATTAAGAGAAACATCTAGAAGAATATCCTTCTAGAAGTGAAAGCTTCTATTAGGTCTTCTTACATCCACCTTATTCTATTTTATTGAAAGGCCTTATTAATATTGACCTTTATTACATCTAAATACATTGATCTACCTATGTGCAGGTTAGGACCCTAACACTTCAACCCAAGGTTGGAGTTTGTCAACTCTTGATTCATATTCCTTGTGTCATTATAAATTTCATGGGATACATATTCACTTTTAGGTGTCCTCTCTACTAGAAATTTTTTCAATGATTCCATGATCTCCCTTTTTAATCCATCCATCTTAGTATTTATTTCCTCCAACTTAGCTTCAGTTGAATCCATCATCCCTTGTAGTTCATATTTTGTTACTGTGTTCTTTTTAAAATCATTTATGTCCTTACACATTTCTTAGCCTTCATCAAGATTCCAAGTAGGACTGTCGGAAAGATTAATTGGTGTAGTGGTTCCCTTTTTTGGTGGAATGTTGGCCAAGTACCACTTTTTAACCTTGATTTCGAGGTGGTTATTCTAGATGATATTTGTTCTATTGTATCCCCAAAATTTAGGCCCTTCTGGGTCTGAAAATTTCTTTTTGTAGTTCTCTGATATTTCTTCTCTATAATTCCATAGGTCTGATCAAAATTAGATGTGCCAAATGGAATTTATGGTAACTTCACCACAACTTGTTGAGTTTTTTCCCTTCCAGGAGAGCATACTTGTAAAGTGTGCCCAGATCAAAATATCTGATATTTGATTCTAAAACATATACCAAAAATACAACAAAATTCCTAATGTCCAATGCAACTGGTCTCACTTAATTTGGATACTCACTAAAGAGGATATCATTGTTTTACCTAGAAGACCTATTTCAGACTAGTAAATATGACTATTTAGATACCCTATCTTGCATAGGGTGTATCTACAAAAGTATGATGACCCAAAATTTGAAACTTTTATCAAAGATACCTAGATTCAGGATGAAGGATTCAAAGGTTACATAATACATTTTATAGAGAAACTTCCACGATGACTAAATTGAGGACGTTTCCATAATCTTATCTTACACATGATATATATTTGAAATTATATGCTGTAAGGAGATGAAATTTTAACCCCACACACCTTCATACTTCTACTAAATATCCTCCAAGGGGTTACTTATGAAACACTTTAAAAAGCAAGTTATAGCAAAAATTCCAACGTGTATGAGAAGTAGCAGAGAAACCCAAAGACCTTGAGCTATGATACCAAATGTTAAGAACCAAATATCAAAATAGCATAAAAATAACCTTAGAATAAGTACCCAATGCCTTGAAAAAGATAGAATTTAAGATAATAACCCTCTTCTAGGAGGAAACCTCCTTAAACACCACATAAATTTCCATATACAAGATGATTCCAAATGAAAAGGTCTCCTTGGTATATAGAGGAGACTAGGAGGTACAATTTGTAATATCCTTAGGCTGAAATCAATTGTAATGTAAATGAAAACATACTTAAGCTGGTGAGTTGTTTGATATCATTTTGTATGCAGATTTCAAGGCATAGTGCGCGCTTGTACTGTGTAGTAAAATGATGAACTGTACAAATTCCAGGATACCGTGCGCAACATATTAAGTGCATGTGATTGTGAGGCCACTGAGCCTTTGTGTATATGATATGTTTTATAGGCTGGTGAGAAAGCTATTATAAGCTAGGATGGTTATGTTTGGATTAGGGAAGAGAGCCTAGATGTTAAAGGCCAGTGAACCTATTTTTGTATATGTCTCACAATTAATATAAAATACATCGATGCACGAAGACCGACCACAATAAAAGAGATGAGGGACTAAAATCCACTAGTTAGGGAAAGGGAGGGCCCTAAAAGTTAAGGAAAAGGGATAAGCTAGGGAGCTTAAGCCAAAAAGGAATATTATATTAATATTTCTTAAATCATAAAGTATGGATAATTATTTTATCCTAAGTTCTAAACTTGGGGACACATGGGCCAAACTAGCTCCCAACATAACAAGTGTCAAGTTGGGGACATGCATACATATTGTGGGGACTTAGTTAATTTCCTATCATCTTTTCCATCATTCTTCCCATGATTCCTTCCATCATTCAGTCATCCAGTCAATCATCCATGAGAATGAACACATCCATCGAGCTATCCTTTGTATCTTCATGACTGTACCTGAACTTATATCCATATCCATTTTTGTGTCGTTGTATTTGGTTAGCTTGGGAGTTGGAATAAAGAAGCAAGTTCTCAGGCATGTGAGATATTGAAGAGGTGGGTTGTCAGGCCTATGAGCAATTCTCTCGGTGAGAGAATTTTTGGGGATTGATTTCTTGAAGGTGTTGAACTACAGCTATGATGCTCTGAGACTTATTGTCTAGCCTATTGTTGAATCCCGGAAAGGAAGTGGGTCAACCAGAGTACTGTTGAGAAGAGAAGGGGCACACTTCCTGGGTGGGACAGTCATGTGGGGAATGAGGGATTGTAGGTTGTTAGTTTGATTTGGCACCTTAGACAGAGTCTTTCCCATTGTCTATGAGCCTTTAGACTGGTTAGGAATCCCTTTACCTAGGTGGAGTTTAGTCCCAGCTCGAGGGTAACTCACTGTTGAGAGTGATAAAAAGTGTGGTATAAGGTTGGGAGGTTCGTGGAAGGTTTGCATGCAATTGGTGACATTCTTACCAAGATAATTTCCACTTGTGTGATAAATTTACATGTTGCATTGTTATTTACGTGCTTATTTTTATGGGTTATCATATGTGTGGTTAAAACAATGTTTATTTTTATGGGTATTTATTGTATATGTTGCATGTATATGTTTACTATTATTTCAGTGTGAATACGTTCACTTACATATGTATTGTATGTTTATGTTTTATATATATAATGCTTCTGCAAGATTTCTATGTCTATATATATTTTAATTGCATGCAGTTCGAAAAACTTATGTGGCATAACTCAGTTAGCTATTGGGTATGTTACAATATGTTCCGCAGAGAGAACATAAGAGTTCTCTAGCGTAGCCTGGCTAGGGATGTTAGAATATGGTATCAGAGCTTCAGTTTTCAACATTGAGCCTGGATGGGTCGAGAAAGTTGAGTTGAAGAAAAATGTCACAGGGGATTTATTTCAAAGTGGACAAATTTCGAGTTTCCGAGCGTCCATGGTAAAAAGTAACAACAATTATGTGGAATTGGGAAAAAGCCCCAATTTCTGTTGTTAAATTCATGAGAAAATTAAGAAATTCGACCAAGTGGTGAGATATTACTGCTTTAATATCTGTTCTAGCAAATTAGGACCTTGAATTGGTCAAATTTGAAGTCACAGTGAATCCATGACAATTGGAGCGAGTTTTATAATTAAAATTATCAATTAGTTAATTGACTTTGGGAAAAATGCGTTCCATAAATGTCAACCCAAAATGATTTGTTGTTGCAGAGGTTGAATTCGTGGTATCGGGTTGAAATTGAATGAATTTCATGGTTGCAAAATGTCTATGGTAAATTGGGGAAAAAGTTAAGAAAAAGCCCCAATTTCTACAACGAAATTCACGAGGAATTGTTGCCCATAAAAGTGAATGTGCGCAGATGGATGCACTAAAAATGCATAATGCATAGTGAAAATCTTGTGATAGGTAAAATTCGGCACTGTCTGACAAGATATTGGCATGCTAGTGTGCGCACTAAATTTTAGGCACTGCACGGAAAAATGTTAGTGTGTAGATGTGCACACTAAAGTTTGGGTTTTTCATGGAAAAATGTTGGTGTGTGGGTGTGCGCACTAAATTTTTGCACCGCGTGGAAAAATAATAATGGTGCGCATGGTGTGAGTAGTATTGGTAGAGCACAGAGGATTTTGGTTGGTGTGCGCACAATTTGGGTATATGTTGTCATACGACAATTTAGTTAATGGTGTGTGCAAATTATTGGAGCACGGTGGGGCGTACTAAACTATGGCATGCTGAAGCGCATAGAGTAAAATTCACACAAAATAATAGTACATGATACAAAAACTATGTGCAACATGTAACAGAGAAAGAGATCAGGTAGATCTTTCTAATGGTGTAAATTGTTCGTCAAATAGAGATTTTATGAGAAAGTTACAACTCAAACATTGTAGGGTAAATTTTAAGATCCATCTGTGACATCCCGCTCTGGCGCACTGAGAAAACTAATTATTTAAGGACACTTGTTTGCAAGTGATCTGGACTTTTATGATGTTAGACCATTTATATCGGATTATGATGCGATTGACAAATGGCATGATGTGCTACTATTTAGACAGGTGCTATTGACTCAGTTTCATTGAGTGTGCAGGGTTTTTGACCTTGAGGATGCAGAGGCATCGGTAGAACCCCCTTGGACTCCGGACTGAGTCAGGGAGTGTGCTTTTGGGTTGATATGTTTACTATGATGTTTCATTTGATTTGATGATTTGATGTTGACCTTTCTGACATGATTGTCGATGATGCAGGCTGACGATAGCTTGACGAACAGACTCACATATGGAGTAAAGGGGCCACACACAATTCCAGAGAGGTTGAGGGGGAGGGGTGGACAACAGCCTTGCCACCGCCTACTATCACTCCCGTCGTGGCTCGAACTGTAGGTTAACAATTACCTAGTTCGAGAGGATCCACGATGCCATGAGGGCTGACTACGATAGTCGCTCACTATGATTCTAAGGGGTGCGCAATAATACGGGGGCCTTATTCCTTAGAACCCTTAGTCTCCTACAAGTTCACCTGGCGGAGTGTTGACTCCAAGGGTTATAGATGTCTACCAATCAGTCCAGTTGGCGAGTGACACCCTTAGAGCACGTGGTGCATCCTAAATGGCACATCGCACAAAAGAAACACGAGAAGTAAGTGGCACCCTTGGAGCACGTGGTGCATCCTAAAGGGCACATCGCGTAAAGGGAATGAACGAGGCGAGTGGCACCCTCGGAGCATGTGGTGCGTCCTGAAGGGCACGTCGCATTGATGTGGATGAAGGAAACAAACCTAATATCCCTAAGACCTTAACGCTTTAAGAGATTCCTAAACAACTTCTCTAACCCAGTGACACCCAGTTCAGAATCTAGTAAAAGTCTAAAAAATGTTAGAGTAAAATTTAGTCTAACCCTAAGAGGAGACCCTGGAATAAAAATAAAAAATTAAACAAAAACCCACCTAAGTAATAGTTGGTATTCATGAAATTCTTGGGGCGATAATGAGGGTAAGTGTTAAAGAAAACCTAATAGTTTTAAAACTTGCAAAGAAGAAATTGATTCCTAACTGGTGGGAGAATGACATCACCTTCGT
>JZKD02S1304746.1:651665-699054 GCA_000966675.3 Picea glauca
AAAAAAAAAAAAAAAAAAAACTAAGACCATTATCGTCTCATTATCCATGTCTACTTTATTAAACTATCCTCCATCACCTTAATATTCTAGTATCCATCTCCCTTTCACATGTCCAGTTCACATTACTAAATCACCATCCCTCTCCTTAATTCCTCATTTTTCTTTTTTTGTAATACATACACTTTTCCCATATACATGTTTGCCATCACCTTAATCTCTCATTATCCTATATATATATATATATATATATATATATGGTGAATTTAAATGATCGATAATGATAAATTACAATGACGAATGCATGCTTATAAATAGAAAAAAATGAAAATATATATACATATATTATAAACAATTTATTATGTATTCCTTAATCTTAAATTTATAGAATAACGAAAATGATAAATGGATTCTCTTTCCGTAATTTATTAATCTCTACCGCCTCTACCATTAATAAAAGTTACGCATGTAAAAATAAAGGGAATTTATTGATGAGCGCACTTACTCTTTGAGTTTAAAAAAAATAAAAATAAATAAAAAAATAAAAGAAAAGAAAAAGAAAAATAAGAAAATAAAAAGGAAAAAGGGGGGAAAACCTAAAAAAAGAGGATTTAGGGTTTGAGACTGGATAACTGAAAGGGAGAGGTGGGAAAGAAGGGGACCTTTTTTCGGCTATTGGTATTGTTATGCTGCCAGATTAGAGACTGGACTGATTTCTTGTAGGAGTTGGGGATTCTCAGCTGAGGTGAGTGGTATCTCAGCTATGGAGGCGAGCTGGGAAGCTAGATCTATCTGTTGGATTTGTGTGGCCCCTTTGCCACTCGAGGGACTAAGGGGGAAGCAGAGTACCCCTAGCGATTGGCTGGGAGGTATTGGTGAGGTCTCTACGGTTGGCGAGCGGGAGCGGCGCGGAGAAGGAGCGACACAGAGCGCAGATGTCCTCGAAGCGGGCGATCAAGATATGATATGATTTTTTTTAATTTAGTAGACTAGAATGCATTACGGATTGCTCTGATCGATACATCAAGGTAATCAGATCGTTTGTCTATTTTTATTTACCCAACGAATCACCATTATGACCGTTGAACTATGGTTTTTATTCTATGTTCTCATGCGATACAGTAGTACTGTTGAAATCTCGTACATAATACATTATGTGGGTTTCTTGGGGATGAAGTGACACTATTTTAGCCATTAAAAGAGAAAAAAAAACTGAGAGGATGAAATTGGTTATTGATGGCAATTACCCCTGTAAATGAAGTTTTTAATCTGTTGCAATAGATCTCAAAATAAAACAATTGATTCATTCTCTCCCTATATTTTTATTTTCTGGCATTTTAGTTGAATATTTTCGTCCGACATTTAGCCTGGTAGCCTGGTTACTGAAGAAATCTCCTTTCTAGCCTAAGTTGTAATGGGGTGCCGAGAGCATTACAGGAACTGGGTGGTTGGGTTATTGTAACTTAGGTGGCAACTTGTCTTTCTCGTCCCCTTCCCTGCGTGGTGTTGGCTTCCATCACGCACTTTATACCTCTGTCACTGATTAGAGGCAAGAGGCTTACTTGGAGGCACTCCTCTTAAAAATAAAATACAAACTGGTGAATTTAAGAGACAATCTATTATGAGTTGATTTCTTCTTGTGGGTAAAGTATTAACTACTATTTATTTTCATAATCATATTTGAATGAAGACCAAGGCGAGTCTATTATTGGAATCTTTGTAACTCGTCTACACCATCCGTCCACCCATTGAAGAAACAATAAAACCACAGGGTGACCGCGTAGTTTGGAAATTTGAAACCAGTAGACTCATCCTCATACTCTTCATTTCTTCGCATTTATTTATCACTTACTCTTCTTCCACTGCAGTATCAAAAACTGCTAAAATTTGGAACGATTATTATTTCCAGAGGAGATTGGAAGGGAAACTATAGTGCTTTTGTTATCGCAGTTGTTCGGAAGAAGGAAACATGATGAAGAATGTGCAGATCCTATTATTGTTGCAAACTTCTCAACTCATTGTGGCCTCTCGGAGGTCCTGCGTTCGAATCCTGCGATGTTGTCAAGTGTTAGCAGAGGCGGGGGAAGGGAAGAAGAAGAGTTGAAGGTTAAAATGACTACATTAGAGGTATTGCTATTCAGGGTTTCACTTCTTGGACTTTTCCTGTAGCACACTAATCCCATTGAGCACGTTCCTGCAAAACCAAAAGTTGGTCAAATGAATTTTGATGTTTGCTAACATGTTGTCACTCAGCCTCGGGGGCGGGGGGGGGGAAACGTAACCTAACCTCGTTACTGTGATACCCGCGCCTGGTGGTCGAACCTATGCCTGCACCTACGGCCATCATAAATCTGGGCATAATGGATAGGTAAATCCTCTGACGCCCTCTCTGAATGCGCTGTAACAGTGTCGGCCCTGTACACCTAGACCCTTTCATAACCGACGGGCAGTCAGACACTCGGATCTCGTCGTCAGACCCTGATTATTTACCAGGCAAGAAAAGAAAAAAAAATCACATAACTTAACCCCCGGTCTATATATATTCATTAGTGTAATAAATTCGCGTGGTGAGATGGTCCAGGGCGTGGTCTGTAATAGCCACGCTTCCAGTGTCAGATTCACCTAACCCTGCCAGTGAAATTCTGGGCACGTTTTTCACTTTACCTCGACAGACTAACCCGTTTACCTTCTGGGAAATTGCACCATGAAGAAAGCAATTTGGTTGGTCTCAGAAACGGATAATTCACCTTTACTGTTGAACTTTAGATATGTTCTGAATTTGTCGTATTTGCCGTTAGAATCTGATGTGCGGGGGTCAAGCATTGTTACTGCATTATTACCTTGCTGTGGTAAATTGAAATGGTGAGCCACTTATTAATCTGCGTATGCTCTTGATCATTCTATGAAATAGATGCGTTGCGGCCCTACTTTACTTGAAATTGCATGCACTTATTAATTCGTATATACTCTCGATCATTCAATGATATTAGGTATGTTGATAAGTTAAATGAGTGAATGGTAAATTGGGATCTTTAATTATTTTACCCAAAGTGAATAATTCCATATATAGCACTGTCACACTCAATTATTGTTGATACATGTATAGCAAGCAAGACTCAACTAAATTTAACATAAAGGATTTAATTAAATTAATAATAGTATAATTATTGGGCACTCCTATTTCATTATTGTAATCTAGTATCACTTATTCACATGACAGGGCTAAAGTGAGGGTCAAATAGTATTTCCTTCATAGTTGTTTATTTAATATGAAGTTAATTCTAAATATAAGGTTATCCTTAGCCATTGCATTTGCCATGCATTTAGTTGTAACTTTAATGTTGTTTAATTAATGGTTATTAAATGGTCGTTAATTGTTGTTGCAATATTAGTTAGCTGCAAAGTTAATTATTCAATTGCTATTTAGTTGAACTATAATGTTATTTATTTAATGGTTATTAAGGGGTCATTTAATTGTTATTGCAATAATAGTTAGTTGCGAGGTAAATTATTTAATTGTTATTAGTTGGTGGTGAAGCATGAAATGTATCGTTATTCAACAACATTGTTAGGATAAAGTTATATGGAAGGATGTTGTTAAATTATTGAAACTGCGACTGAAAAAGTTATTGCTATTAATAGTAAAAATGGACATGGTTATGTTATGGAGACGTGATGGTAGTTTCATTATAAATCAGTAAATCGGGATTTGCAAGTAAACTAATGTACATTGTTAAGACTGGGATGGTACTCGTCGCTTACTAGAAAACAATGGAGCAATTGATCTATGATTGATGTTTTCTAGTCTCAAAAGTGGTTGGTCGTTATTAAAGTCTTCCTGACTTGCATCTTCCATAGAGTTCATTTTTTTCCTTGATTTGGTATTACTTGGTGGTAGTGCATTGTGTGGTCTGCTGGTGTCGGGAGGGATGTGGACCCCTTTAGTAGCCTTAGTATTTATGCCTGTTTGTTTTGCTGCGTCAAGAATCCAGTGCCGTATCAAGAGTATCCGGCCCTTTAAAGGCAGGGTTTCCACTCTTGCGACACACCTGAGGGGATTACTAGTTTCTGTCTGAGCAGTCGGCCAGGAGCCTATCTGACCTCCTCTTTCTCCGGAGTAGAGGACTAAGATTAAATGCCCTGCTTTCCTGTGCTGAAATAGTAAAACCTACTACCATGGATTCTACCTTCTGTGTTCGTACGGTACCTAACCCAGTGTGTCGTATTGTTGAAGATATTGTGGGGCGCCTTTGTCTTGGGTAGTATTTGCTTCCAGTTACTTATTGGGCACCTTGCGTCTTCTTGTTCTGGTCGTCGTGGTTACGTCTTGTTAGTCGTCGGGTGGCGATGTAGAGTCCAGTGTGTCTATTTCCCCTCCTACACGCATGCACACACCTTAAAAACAATAAAATTTGCACCTGTTATCAGTGTTGTTATCATATGAAAGAGGTTCATTACATATGGTATCAAAGCCGATTTGACCTGCGACTTGGGATTCACTACGACTTCCGTTGACATGAGTTGATTTTCTATACTTTGCAGATCGAGTTGATTCTGTGCGTGCATGGTAATCATGGTTAGAGGACGCTGCGGAGGCAGACGACGGGGTGCTAAGGGAGGAGGCGCGACACCTCCAGTAGCATCCACGCCTGAGGGGTATAACCCCCAGGGAGGCGAGCAGGTTCTTGGACAGTTGAAGATCACAATTGGCATTGTTGTGGGGTTGATGAGGTCTTTTTAGCACATGTCTGAGGCACTGATCAACCATTGGACAAAGACGAGGCCAGGGCACCGGCACCCGCTGAGGTTCCACTGTGCACACCGGCCGTTATAGGTAGCTTTCACTGAGAACTCAAGAAGGTCAAATTTATCGAGTTCTTGGGTTCCCCAGAAGGCGCAGCCGTCGAGGCATGGTTGGAAAAGATGGCGATGTGCTTCGCACTTCGCATTTATACCTCCAACATGAAGGTCCGCATGACGGTCTTTCAACTGAAGGGGAGTGCTTTTCTATGGTGGAAGACGCTCCTACCTCAGATGAACATGGCCGTTGAAGACGTGTCATGGGAACTGTTCGAGGAACGGTTCCAAGAGAGGAATATTTCAGAGGAAATTCATTGAGCGTCAGCTCAATGAGTTCAATGCTTTACGACTGGGAGATCATATGGTGCTCGAGTACGAGGCACGTTTTATGGCATTGCTCTGGTAAGCTTCGCACCTTAACTTTGAGAAGTTTAAGGTCACCAGGTTTGGGTTGGGCCTTAACGACAACCTACATACAAGGTTTAAATGTTTGATGGCTCAAACCTTGCACAATGCCATCTAGAAGGCAGTCTTTCAGGATGAGTTTAGCTTCATAGAGAGGGCTTTAGAAGACAAACAAAAGGTTGGAGAAAAGGTTACCGACTGTGCCCTTAACCTGGGAGATTTTGTCACGAGGGTCAACATGTACGTCACGATCTTAGGATCTTATGACATAGTGATTAGTATGGATTGGTTGGAATCGCATGAGGCAATGGTCAACTGTAAGACAAAACGGTTAAGCTTGGTCAATGATGAAGGACAAAGATGTGTGATTGTAGGACGGAACCAGGGAGTATCCCTGAGGTTCATCACTTCCTTATAGTTAGAGAAGAGTGTGCGCAAGGGGTGCAAGCTTTATGCGATCCTTGCGCTAAACGAAAAGGGAGTTGCAGAAGGTCTATAACACCTTCCGGTGGTGAGGGAGTTTGTGGACGTGTTTCCAGAGGAGTTACCTGGGATGCCGCCGGAAAGAGAATTGGAGTTTACTATAGACCTGAAATCGGGGACCGAACCGATAGCAAGAACACCTTATCGGATGTCGACCCCGGAGTTGCAAGAGTTGAAAATACCACTAAAGGAGTTGCTGGACCTAGGAATGATACGCCCTAGTGTGTCACCATGGGGTGCATCGGTTATTTTCATTTGAAAGAAGGATGGATTGTGGAGGCTTTGCATTGACTACCATCAACTGAATAAGGCCAAGATCAAGAATCAGTATCCCTTGCCAATAATTAACAATCTGTTCTATCAAATGAAGGGTGCGACAGTGTTCTCCAAGATCGATTTGTGATCGAGGTATCACCAGTTACAGATCAAGGAGGATGACATCCCTAAGACCACTTTTCAGATGAGATTTGGACATTATGAGTTTACTGTTTCGCCATTCGGACTGACAAACGCCCCAGGGGTACTCATGAGTTTGATGAATGGGGTGTTCCACGAGTACTTGGAAAAGTTTGTCCAAGCAATCATTGACGATATATTGATCTACTCTCGGACACCGAAGGAACATGACAAGCACTTACGCTTGGTACTATAGTGTCTACGAGAGCGCAGATTGTATGGGAAGTTGTCCAAATGCTCTTTTTATCAAGCGAAGATTCACTACTTAGGGCATGCCATCTCCGACGAAGGTATCGCCGTGGATCCAGCCAAGGTTGAGGCTATTATGGAATGGCCTACACCAATGAATGTCACATAAGTGCGTAAGTTTTATGGGATTAGCAGGATACTATCGATGGTTTGTCGAGGTTTTTTCAAAGATAGCAAATCCGATCACGGAATTGCAAAAGAAAAACAAGAAGTTTGTTTGGACAGAGAAATGCGCGGAGGCATTTTAGAGGCTTAAAGAGTTTTTGACAACCGTTTCGATACTAAAGGTCCCTGACATGGACGCAGACTTCTTGGTATGCACTGACGCATCCAAGGAAGGTTTAGGCGGAGTCTTGATGCAGGACGAACGAGTGATCGCTTACATCTCGAGGAAGCTCAGAAGGCATGAAGAGAACTACGCGAAACACGATTTGGAGTTACTAGCCATCGTATATGCCTTGAAGGTTTGGAGACACTACCTTGTTGGATGAAAATTTGAATTAAAGACTGACCATTGTGGGTTGCAATGCAAAGTGACCTAAACACGCGACAACGACGTTGGTCGGAATTTATTAGTGAGTATGACTTCGAGATTACTTACATAAAGGGAACAGTGGACCAAGTGGCTGATGCCTTGAGTCGGAGGCCGCGCATCTTTTTGGTGTTATCTCTTCAGACAAATCTACGTGAGAATATTCTCACCTTACAGTGTGATGATGACTGGTACCCAGAAGTTAAGGATTTTATCGGACAAAACACAATGATGGTACCTCGTTATGAGGGATATTCATTGGATAACGATGGGTTATTGAGGTTTAGAGGTTGGATTTATGTACCGCCTAATGACAAGTTGAGGATGTTGATCCTGAGCGAGTCTCATAGAGCAGTTTACATGGCTCACCCAGGAGTTACAAAGATGAGGGCATACCTTAAACCCTTATTCTTTTGGAAAGGAATGAAGGCTGACATAGTCAACTTTGTGGCTAGATGTCTAGAGTGTCAAGAGGTAAAGGCTGAACATAGACACCCGGCCAGATTAATTCAACCACATGCCATTCCGGAATCGAAATGCGAAGTTATTTCGATGGATTTTATTGTTGGACTGCCACTAACGGCAAGGAGACATGACTCAATTTTTGTAGTAGTAGACACTCTGACGAAGAGTTCTCACTTTATTCCTATGCGTACGACGTATCAGGCACCTAACATAGCGAGAGTTTTCATCAGTGATATTTTGAGGCTGCATGGCGTGCCTAAAAATATTATATCCGATCGAGGATCGGTGTTTACTGGACGATGTTGGATGAGTTTCCAAGAGGCATTGGGAACCCAACTTAATTTTAGTACTGTGTATCACCCAGAGACTGACAGGTAGACCGAACGAATGAACCAAACCTTGGAAGACATGTTGCGCATGCATGTAATGGACCAACAAAAGCGTTGGGAGGAATTCTTGCCTCTAGTAGAGTTCGCTTACAACAACAATTACCAGAGCACCATTAAGATGGCGCCTTTTGAGTCTCTTTATGGGAGACCGTGTCGGACTCCCTTGAGTTTGGATCGGCTTGAGGATAGGGTCCTGGTGGGACCAAAAGCGATCCAAGAAATGGAAGAGTATATGCAAACCATAAGACAAAGGATTAAATAAGTGCAGGATCGACAGAAGAGTTACACCGATGCACACCGAGTCGACCGTAGTTACGAGGTCGGTGATCGATTCTTCTTGCGGGTTAAACCGCATAAGAGTTTGATCAAGTTTGGAAAGGGAGCTAAAATCTCTCCTAGGTTCATGGGACCCTTCGAGATTGTGGAGAGAAAGGGGCCCGTGGCCTATCGACTAGCCTTGCCTGATTCTTTGAGGCGTATGCACGATGTTTTTCATGTATCTGTTTTGAGACATTATATTAGTGATCCTAGACATGTGATTGACCTGAGTTCCTTGCAGGTATCGAATGAGGGAGCGCTCATGGCTGAGCCGGTCCGCATATTAGATCATTGTGTTCGACAGTTACGACGTCGAACGGTAGATCAGGTCAAGGTCCAGTGGGACAATTATAGTCCGCACTCGGCGACCTGGGAGGACGCATATGATATGCGTCAACAATTTCCATTTTTGTTTGATAGATAGACTTATGATACTGTGATACTTTATTTCTGCATTTATAATGAGAAACTTCGGGAAGAAGTTTAGACCAAGAGGGGTGTATGTGACATCTTGCTCTGGCGCACTGAGAAAACTTATTATTTAACGACACTTGTTTGCAAGTGATCTCGACTTTTATGATGTTAGACCATTTATACCTGATTACGATGCGATTGACAGATGACATGATGTGTTACTATTTAGATAGGTGCTATTGACTCAGTTTCATTGAGTGTGCAGGGTTTTTGACCTTGAGGATGCAAAGGCATCGGTAGATCCCCCTTGGACTCCGGACTGAGTCAGGGAGTGTGCTTTTGGGTTGATATGTCTACTATGATGTTTAATTTGATTTGATGATTTGATGTTGACCTTTCTGACATGATTGTTGATGATGCAGGTTGACGATAGCTTGATGACCAGTTCTCACATATGGAGAAAAGGGGCCACACATGATTCTAGAGAGGTTGAGGAAGAGGGGTGGACAGCAGCCTTGCCACCGCCTACTAGCACTCCCGCCATGGCTCGAACTGTAGGTTAATGATTACCTAGGTCGAGAGGATCCATGATGTCATGAGGGTGGACTGCGATAGTCTCTCACGATGATTATAAGGGATGCGCAATAAGGCAAGGGCCTTATTCCTTAGAACCCTTAGTCTCCTACAAGTTCACCTGGCGGACTGTTGACTCCAGGGGTTATAGATGTCTACCAATCAGTCCAGTTGGCGAGTGGCACCCTTGGAGCACGTGGTGCATCTTGAAGGGCATGTCGCACAAAAGAAACATGAGAAGTGAGTGGCACCCTTGGATCACGTGGTGCATCCTGAAGGGCACATCGCGTAAAGGAAATGAACAATGCAAGTGGCACCCTTGGAGCACGTGGTGTGTCCTGAAGGGCACGTCACATTGATGTGGATGAAGGAAACAAACCTAATAGCCCTAAGACCTTAATGCTTTAAGAGATTTCTAAACAACTTCTCTAACCCAATGACGCCCCGTTCAGAATCTAGTACAAGTCTAAAAACTGTTAGGGTAAAATTTAGTCTAACCCTAAGAGCAGACCCTGGAATAAAAATAACAAATTAAACAAAAACCCACCTAAGTAATAGTTGGTATTCATGAAATTCTTGGGGCAATAATGAGGGTAAGTGTTAAAGGAAACCTAATAGTTTTAAAACTTACAAAGAAGAAATTGATTCCTAACTGGTGGGAGAATGACATCACCTTCGTAGTGTAACATAAAGAAAATTTCAAAAAAAAAACAAAAAAAAACTAAGACCATTATCCTCTCATTATCCATGTCTACTTTATTAAACTATCCTCCATCACCTTAATCTTCTAGTATCCATCTCCCTTGCACATGTCCAGTTCACATTACTAAATCACCATCCCTCCCCTTAATTCCTCATTTTACTTTTTTTGTAATACATAGAATTTTCCCATATACATGTTTGCCATCACCTTAATCTCTCATTATCCTATATATATATATATATATATATATATATATATTAATGGTGAATTTAAATGATGGATAATGATAAATTACAATGATGAATGCATGCTTATAAATAGAAAAAAATGAAAATATATATACATATATTATAAACAAATTATTGTGTATTCTTTAATCTTAAATTTATAGAATAACGAAAATGATAAATGGATTCTCTTTCCGTAATTTATTAATCCCTACCGCCTCTACCATTAATAAAAGTTACGCATGTAAAAATAAAAGGAATTTATTGATGAGTGCACTTACTCTTTGAGTTTAAAAATAAAAATTAAAAAAATTAAAAAAGAAAATAAAAAGAAAAATAAGAAAATAAAAAGGAAAAAGTGGGGAAAACCTAAAAAAAGAGGATTTAGGGTTTGAGACTGGATAAAAGAAAGGGAGAGGGGGGAAAGAAGGGGACCTTTTTTCAACTATTGGTATTGTTATGCTGCCAGACTAGAGACTAGACTGATTTCTTGTAGGAGTTGGGGATTCTCAGCTGAGGTGAGTGGTAGCTCAGCCGTGGAGGCGAGCTGGGAAGCTAGATCTATCTGCTAGATTTGTGTGGCCCCTTTGCGGCTCGGGGGGCTAAGGGGGAAGAAGAGTACCCCTAGCGATTGGTTGGGAGGTACCGGTGAGGTCTCTACGGTCGGTGAGTGGGAGCGGCGTGGAGCAGTAGTAGCACAGAGCGCAGACGTCCTCGAAGCGGGCGATCAGGCTACAGTATGATTTTTTTTAATTTAGTAGACTATAATGCATTACGTCTTGCTCTGATCGGTACATCGAGGTAATCGGATCATTTGTCTATTTTTATTTACTCAGTGAATCACCATTATGACTGCTGAACTGTGGTTTTTATTCTATGTTCTCATGTGATACAGTAGTACTATTGAAATCTTGTACATAATACATTCTGTGGGTTTCTTGGGGATGAACTGCCACTATTTTATCCATTAAAAGAGAAAAAAAAACTTAGAGGATGAAATTGGTTACTGATGGCAATTACCCCTATAAATGAAGTTTTTACTCTATTGCAATAGATCTCAAAATAAAACAATTAATTTGTTCTCTCCCTATATTTTTATTTACTGGCATTTTAGTTGAATATTTGCATCCGGCATTTAGCCTGGTAGCCTGGTCACTGAAGAGCTCTCCTTTCTAGCCTAAGTTGTAATGGGGTGTCGAGAGCGTTACAGGAATTGGGTGGTTGGGTTACTGTAACTTAGGTGGCAAATTTTCCTGCTCGTCCCCTTCCCTGCGTGGTGTTGGCTTCCATCACGCACTTTACACCTCTGCCACTGATTGGAGGCAAGAGGCTTACTTGGAGGCACTCCACTTAAAAATAAAATACAAACTGGTGAATTTAAGAGACAATCTATTATGAGTTGCTTTCTTCTTGTGGGTAAAGTATTAACTAATATTTATTTTCATAATGATATTTGAATGAAGACCAAGGCGAGTCTATTATTGGAATCTCTGTAACTCGTCTACACCATCCGTCTGCCCATTGAAGAAACAATAAAACCGCAGGGATGACCGCGCAGTTTGCAAATTTGAAACCAGCAGACTCATCCTCATACTCTTCGTTTGTTCTCATTTATTTATCACTTGCTCTTCTTCCACTACAGTATCAAAAACTGCTAAAATTTGGAATGATTATTATTGCCAGAGGAGATTGGAAGGGAAACTATAGTGCTTTTGCTATCGCAGTTTTTCGGAAGAAGGAAATATGATGAAGAATGCGCAGATCATGTTATTGCTGCAAACTTTTCAACTCATTGTGGCCTCTCGGAGGTCCTGCGTTCAAATCCTGCAATGTTGTTGAGTGTTAGCAGAGGCGGGAGAAGGGAAGAAGAAGAGCTGAAGGTTAAAACGGCTACATCAGAGGTATTGCTATTCAGGGTTTCACTTCCCGGACTTTTCCCGTAGCACACTAATCCCGTTGAGCACGTTCCTACAAAACCAAAAGTTGGTCAAATGAATTTTTATGTTTGCTGACATGCTGTCACTCATCCTCGGANGGGGGGGGAACGTAACCTAACCTCGTTACTTTGATACCCGCGCCTGGTGGTCGAACCTATGCCTGCAGCTTCAGCCAGCGTAAATCTGGGTGTAACAGATAGGTAAATCCTCTGATGCCCTCTCTGAGCGTGCTGCAACATTTTCAGCCCTGCACGCCTAGACCCTTTCATAATCGACGGGCAGTCAGACACTCGGATCTCATCGTCAGACCCTGATTGTTTACCGGGCGAGAAAAGAAAAAAAAATCACATAACTTAACCCCCGGTCTATCTATATTCATTAGCATAATAAATTCATGTGGTGAGATGGTCCAGGGCGTGGTCTGTAACAACCACGCTTCCAGTGTCGAATTCACCTAACCCTGCCAGTGAAATTCTGGGTGCGTTTTTCACTTTACCTCGACAGACTAACCCGTTTACCTTCTAGGAAATTGCGCCATGAAGAAATAAATTCGGTTGGTATCAAAAACGGATAATTCACCTTTACTGTTGAACTTTAGATATGTTATGAATTTGTCATATTTGTCGTTAGAATCTGATGTGCGGGGGTCAAGCATTGTTACTGCATTATTACCTTGCTGTGATAAATTGAAATGGTGAACCACTTATTAATCTGTGTATTCTCTTGATCATTCTATGAAACAGATGTGTTGCAGCCCTACTTTACTTGAAATTGCATGCACTTATTAATTCGTATATACTCTCGATCATTCAATGATATTAGGTATGTTGATAAGTTAAATGAGTGAATGGTAAATTGGGATCTTTAATTATTTTTCCCAAAGTGAATAATTCCATATATGGCACTGTCACACTCAATTATTGTCGATACATGTATAGCAAGCAAAACTCAACTAAATTTAACATAAAGGATTTAATTAAATTAATAATAGTATAATTATTGGGCACTCCTATTTCATTATTGTAATCTAGTATCACTTATTCACATGACATGGCTAAAGTGAGGGTCAAATAGTATTTCCTCCATAGTTTTTTATTTAAATATGAAGTTAATTCTAAATATGAGGTTATCCTTAGCCATTAAATTTTCCATGCATTTAGTTGCAACTTTAATGTTGTTTAATTAATGGTTATTAAATGGTCATTAATTGTTGTTTCAATATTAGTTAGCTACAAAGTTAATTATTCAATTGCTATTTAGTTGAACTATAATGTTATTTATTTAATGGTTATTAAGGGGTTGTTTAATTGTTATTGCAATAATAGTTAGTTGCAAGGTAAATTATTTAATTGTTATTAGTTGGTGGTGAAGCATGAAATGTATGGTTATACAACAACATTGTTAGGATAAAGTTAGATGGAAGGATGTTGTTAAATTATTGAAATTGCGACTGAAAAAGTTACTTCTATTAATAGTAAAAATGGACATGGTTATGTTATGGAGACGTGATGGTAGTTTCATTATAAATCAGTAAACCAAGATTTGCAAGTAAACTAATGTACATTGTTAAGACTGGGATGGTACTCATCGCTTACTGGAAAACAATGGAGCAATTGATCTATGATTGATGTCTGCTAGTCTCAAAAGTGGTTGGTCGTTATTAAAGTCTTCCTGAATTGCATCTCCCGTAGAGGTCATGTTTGTCCTTGATTTGGTAGTACTTGGTGGTAGTGCATTGCGTGGTCTGTTGGTGTCGGGAGGGATGTGGACCCCTTCAGTAGCCTTAGTATTTATGCCTATTTGTTTTGCTGTGTCAAGAATCCAGTGCCGTATCAAGAGTCCTGGGCCCTTTAAAGGCAACGTTTCCACTCTTGCGACACACCTGAGGGGATTACTAGTTTCTGCATGAGCAGTCGGCCGGGAGGCTATCTGACCTCCTCTCTCTCCGGAGTAGAGGACTAATATTAAACGCCCTGCTTTCTTGTGCTGAAATAATAAAACCTACTACCATGGATTCTACCTTCTGTGTTCGTATGGTACCTAACCCAGTGTGTTGTATTGTTGACGATATTGTGGGGCGCCTTTGTCTTGGGTAGTATTTGCTTGCAGTTACTTATTGGGCGCCTTGCGTATTCTTGTTGTGGTCGTCGTGGTTGCATCTTATTAGTCATCGGGTGGTGACGTAGAGTCCAGTGTGTCTGTTTCCCCTCCTACACGCGCGCACACACCTTAAAAACAAAAAATTTTGCACTTGTTATCAGCGTTGTTGTCGTATTAAAGAGGTTCATTAGACCATCTAACTTCAAAGGGCCATAAATTTCTGCTTCAGAATCAAATTGAGGCATAGGAGTAGTCAATGGAAAGATATTGAGCCATAGAAGACAATCCTAGAGCCAATTTAAATTTTTGGACCTGTTAAAAGTGTTAATATGGAAAATAAAGTACATATAGCATACCCGTTACAATATGGTATTTTGGCCTAGAACTTCATCCGGCTGTAACTAGCAGCATAGAACCCAAAAAAAGGTGAAACAAAGAAAAAATGTCCATAATATGTACATAAAGAAACCCAGTTGAGATCTTATGAAAAATCCAATGGAGTATGTGAGAAATTGCATATTTACAGCGCAGAGTTGCGCCAAGTTAAAAAATGGATAGAAAAATTAATGGGCAGTTTTCAAATAACCATAACTTTCTGCTCAAAAATCAGAACTGATAAAGGGAGAAGATGTTGGAAAGGTATTGAATAGTCAAATATAATTATCCACCCAAAAAATTGATTAATGCATTCAATTTTTCAGGAAATCAAAAGAAATATTTATGATATATATTGAACCAAAATGGTTCATATTTTCATGAAATTGTTGAGACAGTTAGCCTGACAAGGTCTTGTTAGCTACACATTTTGCAGAGTTCACAACAAATAGATAAGATAAATTTCAACTCAAAGTCCATAGTAATGGAAGAGGCACAGGGTACTTATAGTCATAAGGATGGGATTAGAGGGATGGATGTAAATATGGAGATGAAAGGAATCAAAACATGAATATGGAAGAGACCATTAAAAATTTGCAGAAGGATTTTTAAATCCATAAAGATAATAATGAGAATATTATGATAGCCAAGGAGAAATAGGATGAATTCAAAATGAAGTTATTGGAGAACTTGAAAAGAATAGAAAATAAATTGGACAAGGAGTGTGGCTCAAGAAAATCTGGAAGTCACGGGCCTCCTGATGCGAAAACAAGAGCAAGAAGTGTTAGCAGACATCACCAATACTACCCGAGGCATTCCAATAATAGAGCACACAAAAACTCAATTCCATCCCCTTTCGGGAAGCATAAGAGGTTTGGGGTGGATGAGCTATGAGAAGAAATGAACAAAATCAAACCTCCTACATTTGATGGTGAGCACAAGAAGGATGAAGATGTAGAGACATGGTTGCTGGGCATGAGAAAGTATTTTCAATTGCATAATTATTCTTCTCATGCAGAAGGTAAAATTGCTATCTATCAACTCAAGGAAAAGACATCCATGTGGTGGGATCAGCTTGTGTAGGTGCAACACATTAAGGAAAAAAGTGTTACTTGGAATGAATTCAAGAAGTATTTTGAGAAGAAATACTTGACTAAAATATATTATGACAAGAAAATGAAAAAGTTCTTTGAAATCAAGCTTGGGAGTATGACAATAGATGAATATGAAAGAAGTTTTTTAGAACTGTTGTAGTATGTCTCTTTCATCAAGGATGAGAAAGTTAAGATTCAAAGGTATTTGAGTGGATTGTCGGAATTCATCAATTAAAAAATACAGTATGATTATCCCAAGACATTGGAGGAAACCATAAGGAAAGCTAAATGCTTATATGATCAACGTAAATCAAGGCCAACTTTTGAAAATCTTGGGAAGACAAAAAGAAGATCAATATGGATCATAGGAAGAAGGTATCTAAGCCACCATTCTTCAGAAATAATACTTAGGGAAAATAAAATCCTAAAGAACACAAAACAATTGAGACAGGGGGTCAAAAGCCAAGGCAACCACCTATTCAATGTTGGGGTTGTAAAGGGGATCATATATTTAGAGATTGTCCTCACACAGGTGAAAAATGGAGAACTGTTCACAATGTACAACAAGATGAAATAGTGGAGGACATTGGTAGAAATGTGCCAAGGATCTATGTAGCCCTCAACAACAATAAAGCAGAGTATCGGTCACATATGATTGAAGTGGAAGGTATGATCAGCAAACAAACCATTGCTATTTTACTTGATTCAGAAGATAGTCATAGTTATATAGATCCTAAGATGGTGGAAAGTTTTCATTTACCAAGAAGGAAGCATGGAAAATTTTAGTTGGTGCAGTTGGATAGAAGATCCAAATGAAAATTTAATGAGATGGTTAATTCATGTGTTATGGACATGAACGGACTGAAGACCAAGGAATATTTGAACATCTTTTCTTTAGGTTCCTATGACTGTCTAATTGGCATGGATTGGTTGGACCAACATCATGCTATCCTAGACTATCATAACAAGGAATTTACTTGCTTGGATGAGGATGGGAGACTAAGGAAAGTGAAGGGGATTCCTAGGACAGTAACCATCAAATAAATTTCATCATTTTAGCTGAAAAGATGTTACATAAAAGGGTGTCAAATCTTTGCAACGCATATGGAAAAAACAACTAAAGATAAGGTGCCAAATTTGGAAGATAATGCAGTCTTGGAAGATTTTGAATATGTGTTCAAGGAGGTACCAGGACTACCCCCAAATAGATATATTGATTTCTCTATAAATTTAATTCTTGGAGCAACTCTAGTGTCAAAGACTCCTTACAGAATAAGTAAAACGGAGTTGAAGGAGTTGCAAATGCAGCGTGAAGAACTTTTGAAGAAGGGGTATATATGCCCAAGTGTGTCACATTGGGGTGCCCCAGTCTTGTTCATGAAGAAGAAAGGTGGAACATTAAGATTGTGCATTGATTTAAGATAGTTGAATAAAGTGACTGCTAAGAACAAGTATCCTCTTGCAAGGATTGATGATATTTTTGATTAATTGAAGGATGAAAAGATATTTTCAAAAATAGATCTTAGGTCAGGAGACCATCAGGCAAGGATTAAAGAGGAAGATGTCAGCAAGAGAACCTTTGGGACAAGGTATGGTCATTATGAGTTCACAGTGGTGCCATTTGGGTTGTCAAATGCACCAGTTGTTTTCATGTGCTTAATGAATGGTGTTTTTCGAGAATATTTAGACAAGTTTGTTATTGTCTATTTGGATGACATTATTATATATTATAATTAAGAGGAAGAGCATGAACATAAATTGAGGATTACATTTCAATTATTAAGGGAGCATTAGTTGTATGCCAAGTTGAGCAAGTGCTCATTTTATTAAAAGAAAATTCATTATTTGGGTCATATCAGTTCAAATCATGGGATAACAGTGGATCAATGCCAAATAATGTGTCAAAGGTCAGATCATTCATGGGCCTTTCATATTACTATAGGATATTTATTGAATTATTTTCAAAGATTGTACATCCAATCAATTCCTTGCAAAGAAAGGGTGTGAATTTTCAGTGGAATTTGGATTATGAAAAGAGTTTCCAACACTTGAAGAAATTATTAACAAGTGATATGTTGGACCTTCACCAACTTTTGGGAGTTTTTTGGTCATGTTGACCTATTTTGGGACTTTGAAATCCTGTCAAAGGAGGAGCATAAGATGAAGTGAATATCACAGGATCCCAGCCCCCTTTTGGGCCTCTTTTTAGGTTTTTGAGAATGTGTAACGGGTATGGGATGTTGGCCCATGGGTGTACCCATGTTTAGGCCCTTTTGTAATGTATAAATAAGTAGCTAGGTGATGTAAGAAAGATACCTTGTAAGATGGTGAGCTAATTTCTAGATCTATGTGATTGAAGGATTGTAAGTTCTTTGTGTGTGACTATAAGAGGCTTACAGATCTGAGTGAAAGTGGTTGTGACAGATTGTGAAAGGATTAGTGTTGTAACATAAGGAAGAAGGATATAGTGAGTTGCACAGATCTTCTGTCTGGTGTGGAGTAATGGTTTTTAGGATTTGTGCTTGTAACCAATTGACTGAAGATAATAAAGAAGAAGAGTTAGTGGATGTAGCCCCAGGGTGGGGGTGAACCACGTAAACACTGTGTTGTCTCGCTTGGTGCTTGTCTGAATGTGTTTATGTCTTCCTTTTCTTATTAATTTATGATCATCAGATAAATCTTCTTATGATCAGTGTTAATTATGTGTAGAGTGTTATATTTGACATACATGAATATGCTCAGTGCTTGATCATTTAGATCTAACCTATTTATTAATGCTAAGTGCTTGATGCAGTAGATTAGTGTAGATACTGCGAAGCCTTGTTTTACCAGTGAAGTGCTTATTGATTATATATTATCGAACTGATGTGTTGAGTGCCCTACTAAGTTGTATAATGATAGATCTATGTCCCAACTAAGGTTTCAAACACTTGAGTTCTGCAACCACCCCTGCCCCTACCTCAGGTGAGACTTCATCTTATTCATAGGTGTTGCAAAAAGGGCTAGTAGTTAGGGTTTTATTTGTGCGCTATTGTAGCGTTGAACCCTGGGTCTACCCCTGTGCCAACATGCTCCAATACTAAGGATTGCAGACCCAAATGAAGACTTCATTGTATGCACAGATGCATGTAAAGAAGGACTTGGTGGAGTCCTCAGTCAAAATGGGTTTGTTATATATTATGAATCAAGGAAGTTGAAAGAGAATGAAAGACACTATGTCTCTCATGATTTGGAGTTGGAGGCCATAGTTCATGACTTAAGGAAATTGCGACACTACCTCATGGGAAAAATGTTTGAGATAAGAAAAAACAAGAATGGTCTAAAATATTTATTTGATCATCCAACTCTAAATGCTAGGCAAACCAAATGGTTAGAATTTCTAAGTGAATATGACTTCGATATAAATCATATCAAGGGAAAATAGAAGAAAATAGTTGATGCACTCAGCAGGAGAGTGCATTAATTGCATGCTACAACCATTAGTATGTACCAATCAGATTTGAATGACATAATTATAGAGGCCACCGAATCAGATTTGCAATACAAGGATTTAGTGGAAAAATTACAGCAAGGTAATTTGCAGCAGAAAATTGAAGATTACAAGACAGATAATGATGAAATTCTCATGTACAGGGGAAGACTTTATGTACCAAATTCTAATGATTTGAAAAATATGATATTGAGAGAAATGGATAATGTGCCTTATGTTGGGCACCTAGGATATTAGAAAACTATTGAAGCTGTTAAGAGCCAATATTATTGGCCAGGCATGAAGAAAGAGATCGTTGATTTTATTTCCAAATGTTTCGAATGTCAAAAAGTAAAGCCTGAGCATAGACACCCAACTAGTTTGATACAACCATTACCCATTCCTGAGTGGAAATGGGAAGTTTTAACAATGGATTTCATCACCAAAATTCTGAGAACAAACAAGCAACATGATTTTATCATGGTAGTGGTGGATAAACTTACTAAAGATGCCCATTTTGTTTGAGTTAAGCTCAATCACAAGGCAACCAACATCGTTAATATTTATATGAAGGAAATTTCTATATTACATGGCATACCCAAGATAATTATATCTGACAGAGATCCAAAATTTACCTCAAAAATTTGGAAGGGATTATTTAATGGATTTGGAACAAAATTGAATTTTAGTACAACTTATCATCCAGACTCAGATGGAAAAATAGAGAGGGTGAATCAAGTGATTGAATATATGTTGAGGATGTCTGTGATGGATAAACCATCGAAATGGGAAGACTACCTACACTTGGTAGACTTTTCTTATAACAATAGGTACCAAGAATCTCTACAAATGAGCCCATTTGAGGCACTTTATGGAAGAAAGTGCAACACACCAGTAAGTTGGGATAACCCAATAGATAGAGAAGTGGTTGGACCAGATTTTCTCAGGGAAATGGAGGAACAAATGATAAAAATAAAAAAAAAATTAAAGGCTTCCCAAGAGAGGTATAAAAGCTATGCTAATAAGGGAAGAACTCACAGGGAATTTAAAGTGGGTGATCATGTATTCTTGAAAGTGAGGGACAACAAAAGTTCCTTGAAGTTAGGAAATTGTTCAAAGTTGGAAGCTCATTATTGTGGGACGTTTGAAATCCTAGAGAGGATTGGTCTAGTAGCTTATATGATTGTATTGTCTACATATATGTATGTTCATAATGTATTGCATGTATCATTACTCAAGAAATATATGCTTGATGCTAATCATGTTATTGATTGGAATGTGATTCCGGTGGATCAACAAAGTGCTTTTCAAGTGCATCTGATACGAATTCTAGACCGAAAAATCAAACAGCTCTAGAATCAAGCCATAGGGCTTGTAAAGGTCCAATGGACCTGGTACAGTCCTGAGGATGCTACTTAGGAACACGAGAATGCAATGCAGGAAAAATACCCACATCGTTTTGAGTATTTTTCAAGTTTTGTTGTATATGGGCACATGATGCACTGAGGACAGTGCATAAATAAGGGGAGGGGATTGTAATATCTCTAGTCTGAACCCAATTGTAATGTAAATGAAAACATACTTAAGCTAGTGAGCTATTTGATATCATTTTGTATGCACATTTCATGGCATAGTGCATGCTTGTACTGAAATGATGAAGTGTACACATTCCATGATATCACACACAACATCTTAAGTGCACGCGATTGTGAGGCCAATGAGCCTTTGTGTATATGATATGTTTTATAGGTTGGTGAGAATGTTATTATAAGCTATGATGCTTTTTTTGGATTAGGCCGGAGAGCCTAGATGTTAAAGGCCAGTGTGCCTATTTTTTTATATGTCTTACAATTAATATAAAATACATCATTGTGCACAGATCAACCATGATAAAATAGATGGGGGACTAAAATCCACTGGTTAGGGAAACAGAGGGGCCTAAAAGATAAGGAAAATGGATAATCTAGGCAACTTAAGCCAAAAAGGAATATTATATTAATATTTACTAAATCATAAATTATGGATAATTATTTTATCCCAAGTTATAAAGTTGGGGACAACTGGGCCAAAGTAGCTACCAACATGACAAGTGTCAAGTTGGGGACATGCATACATATTGTGGGGACTTAGTTCATTTCCTATCATCTTTTCCATCATTCTTCCCGTAATTCCTTCCATCATTCAGTCATCCAGTCAATCATCCATGAGAATGCACACACCCATTGAGATATCATGTGTATCTTCATGACTGTACCTAAACCCATATCCATAGCCATTTTTGTGTTGGTGTATCTGGTTAGCTTGGGAGTTGGACTAAAGAAGCGGGTTGTCAGGCCCGTGGGATATTGAAGTGGCAGGTTTTCAGGCCCATGAGAAATTATCTGGGTGAGAGAATTGTTGGGGATTGATTTCCTGAAGGTGTTGAACTACAACTACAGTGCTCTGGGACTTTATGCCTGACCTGTTGTTGAAGCCCGAAAAGGAAGTGGGGTAACTGAAGGACTGTTGAGTAAAGAAGGGGCACACTTCCTGGGTGGGATAGGCATGTGGGGAATGAGGGAATGTAGGTTGTTAGTTTGAGTTGGCACTTGAGACACAGTATTTCTCATTGTCTATGAGCCTTTAGCCTAGTTAGGAATTCCTTTACTTGGGTTGAGTTTAGTCCAAAATCGTGGATGAATCACTGTTGAGAGTGATGAACAGTGTGGTCTAAGGATGGGAGGTTTGTGGAAGGTCTTCATGCAATTGGTGACATTCTTACCAAGATAAGTGCCACTTGTGTGATAAATTTACATGCTGGATTGTTATTTACTTGCTTACTTTTATGGGTTATCATATATGCAGTTAAAACAATGTTTATTTTTATGTGTATTTCCTGTATATGTAGCATGTATATGTTTTCTGTTATTTCAGTGTGAATCCATTCATTTACAAATGTATTGTATTTTTATGTTTTATATATATAATGCTTCTGTAAGAGTTCTATATGTAAATATATTTTAATTACATGCAGTTTAAAAATATTATGTGGCATAGATTAGTTAGTGGTTGGGTATGTTATAGTATGTTCCACAGAGAGAACGTAAGAGTTTTCTGGCGTAGTGTGGCCCACCGTGGATGGTCGAGGACATTACGCAATTACAACTAATATACCCAAGACGACATAAATAGAATAACATTACTAATTTAATATGCCCCAATTAAGGGGTAATGTGCCACTATTTAGGGCTTAACACCCCATATTTAGCAGGATGAAATAAGTTGAAGAAAGTAAAGCATACTAAATCCTTGTTAGTACAACTAGCAGCAGGAACAAAAATAACTGTAACATAGATCATTCCTAATTGTGAGCTAAATATAAGTGGTCATGATACAAAGATAAACATGAATGTACTACATATGGAATACTTATCGGAAAGGATTGGTTAGAAAAGAACAAAGTTATACTGAACTGTTATGAAAAATCATTTGTATACAATGATGAAAACATAATATAAAGAACAACGCAAGGAATTAGCAAACCAATTTCTATTAGACAAATATCAACAATGAAATTTAAAAAGTGCATTAGTAAATGTTGAAAAACATATGTTATCCAAGTGAAAAATATGTTAGAGAAGGAAATTAAAACAATTTTAGAAGAATTTGCAGTTCTTCAGTAATTTAAGGATGTATCTGTGGAAGAAATACCATAATTGCCTCCAAGGCGAGAAACAAATTTATGTAACATCTAGTTCCACTGAGCACATTTATACTGACATATTATTTGAGGACACTTGTGAGTAAGTGATCCAATTATTACACATTATGATTATGTTTTGATTATGACTTACATTACGATGTCATTGTGATTATATGATAAATTTTTAGATGCATGTATATTGACATGTATTATTGATGAGTTTCCCTGAATGTACATGATGCATGATAGGTTGATGACGTTGATGGCATCAATGAACTTCCTTTGAATCCTAAGTGAGTGAGGGAGTGGATTTGTATTTGGTTTGAGTATTTGATTTACATGCATGTGATTTGTATGATGATTACAGTATGGATTTTATGTATATGGGTTATTGACAGTGTTATCGTAAGTGGATGAAGGATTGACGATGCTTGCTAATATGACTCACATAAGGAGTAAATAGATCATGCAAAGAAACCAAATAGTTGAGGGAGAGGTGTGGAAGCATCCCTGTCATATCCTACTAGCACTCTCTTTGTGACCTGAATTGTAGGTTAAAAATTACCTAGTTCGATATGTCCACGATGTCGTGAGAGAAGACTAATAAAATTTCTCATGAATAAATCTAAAGGGCTCGCAATAAGGAGAAATCCTTATTCCATAGAATACCTTAGTCTGTCACAAGGTATAAAAAGTGGATTGCTGACTCCAAGGTCTAACAAACTTCCAAAAGTAGCGAAAGGCCAGTGGAACCCTTGGATCATGGAGGTTCATCTTGAAGGGCACATTTCATAAGTAAATATTGTATCAATAAAATCTAGATCGCTTAGAAAACATAATAAAATGTTTATCCCTTGTTAGAAGAAAGTATTAATTAATCAATAATTTATAAAATAATAAGTCTAAGCCTAAGGCTAAGTATAAGTATAAATAAAGGACTAAAAAAGACATTAAAGAAGTTAAAAAAACTGAGATAATCAAACTCTAGGAAAAGAGGGAATAAAAATTAAAGGTTGATTAAAATGCACATGTGTGCATGAAAATAATAAAACGTTTTGGAATTTTGTCAGACCTTTTATCTAGGTATCTTTGATAAGGATATATTATATAACCTTTCAATCCTTCATATATAAGACATTTTATATACATAAGGATTGAAAGGTTACAAAATACATTTTATAGAGAAACTTCTACGATGAATAAATTCAGGATGATTCCATAACCCTATCTTACACAGGATATATCTCTGAAATTATAAGGCGTAAGGAGATGAAATTTCAACCCCGCATACTTTCATACTTATACTAAATATCCTCCAAGGGGTTCCTTCTGAAACACCATAAAAAACAAGTTATAGGAACAATTCCAAGGTGTCTCAGATGTAGCAGAGAAACCACAAAACCTTGAGCTATGATACCAAATGTTAAGAACCAAATATCAAAATAGGATAAAATGAACCTCAAAATAAGTACCAAACGCCTTGAAAAAGATACAATTTTAGATAATAAACCTCTTCTAGGGGGAAAACTCCTTAAACACTGCATAAATTTCCATATATAAGATGATTCCAAATGAAAATGTCTCCTTTGTATATATAGGAGACTAGGAGGTACAATTACAACTAATGTACCCAATATGACATAAATAAAATAAAATTACTAATTTAATATGCCCGAATTAAGGGGTAGTGTGCCACTATTTAGGGCTTAACACCCCAAATTTAGTAGACTCAAATAAGTTGAAGAAAGTAAAGCATATTAAATCTTGGTTATTACATCTAGTAGCAGGAGAAAAAAGAAAGGTAACATAACTCATTCCTAATAGTGAGATAAATATAAGTGGTCACGATACAAAGAGAAACTTGAATGTACTTATTGGAATGGATTGGCTAGAAAAGAATAAAGTTGTACTGAATGGTTATGAAAAATCCTTTGTATACAACGATGAAAACATAATATAAAGAACAACACAAGGAATTAGTAAACCAATTTCTATTAGATAAATATCAACAATGCAATTTAAGAAGTGCATTAGTAAAGGCTGCAAAACATATTTTGTCCAAGTGACAAAATGTTAGAGAAGGAAATCAAACCAAGTTTAGAAGAATTTGCGGTTCTTCGGTAATTTAAGGATGTATTTGTGGAAGAAATACCAGAATTACGTCCAAGGAGAGATTTTTTTTATGTAACATTTAGTTCCACTGAGCACATTTATACTGACTTATTCTTTTAGGACACTTGCGAGCAAGTGATCTGATTATGACACATTATGATTATGTTTTGATTATGAGTTACATTTATGATGTCATTTTGATTATATGATAAATTTTTAGATGCATGTATATTGACATGTATTATTGATGAGTTTCCATGAGTGTGCAGGAAACATGATAGGTTGATGATGCTGATGGCATCAATGAACTTCCTTGAACTCTGAATTGAGTCAGGGAGTGGATTTGTATTTGGTTTTAGTATTTGATTTACAGGCATGAGATTTGTATGATGATTATAGTATGGATTTTATTTATATGGGTTATTTCCATTGTTCTTGTCAGTGGATGAAGGATTAATGATGCTTGTGAATATGACTGACATAAGGAGTAAATAGTTCATGAAAAGAAACCAAACAGTTGAGGGAGAGGTGTGGAAGCATCCCTATCAAAATCTAATAGCACTATTTTTGTGACCTGAACTGTAGGTTAATAATTTCCTAGTTTGATACGTCCACGATGTCGTGAGATCAGACTAAGACGATTTCTTATGAAGAAATCTAAATGGATCGGAATAAGGAGAAACCCTTACTCCTTAGAATACCTTAGTCTCTCACAAGGTATAAAAAGTGGATTGTTGACTCCAAGGTATGAAAATATTCCAAAACTAGTGAAAGGAAAGTGGCACCCTTGGAGCATGGAGGTGCATCTTGAAGGGCACATTGCATAAGTAAATATTGTATCAATAAAATCTAGATCGCCTAGAAAACATAATAAAATGTTTAGACCTTGTTAGAACAAAGTATTAATTAATCAATAATTTATGAAACATGAAGTCTAAGCCTAAGACCAAAACTAATTCTAAATAAAGTAATAAATAAGACATTAAAGAAGTTAAGAAAAATGAGATAAGCAAATTCTAGGAAAAGAGGAAATACAAATTAAAGGTTGATGAAAATGCACATGTGCGCATGAAAATAATAAAAGTTTTGGAAGTTTGTCAGACATTTTATCTAGGTATATTTGATAAGGATATATTATGTAACTTTTCATACCTTCATACAGACGACATTTTATATACATAAGGATTGAAAGGATACATAAGACATTTTATAGAGAAACTTCCACGATGACTAAATTCAAGATGATTCCATAACCCTATCTTACACAAGATATATCTATGAAATTATAAGGCGTCAGGATATGAAATTTTAACTCCACATACCTTCATACTTCTACTAAATATGCTCCAATTAAGGGGTAATGTTCCACTATTTAGGGATTAAAATCCCAAATTTAGTAGTCTCAAATAAGTTGAAGAAAGTAAAGCATACTAAATCCTGGTTAGTACAACTAGCAGCGGGAACAAAAAGAAAGGTAACATAACTCATTCTTAATTATGAGATAAATATAAGTGGTCATGATACAAAGATAAACTTGAATTTACTACATATGACATACTTATCAGAATGGATTTGTTAGAAAATAACAAAGTTGTATTGAACTATTATGAAAATTCATTTGTATACAATAATGAAAACATAATATAAAGAACAACACAAGGAATTAGTAAACCAATTTATATTAGACATATATCAACAATGAAATTTAAAAAGTGCATTAGTAATGGCTGCAAAACATATGTTATTTAAGTGAAAAATATGTTACAAAAGGAAATCAAACCAAGTTTAGAAGAATTTGTTTTCCTTCGGTAATTTAAGGATGTATTTGTGGAAGAAATCATAATTACCTCCAAGGAGAGAAACAAATTTTTGTAACAACTAGTTCCACTGAGAACATTTATACTGACATATTCTTTGAGGACACTTGCGAGCAAGTGATCTGATTATGACACATTATGACTATGTTTTGAATATGAGTTACATTATGATGTCATTGTGATTATATGATAAATTTTTAGATGCATGTATATTGACATGTATTATTGAGGAGTTTCCCTAAGTGTGTAGGATGCATGATAGGTTGATGATGTTGATGGCATCAATTAACTTCCTTGGACTCCGAATTGAGTCAGGGAGTATATTATTATTTGGTTTGAGTATTCGATTTACATGCATGTGATTTTTATGATGATTATAGTAAGGATTTTATGTATATGGGTTGTTGACAATGTTCTTGTTAGTGGATGAAGTATTGATGACTCTTTCTAATATGACTCACATACAGAGTAAATGGGTCATGAAAATAAACCAAATAGTCGAGGGAGAGGTGTGGAAGCATTTCTCTCACAACCTATTAGAACTCTCTTTGTGAGCTAAAGTGTAGGTTAACAATTACCTAGTTCGGTAGGTCCACGATGTTGTGATATTTGACTAAGACAATTTCTCATGAAGAAATCTAAAGGGCTTGAAATAAGGAGAAATCCTTATTCCTTAGAATACCTTAGTCTCTCACAAGGTATAACAAGTGGATTGTTGACTCCAAGGTCTGACAATATTCCAAAACTAGTCAAAGGTGAGTGGCACCCTTGGAGCATGGAGGTGCATCTTGAAGGACACATTTCATAAGTAAATATTGTATCAATAAAATCTAGATCGCCTAGAAAACATAATAAAATGTTTAGACCTTGTTAGAACAAAGTATTAATTAATCAATAATTTATGAAACATGAAGTCTAAGCCTAAGACTAAAACTAAGTCTAAATAAAGTAATAAATAAGACATTAAAGAAGTTAAGAAAAATGAGATAAGTAAATTCTAGGAAAAGAGGAAATACAAATTAAAGGTTGATTAAAATGCACATGTGCGCATGAAAATAATAAAAGTTTTTGGAAGTTTGTCAGAAATTTTATCTAGGTATATTTGATAAGGATATATTATGTAACTTTTCATACCTTCATACAGACGACATTTGATATACATAAGGATTGAAAGGATACATAGGACATTTTATAGAGAAACTTCCACGATGACTAAATTCAAGATGATTCCATAACCCTATCTTACACAAGATATATCTATGAAATTATAAGGCGTCAGGATATGAAATTTTAACTCCACATACCTTCATACTTCTACTAAATATGCTCCAATTAAGGGGTAATGTTCCACTATTTAGGGATTAAAATCCCAAATTTAGTAGTCTCAAATAAGTTGAAGAAAGTAAAGCATACTAAATCCTGGTTAGTACAACTAGCAGCGGGAACAAAAAGAAAGGTAACATAACTCATTCTTAATTATGAAATAAATATAAGTGGTCATGATACAAAGATAAACTTGAATGTACTACATATGACATACTTATCATAATGGATTGGTTAGAAAAGAACAAAGTTGTATTGAACTATTATGAAAATTCATTTGTATACAATAATGAAAACATAATATAAAGAACAACACAAGGAATTAGTAAACCGATTTCTATTAGACAGATATCAACAATGAAATTTAAGAAGTTCATTAGTAAAGGCTACAAAACATATGTTATCCAAGTGACAAATATGTTACAAAAGGAAATCAAACCAATTTTAGAAGAATTTGTGGTTCTTCGGTAATTTAAGGATGTATTTGTGGAAGAAATACCAAAATTACCTCTAAGGAGAGAAACAAATTTATGTAACATCTAGTTCCACTGAGAACATTTATACTAACTTATTTCTTGAGTACACTTGCCAACAAGTGATCCGATTATGACACATTATGATTATGTTTTGATTATGAGTTACATTATGATGTCATTGTGATTATATGATAAATTTTTAGATGCATGTATATTGACATGTATTATTGATGAGTTTCCCTGAGTGTGTAGGATGCATGATAGGTTGATGATGATCAAGGCATCGATGAACTTCCTTGGAATCTAAATTGATTCAGTGAGTGGATTTGTATTTGGTTTGAGTATTTGATTTACATGCATGTGATTTGTATGATGATTATAGTAAGGATTTTATGTATATGGGTTATTGATAGTGTTCTTGTTAGTGGATGAAGGATTGATGACTCTTTCTAATATGATTCACATACAGAGTAAATAGGTCATGCAAAGAAACCAAACATTTGAGGGAGAAGTGTTGAAGCATCCCTGTCACAGCCTACTAGCACTCTCATTGTGACCTAAAGTGTAGGTTAACAATTACCTAGTTCGATAGGTCCACGATGTCGTGAGATAAGACTAAGAAAATTTTTCATGAAGAAATCTAAAGGGCTTGCAATAAGGAGAAATCCTTATTCCTTAGAATCTCTTAGTCTCTCACAAGGTATAACAAGTGGATTATTGACTCCAAGGTCTAAAAATCTTCCAAAACTAGTCAAAGGTGAGTGTCACCCTTGGAGCATGGAGGTGCATCTTGAAGGACACATTGCATAAGTAAATATTGTATCAATAAAATCTAGATCGCATAGAAAACATAATAAAATGTTTAGACCTTGGTAGAACAAAGTATTAATTAATCAAGAATTTATAAAATAAGAAGTCTAAGTCTAAATAAAGGACTAAATAAGACATTAAAGAAGTTGAGAAAATTGAGATAATCAAACTCTAGGAAAAGAGGGAATAAAAACTAAAGGTTGATTAAAATGCACATGTGTGCATTAAAATAATAAAAGAGATTTATAAATAAATAGAAATTAAAACATGAGGGAATAGGATGTCCACATAGAGTATCCTATTGAATCAATATACCACTAATCCTAATTAAAATAAGACTCCTAATCCAACTCAAAATAAGATCAAGTTAGGGGACACTCAATAAATGAGAAATTGGGGAACTAAGGGATGACTAAGAGAAAAAATAGGAACACATTGGGGAATGTGAGGAAAAAGCCTTTTTAAATAAAATAAAAAAAGAAATTATATGTGAAACCTTGCGAGAGTGTGTCACATGTATTGGATGAATAATCCTTTCATTTAATTATTAAAAATTAATTAGTTGTGCATCGGGACATGTGTCATTGAGAAATTTTCTATAAAATAAATGCAGAGGGGAAAGAGATCTCACCTTGGTTAGTACTGTTATGATCCCAAAATTTTTATTGACTAAGTTTTACTTGTGAGAGTTGGTTTCCAAGACTTGATAGAGTGGAATCTCTTCCTTGAGAGGGAAAGTTTTGTGTTATTGTTTTCTGGTTTTTTTGTGTGGCCCCTTTGTGGGTTTGGGGGATAAGGGGGAAGAAGAGTACCCCTAGAATTGAATGGGAGGTACCAGTGAAGTCTCTTGATTAGAAAGTGAATGAGAGCAGTATATCACAATACGTTGATTAGAAGCAAACCATAAGGCATCAAATATATTTTGATTATGGTATTTGGAATGACTATTATTTATTTGTTAATAGAAAATGATTGTATATTAAATTACTTGCGAAGAACACCATTGAACTAGTATTCAATTATTTTTTTAATACCTGGGAAGATGAAGGTCCCTTAAGAAGCATGGAGTGGGACAAAGATAAATGTTTTTCATCTCAGGACATTTTGATGCATTTCATTCACTTACATACCTTCCAAATTGAGGAAGAAACTTGATGATAGAAGTGAGAAATGTGTTTTTGTTGGCTACAGTGAGACATCCAAAACCTACAGAATCTACAATCTGATTCCAAAGAAACTATTTCTCAACAGAGATGTCAAATTTATTGAAAATCAATCCTGGAGTGAGTCTGAAAATCAGCCTATCGAAAATCAAAATCCATTGCTACCACTTCCTGAAAAAATAAAAAATCGAGGACAACAAACACATCAAACTACCCTTCCAAGATTGTAGGTACAAGGACATCCTGAAATTCCTCAACACAACTCTAATTCAAGTAGAAATTCATCCTTTGAACTTTAAAATCAGAGAACTCGAAGATTGAGAGAAATACATTACTAGTTGGATGACATTGATCAACACAATTGTTTTGCATTAATGTCATGTCAACCTACATCCTTTAAGGATGCATCTCCAGAGCCACACTGTGTTCAATCCTTGAACCAAGAAATTGATTCCCTTGAGAAGAACAAGACATGGGATCTTGTTGTTTTTCCCAGACACAAGAAAAGTATTGGTGTCAAGTGGGTTTATAAAACTAAACTCAATGAAAATGGGAAGATTGAAAAAAAAAGGCAAGAATTGTTGCCAAAGGATTTTCACAACAACCAGGCATTGATTATGGTGAATATTTTACTCCAGTAGCAAGGTTGGATACTGTAAGGACTCTCTTAGACATAGAAACTCAACAAAAATGGAAAGTATACCATATGGATGTCAACACAACTTTCTCGAATGGTGTCTTAGAAGAAGAGGTCTACATGGATAAACCACCTAGATTTGAAGTCAAAGAGAAACCAACCAAAGTGTATCAGTTGAAAAAAGCCTTGTATGGCTCAAGGCAAGCTCCAAGAGCTTGGTACAACAAAATTGAGACCTACCTGATCAAGAGTGGTTTCAGAAGAAGCCAAAATGAGCCAAATCTATATAGAAAAACTTATCAACAAGGTAAAATTATTATTGTATGTTTATATGTGATGACATGATATATACTGGAAATATTGATTTAACTGGTTTTAAACATCCTGTGTAATCTGAGTTTGAGATGACAGATCTTGGAATAATGAAATATGTTTTGTGGATTGAGGTTGACCAATCAACCAAAGAAATTTTTGTCTATTAGCAAAAGTATGCAACATACATCATCAAAAGATTATGCATGATATTATGTATTCAAGGAGCCTTTATTCTAGGTTCATGAAATCCCCTTGTTACCCATGATTTTGGTCATCATGATGATGTATTGATGATGGTTTAATCAGTCTCTTCATAAGAACATTCTCCTGAGAAAAGTTAATTTCATCTCTTCCTAGAAAACTCATTTTTGAAGGAGGTTTGCAGGCTGCCAGTATATTTGGGTGCGAGAATGCCTGATTCTCGCAGGCTGCCTTAAGATAGGGTGTGAACTTCTCGCACTGTGTTGAACAACTAGGGTGAGAACTCTTCCTAAAGCATGGAAAAAGATGAATTCTCGATGTTTCTAGAATGGAATATTCTAGAAGGATGGGTTAGCATTTGAATGGTGATCCTAGTATTGGATTCCCTGATATATTGGGATCATTCTTATCCAAGTAACTAATTCATTCTCTCCTAAATATTGAGGGAATTCTCATAGGAAAGGTTAATCAATATTCATTAGAGAACTGGTGAAAGAATTGTGTGACGGATTTATCATTGAGTAGCAGCTTGGAGACTCTAGCAAGTCTATCAAGAGGATTTGATCTTCTTCATGCAAGGATTGAGCAAGTGTGTGTGTCGGATCCAAGAGCCATCGAAAGGAAGTTTGCGACATCAAGGCTAAGGTTGTAATCTTTACTTTCTATTAATATGATACAATGCCATGTCCCTTTCCCATAAATTCATTTCCACTTTATTGTGTAATTCCTTTATCATACACATAGGTTGACAGTTGAATATATTGTGCTATATTCACTTTGGGTGGTTTGTGTTGTCCTGGTCTTGACTTCATGAGAGCACTGGAGCAAAGTGGGAGCAACAAAGACCCTAGGAAGTGATAATAAGGTATGCTATTTGTTCCTTCCTCCTAGTCAATTCAACAAACAAAACTTAGGGAAAGAGTCATGTCTTGTCCTGTTTTGTTCTAGATCCAAGTGGATATAGGGAGATTAGTTAGTGTCTGCACCTACCGATTAGTCCGATAAAAAAATTGGCTACTCCACTGGAGCTCAGTCCCATTTTTCTTTGTGGATTTTGGTATTTTTCTTTGGCCATTTTCTCTGGTTTTAATTTTCTCCTTTCCTATCAATCTCTAAGTCTTTAGGATATCCTGATAGACCCTTTATGGATAGAGGCCTTTTCAAAATTTGTTTCATTTTCAAAAAAAATGACTAATTTCAGAGATTCTCACATTGCACTTCACTGTAGCCTGCGAGAATCCATAGAGTTCACACTCTTCCTTTAGGTTTAGTGCGAGGTTCTCACACTTTTCTCAAGGGTCACCTGCGAGAATCCATGATACTCGCACTGTGTAATATTGTCAGCCTGCGAACTCATTTTTAAAAAAAATTGGATTTGATTTTTGGCATCTTCAACTACCTAGATCAGTCTAGGTGCCTAATAAGAGTTTCTTGGACCATTGATTGATGTCTTTCTTGTCTTTGTTTGCGTGCATGAATAGTCTTAGGATTTCAAGGCTCTTGTTGTCACTTTTGTCTTGACTTTCGTTTCTTGACTTTTCTTGGCATAACCATACTCTCTGATTTCAGGATCTGAGTGTGTTTGATTAGTTAAGATCTGGTGATCGGTTGAAAGTTGAGTTTTCTTGGTCTTTATCATTTGCTTATTGTTTGAAAGATCATTTTTCTTATGTGATTGAAAATACTATATTGGCTTGTTCTTTATTTTTGTTTTGATTGAAAGAGTGGATTGGGTTTTTTTCATTGCTTGTTCATTGGTTTTTTATTTTCAGTACTCTCACTATCATAGTGTGGGTACTTTTTAAAAAGTGAAAAAAAAAATTTCTTTCAAAAAATCCTTTTCGTCTTCGAAAACATTGAAAATCAAATTGTTGAAATTGTTGAAAAAGAAGCAATAGAGAATTGTTAATTGATGCGTGATTTGTTGCATTTGCATTTTAATGGAAATTTTGCATTGTAGTTCAAGGTTGATATGGAAAACATTCTCTTTCCCTCCCATACATAGGATTCATTGAATGGAAAGTGATACATTTCATTCCCATCCATGCATTGTTGAGTCAGAGTCATACAACATAAGTTTCACCTTCGTTTCCTTTGAGTAAACAACAATTCTTAATAACACTGCGCAATTGTAAAATTTATCTAGTAACTCTTTTTTAGGGCTCTATTACACCAACATTTATCTAGGCTAGCACTTTGGAGTACGAAGAGAGATACACTCTCCAAAAGCACAAAACACACAATAGCATCTTGTGTTTGGGAGTGTCAAATTCCATTTTCAACATCTTGTCTTCGGAAGCCCTTCTCATACAAGGGTCAAGCACGAGGTCGCATTGATATTGGCAGAGTTACTCACCCTGCTTTGTTGATATCAGTGTAGATATTTCACGTATTATGGGGATCACTCGGAGGTATACCCACAATGACAAGTGGAAGCCTTTTGAGTTGATTTTGGGCTAGATATCCTGCCCTTTCATGTGGATCAGACTATTGACTGTCCCCCCAGGATTTATTGTTGTTGGTGGCGAACTTAGTGGCCTATATTTCTAGGTTCTTACCCGAGGTGACTGTGAAGGGGAAAGTCTTCACGGTACCTGGAATTGACATTGACCAAACTCACTCAGGCTCCTTGGAGGGTATACCCATGATTATGTGTGGGAGCTTGCACCAGGGTGTAAGTCAGTTAAGCAGGTCGTCAGCATAACTTTTCCACCCTAGCCCAACCCCTTCTCATCTCGTTGTTGCGACGTTGGATTTCATCACCAACTAGTGGCTTCGAAATTAGAAGGTCTTGTTTTCTTGGTGTTGCTTCCTATATTTTGTTTACTAGCACCTGTTGTTTGTTTCTCAAAGTTTACCATAGGATTTTCTTCATGAAGTTTGTCACTCATTTACCATAGCTCCTCCACATCGTTCACATAGAATGAAGGGTTTATCTCAGGAGCATCTAGAAGGTTCTCAGGCCTTGCCTACAAGTACACCTGAGGGATCTCCTTGGCAGGTTGAAGTCACACTCGTCACCACACCACAAGTGGAATGAATTGACTCTATAGAACATTTTTGAATTACTAATACTCGAGAGGACTTTCGACGTCACCCTGATTCCGAGCGACCATTTATGCGACTGAATTCTTCCAGAGAATTAGTTGTTACATCTTCTGGATCACCAGTTGGACCCTTTCCCAGTACAGAAGGCCAAGATATTTTTTGTTCTACATGTGTTTTCCAACGAAACCTTTTTGGTCCAGGTTCCCCTGTTATTTCTAAAATTAACCCACCTGTGATTTCTGAAATCTCTAGTCCAGAGATAGTACCATTGGCTATCGCTTATCACTTTATTGTCCCTGCCGAAATGGCCCATCTTACAGCTACTACGAGTGTTCCAACTGGGTTTACTAAGGTTATTCTTGCTCCTATCAACACACTACGAATGCCCAACATTGCTCCGACACTACCACCTAGATACCGTGCGTTGAATGCTTCTATTTCTACTCCTGCACAAATTTCATCCAGCTCTCCTAGTGGTCCTTCTTCTTCTGTCCACATTCTTCCCGTTTTTGTTCTAACACTCCCTTAGTTTCTTTTTGGAGGACCTTCTTCGTCTTCTACTGGAAATTCTAATCCTAGTGGTGCTATTCCATCATTCACTCCAAGTTATCAATTTCCGGTTGGTGGAAAAGTTCCTCAAGGTAGTATAACTCAACCCCCTCTCAGTTGGAAAAATCCAATTGGAACACCACCTTCGATGGGAGGACCAACTCCACCTTATGGGAAAAACATACCTCCATCCTTGGCTCAGTATTGGAATCAGTTGATACAAAATCCTTCTCAATCGATTGGGGGGAAGCAGTTTCCAGCTGCATCAGTAACACCCCCTAACATGGGCCAACCATATCTAGGTTCGTTTAATCCCATTTGGGGGACGACTGCTCAAACTCAAGCCCCTGTTCCAGGGTATAATCCAATGAGCTACTATCCTATCCATCCACCACCAAATACGCCTGGATCTTCACATTATATGTAGACTGCTTATGGTCCTACTGGTTTGCCAATAGGGCTTCCTCCCTAAAGCCACCAATACCCGCAGGTGAATCGACAGTTACCCTTTCTCGCCACTTTGGATCTTTCGGATTTGTCAAGGGTTTTAAATGATCCTATTCGTCACTCTCCCCAATGTCTTGTTATACCAATGAAGATTCCATCGGACATTCCTAAATTCGACGACAAAGTGGGAGAGGACCCAAACAATCACGTTATGACTTTTCACCTATGGTTTTTATCCAACTCGTTGATGGATGAATCTATTCGTTTACGTCTTTTTCAACGAACCCTTACCAGTTCTGCTGTGAAGTGGTATATTGAATTGTCATAAGGTTTCTTCTCTGATTTCAACACCCTAGCTATGGCTTTCCTTATGCATTACCAGGTACCGATCCGTTATGATACAGGGACTGATATTTTGACTTCCTTCAAATATAATAAAGGTACTCATATATCTGATCACATCCACGAGTGGTGAAGGAGACGACATCTCATTAAACTTGAGCTCCCCGATCAGTTACTGACAGAATGGTTTACAAAATCATTTGTGAATGAAATCGGTAAGGACATTACCATGGGTGGCATCATCACGGAAGAGCAGGCTATAAGTCGTGCTCAATATCTTGACCTCATTTACTCACAAACGGGAACCCTTTATGATTTACTACCTGACTTACCTCGTCCTAATACTTCCAACACTTCAACTACTCCAACTGCCTCGCATGCAGATGATGGTGTGATTGGTACAGCCCAAGCCCAATCACATTCTGCTTCAAGCACAAACCCTAAATCTGCTTCTTCTAATGTTCAGAATGCTTCGTCTCCTACAACTCCCACCTGAAAGACTTCTGAGGTAAATGCCATCCAATCTACCCCAGTCGATAAAAATAAATCTAAAAAGGGGAGAGGTAAGAATAAGGAGGGAAAAAATAATTCTCAAGCAGAGAAAACTAAAACTACCCCTGTTGACGATCGGGATAAGCACAAACCACGATACCCTTGCCTTATCTGTGTTGATGATCACTACACGAAGGATTTTCCATGATGTGTCGAGGTCACTAAGTTCCTTCAGGGAGCTCTGAAACCACCTGCACCAACTGTCTTGTTCCAACCCTTCCCGTCTCAACAATAGGCTCAGTTGGTCATCCATGACCAGCCCTCATCTTCTACCACATCATATGTTTTGATGTGTACTAGTGATTCTAAGCAGAACAACATTGCACTCACTACTCGAGCCAAATATTATTCTCCATCTAAGGAGAAGGTTAATGATTTACCCCCTTCCTTGGTATAACCCTCTACCACGACTCCACCTACCAATGATCCTCTTCATCTCAAACAACCGAGCCTCGACATAGTTCTACGACCCCCCCAAAAGGGCATCATTTGGAAATCGGCTTTCAATCCTCACACTCGTGCGGCCCAGAACTATATCATTGTTGAAGGTCTGGCCCAAGCACCTTCTGCGATGTCAGCCCTTGAAGTCCTTCAAACTTGTCCTGCACAACGGAAGGCACTGTTGAAAGCTATCGGTAGAATTGACCCGAGGGACATGAATTTAATAATATTTGACTTGGAATATCACATTCCAAGGTTACCTCCTCAACTTCCGTTCCAGATACAAGTTGTTCTCTCTGACAAGAACATTTCCCAAACTATTATAGATGAGGGTGCCTCAACGTGTGTCATGTATCTTGCTTGATGGAAAGCCATTGGCTCTCCTTCTTTGAATAAATCACAAAACACTCTTAAATCCTTCAATGGCTCTGGTTTTAATCCCTATGGGGTTCTTCCTTCGTTTCCCATCACGTTAGAAAGAAAAATGGTCCAAGTCGAAGTGGAAGTCTTTGACACTCCCCTTGATTATAATCTTCTTCTTGGCTGCAACTGGATTGATTCCATGCGTGCAATTGTGTTGACCCTTTTCCGTGTAGTATGTTTCCCTCATCAAGGAAAGTTCGTTACCATTGACCAACTCACCTTCTTTAATTCCTATGCCCATACTGGCAACGTATCGTTTATTGCTAAAACCCCACCGGGTTATGAGAATGTTGATGTAGGCCTTCTAAAGGACTCCTCGTTAATGGGTACTTTCCCCATTCCACCTCTCGATGTTCCATGCTCGTCTGTTGCTTCCATTAACATGATCTCCACCTTGCCTCACAACCTTCCTGTGTCTCACAACCCTTAGATAGTCCCTGACCCTGGAGATCATCTTCCTTTCGACGACGAAATGTCATTAAGTTCAGTTGAATATGCCTACCAGGCCATTCAATCAGAAACACCTTCTACCCCCTCTCTTGATGAGTTGTTTCCCGATCCTTTTCATTTTATTTTTCCCACTTATGAGATGATCATGTCCATTATGGAGGAAACCCCTAGGGACGATGGGCATCATCGTTCCCTAATCTTTCTAGAGCAACATACTCTTGAGAACTACCAACAAATTTTGACCCCGTCGACCGTTGTTGTCATTTCAACCATTCTCGAGTCTACACATGATGTGTTTGCTAAAGGGAAATTAAGCAATATCTCACCCACGATTCCCATTGACATATCCATTAAACCTGGAATCGTCGAAAATGTCCATATTGGAGCTTCATGTTCCCTTGACGAAATAATCACCTATACGTCCTTGTTCAAAGAGTTTCATGACATCTTCACCTGGAGCTACGAAGAAATTCCAGGTATCGACCTTGCGATTTTGATACATGAGATTAAGACATATCCCGATGCTAAACCCGTACAAAATTCCTTCATCCAGTTCACCCACGTAAAGCAGCTGCTATAAAGCTTTAAGTAGAGAAACTTTTGAAAGATGACTTTATTTATCCGGTGGATCTCATAGACTAGGTTTCCAATCTTGTCCCGATTGACAAGAAACAAGGTATGATTCATGTTTGTGTTGATTATATGGATATCAATAAAGCTTGTCCAAAAGACAACTTTCCTACCCCTTTCGTCGATCAGATTGTCGATCACTGCGCTGGAAGTGAAATCTTCTCTCTCATGGATGGTTCCTCCAGATATAATCAAATTAACATTGTTCCCAAGGATCAACATAAGACTGCTTTTATTTGTCCTTCGGGTACTTTTTCCTATCGGACACTTCCTTTCGGTCTTAAGAACGCTGGCATCACTTTTCAATGTGCTATGTCTTATTATTTTCATGATATCAAGCACATCATTCAACCCTATTTGGACAATTTACCCGCTCATTCTATGCGCAGAGTTGATCACCCAACCCACCTCCGAGCCATTTTCGTTTGTTGTCGGTTCTACCATATACATTTAAATCCTCATAAGTGCATTTTTTGTGTGGAATGCAGACGTCTTCTAGGTTTTATCGTTTCGCATCAAGGGATCCAGGTGGATCCTTTGAAGGTTGAGGCGATCCTGAATCTCCCTCCTCCTACATTGCGCCAGTTACAAAGTTTGCAAGGGAAATTAAACTTTCTTTTTCGTTTTATCCCAAATTACGTCGAGATAAGTCATGGATTTACGTGGCTGTTAAAGAAGGATTCAGAGTTCATCTAGGATAACATTGGAAACAATGATTTTGAAGCTTTGAAGTTGTCCCTAACACGAGCTCCACTTCTCTTTCCCCCCAATTACAGTCGCGATTATTTCCTTTACCTTGCTGCCTCAGATTAGACCATTGGCATGGTTCTCGTCCAAGAGGATGATGCTCACGATGAACATGTTATTTACTACTTGATTTGAAGTCTCACACCGACTGAAATCAAGTATCAACATGTTGAGAAACTAGCCTTGGCTGTTGTTCAAGCCGTTCAACTCTTTCGACACTATATCCTCTCACACAAGACTACAGTGATTTCTCATTGAAAACCTATGCAACACATTTTGACACGTCAATTTCTAGGGGGAAAGTACTCCAAATGGATTGTGATACTCCAGGAGTTTGACTTGGAATTCGACCGCGCCAAGTCCAAGAAGTCCTTAGTTTTTGCTGAGTTGATATGCGATTTTCTTCATTCTGCAACAGAAAATGTAGCAGTAGATTCATTACCCGATGAATCTCTTTTTCTTATTAGCAATTATGATCTTTGGTATGGTGATATCATTATATATCTCCAAACCTATAATTTTCGGCCAACTTTTTCCAGTACCGACCGACGTCGTATACGTTATCAAGCTCATCAATACATCATCCTCGGGGATACTCTTTACCGTCGGGGGATTGACTCCATTTTTTGACGTTGTCTAATGTTTGACGAAGCCGAGAAAGATATGAATGACTACCATTCAGGAGCATGTGGTGGTCATATGTCTGGGTATGCTACTGCCTAAAATATCTTACGAGCAGGGTATTTTTGGCCTTCATTATTTAACGACTGCATCACTGCCGTTCAGAAATGCCATGCCTGCCAGACCTATAATCAGAAGATTCATTCACATCCTTCTCCTCTTCAACCTATGGTCTCAGTTGGTCCCTTTGAGAAATGGGGAATCAATTTCATGGCATGTCACCCTCACTTGGTTGGGGGGCATGGTTACATCATTGTAGCCATTGATTACTTTACGAAATGGGCCGAGATGATGCCGAAATTTGACAAAACTAGAAAGACTGCAACATTGTTCCTTTTTAATCATGTCATAGCTTGTTTTGGTGTTCCCCAAGCTATCATCACAAATCATGGTAGCCACTTTAGGAATTTTATGATGTCTGAACTTACTGAAAAGTTGGGTCTTCACCATGATAACTCAACGCCCTATTATCCACAAGCCAATGGACAAGTCGAAGCAATTAACAAATTTCTCATAACTATGCTCCGACGAATGATAGGGATTCATAAAACAAGTTTTCACACATTGTTGTTTTTATCATTGTGGGTGTACCAGACATCCTTCAAGTCTGCTACTGGATTTACACCTTTTTGGTTATTCTATGGTGTGGAATCCATTCTCCCTATCGAATGCGAGATACCCTCTTTAAAACTAGTTGTTTAACTCTTACCCAACATTTCCACTGAGGAAGAACATCTATTATATCTTATGCAATTAGATGAAACTCGACGTGACGCCACCCTAGTCATAGAAGCTCAAAAAAATCATGTCAAGGCCCAATATGAAAAGCATGTCAAGCCTCGTGTTTTCTCCGAAGGTGATCTTGTTCTTCTCTATGAACAATATCGAGATATGTTAGGAGCCGGGAAATTCGAACCCATGTGGCGAGGTCCTTATATCATTCGACGAGTTTTGGAAAAATGAGCTTATGAGTTAGTATATTACGATGATATCCCTTTGAGTGAACCCAAGAAAGGGTTGTACTTGAAGAAGTACTATGCATAAAATCATCTGTGCACAAGTACTTGTATTTTTATTGTATCATACTTCTTGTGTGTTACTATAGTTTTCTTTTGTCATTATCTGGTCTCTTCCCTTATGTGACATTGTGTTTGATTTCCATATGTTAGAGTTTTCACTACCCTATGTTGTGTTCACTAATGGCGCTACCTGTAGTACTCAAAACCTTGCTTCCGCTGCATGGGCAATTTATGCCCCTACAAATGAACTTGTCTCCTTATGAGGTGTGTGCCTTGGCCATGCGACCAACAACATTGTAGAGTATAGCGTCGTTATTGAATTATTGGTTGATGTTATCTCGCTCGGAATTCGTCATTTGGTTGTGCAACTTGATTCGTAGCTTGTAGTACTACAGTTAAGTAATGTCTACACTATTCAAAGTCCTACTTTGTTACGGGTGTATTTGCGAATTTGCCTCTTGGAATGTTATTTTGATCACATTGAATATCAACATTTTCCTAGATGTCTAAATACATTAACAGATGCATTGGCTAATTATGTATTGGACAGACATTTGAATCATTTATAAATCAATCACATCAATATCCACACAATATAAGGTAAACCAATATAAGTCGTCTGTATATATAATGATCAAAAGAGTTTTTTACAAAAGGTTTGTCCGAAGACCAAAATGTCAAAATCTGAAGCTCATAGCTTCTACAAAGTGATGTCATGGATGATGTTCACGATAACACACAACTATCTGAGCAATCCTATAGAGCAGTCGACTCACGGACCCTAATACTCCTACAGTATGACGCTAATCATGTCGTGGAACCTCTTCCAGAGTCATGTCTGGAATATCTGTGGTTAAGCCCTCCAGATTTTGTTCCACCACTTGATAATCCTCAACATATTGTGACGTTGTCGCTACCTCTCCTCCCCACTGAATGGGAGAAGTACCAGGAGATCTGTAAGTTCCAACATCTGTGACATCAACAAATAATTTTGTATTAGTCTTTGGACGAAAATATAAAACAAAAACATTTGAATATGATAAAAATTCCCAAAAACATTTAAAAAAAAAATGTGTGTACTTACTACCAAGGTCCCTCCATTGAGCATTCTCTGGTAGTACTAAATCCGGATCTCCTCGAAAATCCAACTCGGCATAAGCATAGTTGTCAACCATCAACAATTGTGGTTAAAGCCAATCAAAGAAAGTATCATCATACTTGATGATCGGTCCAGCCACGTGTCGGGCCATAAGATGACACCATCTAAGCATCCTTGGATCCCTAGGAGACAATATATTCCACTCAACCTATAGCCTCAGTAATGGGACCCTCTCAAGGAAGAAGGACACCAACAAATATCTATACCTGAATTGCTTCAGGTTGCCTTGTCTTCATTTGGTCAACTATATTTTTACGCTACGAAACATTGCATCTGCCTAGTTGAACACTCGAGGCTCAGTACACTCAATAACATACTGGAAGTAACTCTGTAACACCATGTGAGGAGAAGAACTCCCATCCATCCGAGATATGGTGAATAAGATAGTACGGAGGGTCAAATATTGTACCCCCCAAATAGCTACTTTTCCTTTCTTTCTCTCAGCCTCGGGAACACAGTGTAAACTGTAGTACTCACTCATCTTCAGCCCACCACCTCTTCTACCATTTAGGCCCACATAGTACCCCTTCCATGACAATCCACTCAAAAATTAAATGTCCTCAATATATAAGGACAATGTGTGGACCCCCACATGAAATACCTGCTGATTAGGGTCCCACATACGCACCAGGTACTCTAACAACCTGACTTGGGCCCTCATGCTCGAGATACAAAAGTACTTCAAGAGGCCACAATCTCTCAAAGAAGAAATAGTAGGTGGATGATTTTTGGCCATTGAATTGTCTTCTTCATGCTCCCTTTCATATCATTCAAGCACAATTTTGATGGCCAATTATCTGCATAAGAGGCACAACAAGAAGATTAGCAACTTTTTTCATGATTTGGTTCTTGTTTATTGGGTAAATTTTTAAAAAATATTTGAGCTTTGTGGTTCTTGCAGGTGCCCTGTGTGCACAGTGCGAGAACCTCCCAGACTGCCTTAGGCTCACCTGTGAGAATGTCCCATTCTCACAGGTCCCGTGTAGTCTGCCTGTAAGAATGGCAACGCGCAAGTAGGGCTTGTAAAATCAACCCAAAAATGAAATTTAACCAATGAAATTGCAAAATTAAACCATGAAAGTGTTAAGGAAAAAGATCCTACCTCACTGTCATTGACAGCTCTCTGAATGGACGCTCGTAACTCCCGTAATCTGACGCCGAATTTTGAGGGTAAAAGAGGGTTTTTTGAGCTCAAATAGTGGAAAGGTAAAAATGGTGTTGTAAAAAGAGTATTTACTCATTTTTATTTACTTTTACTATGTCATTTAGATTTTTATGATTATTTATCTATTAAACCCTAATCCTTAATGCCTTTTTGAGTGTAACTTTTGCAGGTGTAACAACTTTGATGGTCAAATACAGGGATGTGGACATATTTTTCTTTGACATCGTGTGTTTTTTATTGTTTTTTATGGTTTTTGTATAAAACCACAAGCGTGGTCTTTGTCCGTTATTGTGCTCGAAAATACATGAGAACACGATTGAGCATACTTTTATCACTTTTTCGGGCTCAACAAGGTTATACGAAAAAGGAACCCCCCTAGAGTTCTCTTTAATCTCTTTTCAGACTCTCTAAACATGAAAAGATAGCCGAGTGACCTTGCTATTTTCATGCTCGATAAAGTATTTGAAGTAAGCATCTGGTGAGCGATAATTTATCTCTTTTTCGATCTCATCCAAACTATTTTATGAAAAAGGAACTGAGACAGTTCTGTTTTAAGTGTTTTTCTAGACTCTATAATCATGAAAAACCTTCGAGTTTTCTATCTCTGGACTCGTTAAATAAACATTGACAGACCCATAATGGGACCAAACCACTCCTTCTTAGGGTTCGTTAAACATAATCTGAGGGACTCGTCCGAAGGATGAGCTTACATCAACAAACATATGTTATCCTCCTGTTGACGAGTGAAATTGTCTGTCCGTCAACTGAGAGAGTGGAACTGGTCTGGGGTTGTCTAATAACCCAAGCCATTTCGAATGAACCACCCTGACGGGTTTAACGGCTCTGTTGGCCACTCTAAGGTTCTACAAGAACCAAAGAAAGAACTAATCTAAACTAACTAATCTATCTAAAACAAATAAAACTAACTAAAGTAACTAAAACAAACTAAAACTAATAAAACAAACTAAACTAATTAAAACAAACTACTAGATAAATTAAAACTAAATATAAACTACTCTAACTATTATATACAATCTACTAATTACTATTACACTAACTCTAACATTTAAATATCTAATTACTAATTGGATTACAACTTATTCACAAATATACAATATCTACAAGTTGCATATTTGAATAAAACCTGTAAAACTCTTTGATTTCAGCCCTAAGACAGCCAGAGATATTTTTTGATTTTTATGATTTTATGAATAAGAAATAAAACTTACTGAAATTAAACGATCTAATATATTTACTGAAATTAGACAATCTAATATACTAATTCATATATATCTAACTAAACTTATATCTAAACTAAACTACTAGTAATATACTAAACAAATGACACACTGACCTGAAAACGCTCCTAATTTGTCCTGTGTATGATCACTTCGAAGCTGGTCAGAGGAAGGAAACTCGCACCGGTTAATCCAAAAGATTATCATAAATGATAGGTTGTCCTACTCTTTGAGTTGTTTAGAGGACAAACAAGACATAAAAAATCATAAATTTTTTATGATTTATAAATCTCTGCAATAAGAGAAACCTGTTATGCAAAAACTTATATTTGATAATTCAACTCATGAAGAAGAGAAATCTGCCATTCACAAACTGAATTAAGCAATTGCTATGTTTTTTAAATGCTTGGAAGAAATCAGATATGGATTACAATGATTAAATTATATCATTTGCAAATGATTAAGATAGATAAATTAGTCATCAACCAGATACAAATTGATATACACAACATGAAACAAAATATTGATATAATGAGAAGCTAAAGCTGTAACGAAACACCAAATCCTGCCTCAGTCTGTATTGAAATTCTATATACTTGTTCTCCCATGAATGAGTATGTCCATTATTAGAAAAATAATAAGTACATATAAGTCTCTCCACAGGGTAAAGCCTCCCTGTGGATAATATCAAACTATTTTATATAATCTTGGAGATATCCCAAAATCAACTAAACTAGGAAACTAAAATGCAAGTAAATATCTCAAATATCCTCTAACTGCTCATCAAATCCACTGCAATTTCGAATTCATCTGCAATAGACCAAAAATATCAAGTTAGAAAGATATTTTATTAACAAAACAATAAAAATCTAATCTTACAGACTTAGCTACAGAATCATCTGATTCTGTAGCTAGTCTAAAATAGCATACAAGATCAAATAAAAATCAAATCAAATCTCTTTAAAATAATCCAATCAATTTTCTTCCAATGATCATTTAAAATGAATCACTAATGATTCAAATGATTTTATCATTTAAATTAAACAAAATCAAAAGTGATTCAATCGAAAACAGGGGTAAAAATACTCTGTTTTTCTTTTACCATCAAAATGGGTCAAACAGTAACAAGACTGTTTCATATCCAAATGAAATCAATAATGAGTGATATCGTATATGATATGATATAATCCAACATAACCAATTTCCACTTGTCATAGCTATAATGATATAACAATCATTCAATCGAATGTAAAGATAGAAAGACTGTTTCGATTATGTTCGAATGAAATCATACTTAACAACATAAACCCAACAAATTTCGTGATTGATCCTTGTATAGTCAACAGACAACATCGATAGATCATGATCGCAATCTTAATAGAATCAACAGAGGTTATAATTATCAGTTGGGCAAATAATCAAGTCACGACTGAGTTTAATTATAGAAACAAATCCTGAACCTGGATATAGTCACTTTCGTTCCTCAAATCAAATTTAAATAGCATATTCATTGCAATATGAATCGAACTGATAATATGGTGGAGTAAACTAATGCGAATCAACCGGCTGGGTATAATTGTTATGAATCGTATCTACTCACGATTTGGGTGGATATTAACATAAACATATTGAACATTATCCAAATTATATTCCTGTTGGTCAACAGTCATATGGGACATAAAACCATAACAGCTAACCATTATTACCAATCATATCGTATACATTATAACCAATTCGAATCGAAACTTGATTTTGTTCAAAATTGAAATACGAGAAACAGCTTGTGTCTATAATAGATACAAACAATTTCAATTGACAGCAGAGTATCCAATTTAATCTAAATCAAACCAATCAAATCTATACCATGATCAATCGAATCGAAGAAAATCCAATCAAAGCTAAACTGGGAAAATGAAATTCGACTAATCAAAACAAAACTATGTACATAATGCATATAACGTGACAGAGCAAATCCAACCTGTAATCAGAGCTATTCAAAGAATTTGAATTCGTTAAATAAACAAGTGATAGAACATACCAGTGAGGTTGCTCAAACTATGCCAACTTAGAATTCACGACCGTTGTAGCTGACTCCACATTTTAAAACAAGATAGAGCCAGTCATCCTCTGTTTCTTATCAGTGGCTTTCAATTTATCCTTTTGACTGGTAAGCCGTGCAACTTGGTCCTCCAAAGAATGAATTCCCGACTATAGCATTGGCACATCAAGATAATACCTCTCTAACCACGAGCTACATTGATCATAGGGCCGCACTGTAGGTTTTGACAGAGTAGGAGAGGGTTTAGATAAATGACTGGGGGTTTCACAAGGCAGCTTAATGCCTGGGTAGTTAGGGTCGTTTTGTAGGCAAGGGGGGAGGTTTGTCACAAAGTCATAAGAGGGTTCGGCACACAAACCTTCCGAATAAGGGTATTCACTAGCTAAGAAATGCTCCACTTCCGAGTCAGAGTCTTCACTTAACATGATAGGATTAAGCTCGACTGGGGGTTTTGGCTTATTCCTCGCCATCCGAGAAATTAGACGGGCATTCTTTTTGCCTTTGGCGTTTGCAGTAGGTTTGGATTTAGGCTTCTTGCCCACAATCTTAATAGTCTCATCATCCTTGGTCACAGAGTGGGGTAGGACGATAGGTGAGTTGGGTAAAGCTTTCAGTAACAGAATGTTGTAGGGTACTGGGGGTACATTATTGTCTTCGCTCACCACAGTTTTTTCAACTTGGGTAGGGTTGGAATCTAGAAAATCGTTGCGAGCAAGGAAATCATTCCAGCAGTCTCGGTGTAACCCCAAATGACAGACAACAATCATTTTAACTAGCACATAGTGAAAAAGGCTGCTATCGTCCTGGCTCCTTTTTTATTTCTTAGACATTTTGAACAGGCTTCTATGCAAGTAATAGGGCATATTGAGATGATAACCCATAAAAACCATAGACAAATGAAGGTGGTGTAAGAAAAC